>CM068373.1:26676119-26976119 GCA_034769895.1 Magicicada septendecula | reverse complement strand
TCTTTTCAACTCACAATATGATGTGCATTCATATCGACCATAAGCTGTTTCGTGTCGTCTAAACGGGGTCGTCCTCTGTGATTCTTCCCTTCAATTGTTCCTTCTATTATTCCCTTAACCAATCCATTATGTCGTAGCATATGCCCTATAAAATTACCTCTTCTGCCTTTTAAATTTCGTAGAAAGCTCGTCTCCTCCTAAGCTCTTCTAAAGACTTCCACATTCGTTATCTTCTCCCTCCAGCTTACCTTGAATATTCTTCGGTAGCACCAGGTCTCAAATACTTGGAGTCTTTTCTTGTCACTTTCTCCAATTGTCCAAGGTTCACTTCCGTATAGGACAACACTCCACACGTATGTCTTTAGTTGCAAATAGGAAATACGAATTCTTCTATCGTAAAATATATCTATCTTTAAATAAATCCTAGCTGTTGTTAAATATGAAACGGAGCATTAAAGAAGTAACGCTGATTTCAATTGTTCTAAGACTTAGGACGACAGGGCAGGACAAAATAAGACACGGCCAAAACAGCAAAGGAGAAGAAGCAATGCAAAGAATTGTGGTAAAGGAACCAGATAAAGCGTAAGTATGTTATTACAAGTTAGTGATAAATGTTTTTGGGTTTAGGCGACCACAACTACTAAACATTTAATGGGAGTCGAATTGGTAAAAAAAAAAATCGATTTTCGGTTTTCATCTTTCCTTATTCTACACATCTTTAGCTTCAATTTAATACCAAGTTTATGTAATTCGATGCAGTATACCACATTTTATGGACATTTTTATGAGAGCGTCCACTTAAAATTTTATGGCTACAAAACTCCCTCAGCAAAACAGTCTGTAAATCTGCCCTATAAATATAATCTTGGTGGAGGAGACAGTGCTTCCTACCAAACTGTAGTAACTGCAAAACCATATGGCCCAGAATTTTAATTAAAAAATTAAAGTGTGTTGGCTATGTACAAAAACTTATGGGCAGCCGTCTTAGGAAACTGAAAACCAAAATGAGCAGAACAACTCTATCCGACGGTAAAACAATTGGAGGACCTTTGTTAAGAAAACAACTTTAGAGTTAGGAGTTTATAAAGCTGTTGCCTCTTTTAATAAAGGAAATATATCAAAATTAAAAAAAAAAAAAAACAGGAATTTTCCTGGCACAAACTGTATAAAGACAATGAAAGAATTGAATGACGCGAGAACCAAGAAAGCCTAAAAGGCGATTCAAGAAATACAGAAAAAGTGTCGTCAGAGAATCACATTAGCCAAAAGAAAGTTCGAAAATGCATTTGAAGAGCAGGAGGACCCAGATAACCCCTCATATGGAGCAGAGATGCATTAAAGTAAGACAGTTTTTATAAGAACAATAGCATGTAGGGTAAGGTCTATTTTAAATGCGTCTCCTGAAAAATGTAATTTTTCAGTTAAAGGTACACTTTTCTCAGAAGCCGTAAGTTTGTTTCCTCTGCTTAGATTTACATTTTAAACAGAGGGATTTGTAAAATTTTCATTACTTTAATAAATAATGTAAAAATTACTTATATTTTTTTACTTTTTGTAACATAATATTTAAAAATTCATAAATTTTGTCCTAAAATTATTATAAAAAAAACTTCTGTTTAAAATGTATAGAATAGTATGATCTTTAAACTAAAAAAGCAAATACATCTCTATCTTTTACACTTTTTGAGAAAAATGTACCTAAATTTATAAATTATTTACCTTAAATTATCCGCCGTGTGATTTCTTGTGCTTCGTCTATGACGCGTTTCAGAGCTTATGCTCCATCATCAGATATTAAAAAGGTAAAACTATCACTCTTGCGAGATCATTAAGAAGTTAAAATGTCAAAATTTGCATATGAACCGTACGCGGATTTGGGTGCGCACCCGTTCAAGTTCATTCTGCCACTCTAAATTTGCTCAAATTAACATGGAAAAGATAGGGTCATCCGACTCCGCTTAAGAAACTACCTCTTAGTTGGCTTTAAATTGTGCTTGATTACAAATTAATAAGCGTATCTATTTGGCTAAATATGTATGTAGCTACACGTAATTGAGGCATTTCTGGTGATTTGTGAAAGCATCAGACACTGGGCGGGTAGTGTGAGGAGCCGCCGCCGTCTGTATTTCGTGTTCTGTTTATTTATAAGCCGCTCTGCTGATTTAATAACAACTGTTTGCTGCAGGAAATGAATTTCTCCCTGCCGTACGTACGATACCGCATACTATCTTGGAGTTTACTGAGTAATACTGAGCTTTGAAAACAAAACAGAGCTGCGGAAATGAATAAAATCTTTAATTTAAATTTTGATTCTTACTTTCATTAAATCAAATTTACAGTTTTTAACAATACATATATGATACTCTCTTTTTCAATTAGCCAACATTTTTATTTTTTAGTAAAATATTTTTCAAGACACCAAAAGTGTGAATAAAATATAGACAAATTCAATAATGAACAAATTAATATTTTTTTAAATAAACGGTTTATGTAATTCGGATGGTCAGTAAGTACTAAAATACAGAACATTTAATTAATAAAGTTCTGTTAGTGGTTATAATAACAAAGAAAAGTGACACTGTAGCACACCACTATAAATAAAAATTGTCGAGTAACGCTTTCAAGCTTCACAGCTCATCATGAGATAGGAAATATGCTCATATGCTCGGATATATGATTATAGGCTATGTCGGAAATATCTTCGATCTGATGATGAGCTGTAAAGCTTGAAAGCGCTAATCGGGAATTTTTATTTATAGTGGTGTGCAACAATGTTAATTATGTTTAAAATAGAGAAATTGATTCTTAGATTACTCAGGAAATTTCCTGTTTTATTTGATGGATAAATTAAATACCTGTATTGAGGTGGAAAGCACATTCAGAACTAAAACACTTACCGACTTATCCAAGTTTACTTTGGTAAAATTAATTTTGTACTGCCAAGTTAATAAACGCTGAGAGAAACGTCTGGATTCTTACAGTATTTCTAAAGTATATGGTAAAATTCAGAATTAAAATGAAATTAAAATTTTTTAATTAAAGTTTAATAATCATTATAATGTAAATTTAAATTAAAGAAAAATGGAGCCTATATTGATATTTACTTGAACGTGGGAGAAACAGATATTTCTATGTTGGACGAACACAATAAAATATTATTCAACATGATGGGAAGAAAATCGTTACTGCAATGGATACAAGTATTTAAAAATAATTGTGACGTCGAAAAATACACCTTAAAACTACAAAATATTATAAATATTTAAACACTTTTTGCTGCAGTCTGGTTCTTGATGCAGATACAAAAAAAAATCTAGATTCTTTAAACTTTTATCAGTGCAAAACAATTCATAGTTCGTATCAGCAAAATAGGGTAAATGCTTTGTTGGGAAAGAAATGTGATGACTGTTATTTCTTATCCGAATTACATGACCAATAGTCTGTTGGATTAAGAATTAAGAAAGTACTTTTTGTGTAGAAGTATAAGTCTATATGGAGCAGAACTGTGGGAAATTAATAAAAGAAATAAATCCATAATAAGAGCTATGGAGATGGATTACTGGCGGAGGTGGTATTGACTAACAAGTCTAGATAGAGTGAGAAATGTAGAGATAAGACAAGCGATGGGATTCGACCTTGACATTATAGAAGCAAGAATACTGAATTGGTTTGGGCACCTAAAAAGAATGCCGGATGAGAGATGGCTAAGGAAGGTATGGGAATGGACTCCACTCTCTAGAAGCAAAAAAGGAAAACCTAAACATTACTGGAAAATGGACGTTGAAGATGCAATGAATGGAAGAGGACCTACAGAACAGGACTATTTAGACCGGCGCCAGTGGAAGCTAGGATGTCAAGAGGCGGCGCCAGCAGTAATTAAGTTGCCTAACAAAAAAAAAACAAACTTTTTTGTGTAATTTGATCTTTCTTTGTGTAATATGATCTTTCTTTGTGTAATATGATCTTTCTTTGTGTAATATGCTCTTTCTTTGGCCAGCGTCAAGGTTGCCAGGCTATGAGGCCGTGGCAAACGATGTTGCTTCATGCAAACGTTTCAGCCGTACCTTCGATGTTTCGGTCATCTTCGGTGCTAAATGACTGAAAAAACACTGACACAGGTTTTCGGTCAGTGAACCACAGTACTGTGCCTAAAGCTAGCGACCCTAGTAAGGACTCCTTACATATACACTCTGGAGTCCCCACAAAGTTGTTTAACACCACCAGCCAATCACAAGAAGGCGTGACGTTATTGGTTCGCCACGGGCCGTGTCCAAATAGTACTTATTCAGAAGTTTTCTTGGCTGTCCATAATAACTTGTTTTTATTAAAGCACTCACATCTGCCTCTTCCATCACCCATTTGGCTCTACACACTACATAAACACACAGATACACATCCACACACCACACTCTCTCCTGATTCCCTCCACCTTCTCCGCCACCGGTCCACCCTAGGGTGCGACTCCTCTCAATCTTCCATCCGGCTGAAGAAGGCTTGCCCTATATCAGCCCGAGTCTTGTCCTCCGGGACAAGTCTCCAACAACGCATAAAAAATAACACTGATTTATTGAGCTCCAGAATACAGGTCGGGAATTCAGATTCGATGATTTATTGAGTTCCAGAATACAGGTCGGGAATTCAGATTCGATGATTTATTGAGCTCCAGAATACAGGTCGGGAATTCAGATTCGATGATTTATTGAGCTCCAGAATACAGGTCGGGAATTCAGATTCGATGTGGCACGTCTCTGCGGCGCACAACCACATAGCCCAGAGTCAGTCGCCGATGTGTCTTAATCTAGAAACATGTCTTGTAAAATGTAGAATTAAGTTTTCAATCAGCCGCCATTAAAAAATATCGGTATGGAGAACCATACATGACTTCCATGTTCTAAGATTTATATTTAAAATAATTTTTGAAATGAAATATTTCCGTAGAAACTACTTCTGCCTTCTGCCTTTACCACACTACTGTGGTCACTAACGTATACCACCTCACGTTAGCGCACTCGATTTTCACTGATGATGGCAGTCGATCCACTGCCGAAACGTCTGGTTTTGCAGAAAACATTGGACTACGGCCAAACAACCCGGAAGGAATTTCAACAACAAACTACTTCTTTGTTGCCAATAACTTAGTACATATAAAACATTATCACCTCCCCTTCCACTATCATTTTCATTTATAAAAAATTACCCCCTCACCCTTCATCAACCCTTTTAATTTATAGATATTTCATCTACCTTTCTACAGTGGATTATTATGACCTTCTTTTCAGGATACTTTACGCATATTTATCAAAGTTAAGATCTTTACTCTTGTTAAAAAATAAAACATTGCAGGTAAACTACCCTTTCCCCTTAATGTATCTTCACCAAAATGAATAAGCCTTGAGTCCTCTGCAACTCAAGCGTACATGCAAAAACTTATTTGATTCTGTTTGAATTTACGGCAGTTATCGTTAGTAATAGAAAAAATTACTCTTGTTAAAACGTAAAATGTCGCTGGTAAACTACCCCTTTCCCTTAACCGATCTTTACCAAAATCAACAGGCCTTGAGTCCTCTACAATTGAGGCACGTATGCAAAACATTAATTGATTCTGTTTGAATTTGCGGCAGTTCTCGTTAGCCATAGAAAAAATGCCACACACACACACACACACACACACACACACACACACACAGACTTTTCGAAAAATGATTTTTCTTCATGTTTTGAGGGTAGTAATATCAGAATCAGCCCGTATCTCGAACACGATTTCTTTCGCCATCACCATACTTCCATTATGGAACATGGAACATGGAACATGGAAGTAAAAAATTAAGGTAACATTTTGTTTGTTTTATTGTTATGAGGAATGGTAAACGTAGGCCTATTGTGCATCCCAAATTTTAACTCTACATCTCACTCATTTCAGCATAAATTAATTATTTTTAAAACCATAAAAAGACTAAAAATGGAGAATTTTTCGGCAAATTTAATTAAACATTATTCCGTCAGTTTATTGAGTTGAATTATTCCCCGAAGTTTGGTACCATAATTTGGAAACACTCTGAATAGCACAATGTACCCTATAAATAGAACAGTTACTACATCAAACGCGTTATCAATTCAATTAAGTTTTGCCGAGCAAAGTTTGTCGCATTCAACAGGGGGGGGGGACTCCCTTAATTACATCCCCAGGCACACTAATTACTTGTCCAAAGTGTAGCGCGGATCAAGTCCAGCGACTCTGTGTGTGTGTGTCTCTCTCTGCAATAACTGGATAAATAATTAATTTATCAGCTACGCGATTTGTGTTACACTTGTAGAAAGTTATACACACTTCTAGTCAGTTTTAGACCGCGTAGCAAAACATTAAGTAATATACAATGATCCAGTCTAAACACGATCAACAATGTCAAACTTAGACAACGTGATCAGCACTTACAGATACTTTTTAGACCTAGGTGTATCTCTTATGAGGACCCGGCAACGTGAACATTGTCTTCAGATCCTTATAGTATGGCGTTTTGGCGTATGTATGTCACCCACGCCCTTCTAAGTTTTCTTCGAGGGTAGTTGAAAATCTCTATTGACACTAAGAAACCCGTAGTTACTATAATGTGAGACGTATCAATATAAGCTTCGAGGCGACTGCCATGTCGCTTCACTCCCCGATCTCCCCGCCATTGACTACGCATAACCAAGTGTAACGTGCGACAATGCTGGAGGGCGAGGGGCGGGGAAAAGCTGTTACTATTGCGTAACCTCGAAGCTTATATTGCTAAGTCCCGTACTGTAGTAGTGTGGGACTCTAACCCACTAAAACACCTCCCTTAATGCTACAACTGAGCAAGCTCATCCATTAGCTTCTCCTTCATGTTTCCTTCACGGGTGTTGGGGTGAAGCCCAGTGCCTAATCCCAAGATTATTCTGTCTTTCTCTCACTTAGAGTTTTATAGATCTATAAATATTGATTGCTTTCTATTGCGATAACACATCATGTGGGTTTTGTCTTTTAAATCGCATCAGTAAGTGTGGAGCTTTTTCCACCACGTGTCACATTATTGTGTTATCGTGGATCTGAATCCTCTGATCACGTTTGTCTGCATATTTTGTTACTATTTTGCTGACATATTCTGCGCTGAGGTCTCTATGTAGGTTGTCGTTCCTTATATACCAAGGGGCATTCACTATGCTTCAGAGTGCTTTGTTCTGAAAGGTTTGTATATTTTCTAAGTTTGTTTTCTTTGTGCAGCCCTACAGCTGATTTCCGTAAGTCCACACAGGCTTCAGAACGTGTTCGTACAACAGCAGTTTGTTTTCAACAGTTAGTTGCGAGTTTCTCCCTAACAACAGGCAGTACATTTTTCTGTATTTTATGTTGAGTTCGTGCTTCTTTTTTCTTAAATTTTGTATCCAGCGTCATACCTAGATACTTTGCTGTGTTAGCATATGGAACTTTCAACCCATTAATATAAACCACTACTGGATTTACTTTTCTGTTGGTGAAGTTGATATAAACTGATACCCTTCTAAGTGATCATATTTTTATTTCACGCCATGTTCGATAGATGAAACGCTATTCTGTTGGTACCTAACGTACATATGTTACTTTAGGTAAAGCGCAATTTTAAGAACGCGTAAACGTAAATCTACGTTACCATTAAAAATTATACAATTCTGTGGATAGAAATGAAAGAGCGCGCGCTGATTTTCAAATCAGTACAAGTAGGTAAATTTTCGTAAATTTATGTAAATATAAATACCTTATAGTCCGCCTTGCGGTCTTGTAGTTTTTCAATATGTATCACTACATGTTTCGAAAGTAAACTTTCGTCATCAGGTATATTGTAAACTTCCTCCTATTTTCTAGGGCTCGTTAGTGAAAGTAAAAAACAATAATTAATTAAACAACATAACACAAATGTACAAGTCAATACGATTAACACCGACATAATATCTCGTAGCAGTGCGCACTGTACTATTGTCAACACACAACTGAGTGGGCTTCAAAGTTCATTATTTATCTTCATTACTGTGTCGTATAATATATTGGATTTAAAAAGGAGTTGGTCATTGAGTAAACACTTGTTATTAATTTTGGAAGCTCTGTAAATTTCGAATTCTTCTAGAGCATCCATGAGTTTGTCTTTGCTACATATGTGTAAGGGTACTAAATTATCTGTGAAACTAGTGTAACTGTGGTTTTCATTTACAAGATGCATGGCGAATGTCGACTTCAAATTACCAATGTACCTTTTCGGCATATGTTCTTTAAATCTTTCTAAAAATTTACGCCCAGTTTGGCCGATATAGAACTTGTCGCAGTCACTACATTGTATCTTATATACTCCTGAATTGTTTTCCATTGTTCTAGGTGGTCTTAGTTTAAATATATTTTTTAGATTGTTGTTTGTTCGAAACGAGACGTTAATATTAAGTTTTTTGAATTCATTGGTAAGTATATTAGGCCTTACATTGGTGTATTCTGCTGTGACATAATAGTTCTTGTCCTTGTCGATTTTTGCTTTATTTTTATTTTTCATTTTGTATTTGTGTTTACGTATAAGCTTGTCAACTATGTCAACTTTATACCCATTATTTATAGCTATATATTTAATGGTATTTATCTCCTCTTGATAGTCATTACTACATAAAGGTGTACTCAATAATCTGTGTATAAAGGCATTAAAAGGAGCCAATTTCTGAGTGTCAGGGTGATATGAATGAGCGTTGATAACCATGTCTGTGGTCGTTGGTTTTCTATAGACCTTATAGGTTAAAGAATTATTCTCTTTTCGTACAGATAAGTCCAAGAAATTCAAGACCGCATTAACTTATTAATGCGGTCTGGAGACTATACATACATAATGAAGGTAAATTTTCACTGAAGGGCAATGAAACGTAACCCAAAATAGAGATAACACCATAATATATTGCAACCCGTGGGAAAAAGAGTTTTGCTATTCTTAAGATTATTCATAGCCGGAGTGCTAGGCCGCGGTAGACTGTTGTTATTAGTGACAAAGGTTTCTGTCCTGGCATCGGAGGCCATCTTTAGTGTCCACAGTTTTTGCATCAGATATTCGCCAATTCACTCCAGTTCTTTCACTAACTCTACTTCAGTACAGGGGGGGGGGTTGTACCGGGAGTTTAAGTCCCGGCGCTTCTATTGTGGAGAAATTGCTTAAGAGGATCAACTGCCGAAATAAATTAATTATGGTAATTACGCGTCGGTACGGAGTGGACGTTTCGGGGGGTTGCACTGAATGCCGACGCGATCTGGTGGCGGAGTAGCGCGTTTATGTTTTTTCGACACGCTTGCTTGAGGCAGGCTGAGTCAGTCTGATATCAGCTGTAACGGGCAGAAGCAGCCGTTTCCCCCTGCCGAACCAAGTTTCTTTAATGATATATATATATTTATATTTATAATGTCGGGAATACTATTGTGGGAAATATGACAGTAAAAGAATGTTTCCTGAATTGTGATATATGAGGATAAAAAAGCATGGTAAATTTTAAATTGCAATTCATATATATCTACATATATACACAAAATATAATTTAAGAAAGGTTAATATGGATTATGAAACTTATGAGAACTTTGAAATTTAGTAAAGGGCTGTTATATTGTTTGTTAATAGCGAGTTTTTATTGCAAGTCCCGTCTCACTGGACCCAGCGCATTTTATGCTTCTCCTAGGCCTTCTGCCTAGTTTTAAATAACTAGTAGCCTCTCCTAAAAAAAAAAAAAAAAAAAAAAAAAAAAATAAGGAGGGGTTACAGGGTGAATCGGCGAATATCCACAAAAACTGTGGACACTAAAGTTGGCCCCCGATGGTGGGACACAAACATTTGTCACTAATAACAACAGTCTACCACGGACTAACACAGCCCGGCTGTGAATAATCTTAACAATGTTGACACCGAAAGCGGAAGTTAAGAACTAATCTACAGTTATGATAAAGTATTTACTGGATTTTGTTGCCCATGACGTGTCCGTTGATTGACTAATGATAAATATATCACTACTGACGCGGAACACTAATTTTGTATTGGTAAAAATGTAAAACTTTTACCTTGTAGCCTAAACTAGTTTACGCTTATTACAAGCTTCGTCAAAAGCTGCCGCTAGGACGCTGTCTGTCTTGTTCTTGATCACGGCGCCGTCGTTAGAAAGATAGATGTTGTGTTCAAAAACACATAAAAACAACATCTAGAACAACAGACACAATTAAAATCACACATACTATTCAAACATATCACCACACACCCGTCACCAAGAACAAGACAGACAGCGCTCCTAGCGGCAGCCTCTGACGAAGTTTGTAATAAGCGAAAATTAGTTCAGGCTACAAAGTAAAAGTATTACATTGTTACCAATAAAAATATCGGTACGCATGACTTCCATGTTCTAAGATTTATATTTAAAATCATTTTCAACATGAAATATTTCCATAAAAACTACTTCGTTCTACTTCTTTTTTCAGCCTTAACCACAGTACTGTGGTCACTAACGTATACCACCTCACGTTAGCCCACTCGATTTTTACTGATGATGGCAGTCGATGCGACTGCTCAAACGTCTGGTTTCGCAGAAAACATTGGACCACGGCCAAACAGCCCCGGAAGGAATTTTAACAACTAACTACTTCTGATTTGCTGATAACGTAGTACGCACATAAAAAAATATCCCCTCCCCCTTCATCTATCATATTCATTTATAGAAAATTACCCCCTCCCTCATCAACTACCTTTTTATTTATAGATATTTCATCTACCTTTCTAGAGTGGATTATTATGACCTTCTGTTCAGGATACTTTATTTATCAAAATTAAATACTTTACTCTTGTCAAAACATAAAACGTTGCAGGTAAACTACACTTTCCCTTAACCGATCGTCACCAAAATCAAGACGCCTTGAGGTCTCTACAATTCAGGCAAGTATGCAAAAACTTGTTTGATTCTGTTTGAATTTGCGGCAGTTATCGTTGGCCATAGAAAAAATTCCACACACACACACACACACACACACACACACACACACACACACACACACACACACACACACACACACACACACACACACACACACACACACACACACGCACACACACTTTTCGAAAAATTACTTTTCTTCATGTCTTGAGTGTAGTACAATCAGAATCAGCCCTTATCTCGAACACGATTTTTTTCGCCATTTTCTTATGGAAAATGGAATTAAAATTAGTGTTCCGAGTCAGTAGTGATAGCATATTTATGAAGTATTTACGTTAAATATGTATTGAATCACATATATAGTAACACTATAGGCTTGTAGGAGATTATTCGTCTTCTAGGCTTATATCAACAATGTCATTGGGTTTCTTTTTATCGTTAAGTTTTGGTTTTTTAACTATGTGGGCTGAGTGATTAGAGAAAATGTTTTCCACATACTTTACACACACGTCCATGCAAATCGTACGGAAAAACGATATAAATAAATAGACACAATTTACGTCATACACAATTTAGACCTTCTTGAACAGATCACTCATGAAACAAATATCTGTCAACCCATACAAACAATAGCACTATGTTGTCCACCAGCACTGGAACCGACACTGCTCCTAGCGGCCGCCTGTACAAAACATGCCTCAGGCCCAGCTATGTGAAACAAGTATAATTCCAAGTCAATAATGTGCATTACGTAGTGAACAATACAAAGGAGATTAACATGGTTTTTTTCGCCGTTTCCTTATGGAACATGGAAGTAAAATTAGTGTTCCGAGTCAGTAGTTATATATATTTATGAAGTATTTACGTTAAATATGTATTGAATCACATTTATAGTGACACTATAGGCTTATAGGAGATTATTCATGCAAAAAGAACATGAACACGCTGATTTTTTTGCATGTTCCATCGATTACCAGAAGGTCTTCGACAGAGTCCAACATCATAAAATGATGGATGTCCTGAAAAATATTAGATTAGAATCTTTTCAAAGGAGATGAACGTCATTGACCAATAAAACACAAGAATATGATAACGCTTTTCATAGAGATAAAACATCCATTCATGGACAATGTGTTTAAGCAGGGTTATCCTATACATCTGTTTATTAACGTTTAACTGTAGAACTTATATTGTGATGCAAAGATAGTGTTGTCTGTAGGAGAGGATTTCACAGAAGACAGTATATGTATAATACAGAGAGAAGCCAGAAATCATACTTAACAGATTGCTTGATGAATCCTACTAAAGTTCATGTGGATATGTGGGAAGAAAAAAAAGAGATTACGGAACATGTTGAGAAACGACACACAAATCAAATTTTTCTAAACAGTGGCTGCTCCGGGCTCGCAGACTAGGGGCATTAGAAAGTAGCAGGAAGAACGTATTAAAGCCACTGAGATGAACTTTTTCTGTTAGGAATGAAGTCTATACACCAATAGATAAAGTACTCAGTGCCAAGAACAAGTGGACTACACACGCTGATCAAACGGCAACGTGTAGGGTTCCAAGGAAATATTGAATTACTAACCATTACAAAGGAGCCAAACAATGTGATGAATATAGAACTGTTAGCTTAGTGAGTCACCTTCTCGAACTCTTCATCAAGAGAATATAGAAAATCTGTGAAGAACAGGTATGAGCCACACAGTTTGATTTCAGAGATGCAGTAGGTACACGAAAGGCTCTACTCAGATTCAGGTGCTACTCCAACGATGTAGAGATGTAAACTGTTATCTATTTGCATGTTTCATCGATTACCAGAAGGCCTTTGACAGACTCCAACATCATAAAATGATGGATGTCCTGAAAAATATTAGATGGAAAAGGATAATAGCTACACTGCATTGGAACCAATCTGCAGTGGTGAGAGTAGATAAAGAGAAAACTAAAGAGATACAGATTCTGTGTGGAGTAAGACAAGGATGTATACTATCTCCGCTTTTAGAGATAGTATCTACTCGGAAGGGTATTTTTAGAAAAGCTTTAGATGAATGTAATGTGGGAATCTCTCTGAACGGTGAAATAATAAATAACATACGTTACGCGGATGATACCGTCATAGTCGCAGATAGCTTAGAGGGGCTGCAACAACTAATGTATACAGTGACAGAAAGCAGCCGTCGATATGGTCTAGACATCAATGCTAATAAAAGGAAGCTAATGATTGTATCTAAGAACAAGTTCACAAACTGCACCCTTAATATAAACTAAAGGCCAGTTGAACGTATAAGTAAATTTACATATCTTGGCACTATAGACAATGAACCACTCTCAAGAAATAAAGAGCAGAATTTGAAAGGCAAGAGCAGTGTACACTAGAATGAACAGTTTATTCAAAAGTCACAATTTAACAATAAACACAAAGATGGGACTTTTACGCTGCTACATATTCTCGGTCCTCTTCTACGGTGTAGAATCTTGGACTTTGACTGAAGCCACAACTAAGAAATTGGAATCTTTCGAAATGTGGCTCTACCGTAGAATACTGACCATTTCATGGACAGCTCTTATAACTAATGTTGAAGTTCTTAAAAAAATGAAGAATGAAAGGGAAGTTATTAACACAGTGAAGATAAGAAAGTTTCAGTACCTTCGACATCTAATGAGAAATGAATAGAGATTTTACTTATTGCAGGGGATTATAGTACAGAGAAAAGTACTTGGAGGAAGATTTGGAAAAAACCATTAGGAGGGAAAAGTGTTGATACGGCCAAATAGCGTTGAAGGATTGTTTGAGGCAGAATGGGCAGCATGCCTATTCTGTAATAGTGCAGAATAAAAATGTATCTATATATTCCTCTACGTTAAGGTACTGCTTGCTTTCCATAATTTTGAAAGTACGTTTTATATCATCAAATCATAGTATATTAATAAAACTCCATTAAGAATAGTTGTGGTGGTAGAGGCATTAGTGGTAGAACGTTGAAGATATACATTTGGCTTGTATCTCTATACCGGTTGTTTAGTAAAAGTAAATTATATTATTCTCACTCAGCTAGTTAGACATCAGTGTGCTAGCTGTACTACTAGCTTCAGTTATTTTTTAATTCTTTATCAGCAAATAATTTAATGGTATTAAACATCTGAACTATGAACTTAACTTCAGAGAAATATGACCGTACGCTCTACTACTACTACTACTACTACTACTACTCCTTTTTGGGTAGAGGAAACCCAACACAAGCACCTACAACTTGGGTCTTTTCCTTTAATAATGGCAGACTCTAACGGTTAAAATCACCTTCTTCTATACATAACACACAGATACTGCAGACTGTAGGCACATCTTCTGGTGTGAGGCTGTATTTTCCAAATTCAGTTCAAAAGAACACATAAATTATACTAGTCGAAAACAAAATCCTTGAAAGCGTAGACATAGTAGAAAATAAATAATCAGCGAGTCAGAAAAATGAACAATAGAGTAGGTTTACTTACGGAGTGGGCTGTTTTATATTAGGGAGGGATGACAGGATCTACATTGAAACAACGCGCACAATTTTATTTGCAGGAGTACGAAACAGAGATGAGAGAAGAGTTTATGTGTTTGCGTTATACAAACACAATAATTCAGTGTTACTGTCGAAAAAGTACCGCCCATAAACACTTCTAAAGCAAACACATAATTTTCCAATAAATGCTTTCAACAGAAGTGTTTTCCCTTATCCGTAATACCTATTATTATTCAGCTTTGCGTTGACTTGCTTTCTCATATTAAACTATTCTAAAATTTTAATGCAGTTCCAGCTGTATGTTCGCTTGGCAATTAATAAGTCTCCATCTACTTTTTTATACCCCAGGTTACCTGTGCCCATCGCTATATTATAAATTTAAACTCTATCCGCAGATTTCGTGTTCCTACTGTAATATGCTATATTATTTCGCAAGGGTAACGTCTTTTACAGCGGTCCATACATTTTTTTTATGTGACCTTCAAATAACATTTTTTTGAGTTTTCTAAACAGAATTTTACTTCTCGAATCTGTTCTAAAATTTCCCATTATGAGCACAATTTTACCAGCTTTTATTAATTTATATTGCTGTTCATTGATTTTAGCAATACCTTAGGTAGCTATCAATTAATAAAACTTTGAGTTTTTTTTTTTTTTTTTGGTGCTGAGGCTTGTATTAAGTCTTCTGTTAAGAAGAGACGCACGCCAGAGCAGGATTAAGGGGGAGAAAGTGGAGGCACTTAGACGAAAGAATAGTGTGTGAGCACACAATAATGTGTGTGTCAATGTAGTGTGAACAGCTAAATGGTAAATTGGTGTTAGAAGATGCTGACGGGAGTGACAAAATAAAAACACTAATGAACAGCCAAGACGGGGTGAAGTAGCGCAGGACGCTAAAGATGGAGTGGAGCGTCCATGCGGGGTCAAGGTATAGCCGAGAGACACAAAGAAAAGGGCAAAATATAAAGTGTAAAGATAGTTCGGAGATCAAAACTGATGCAAAGTGGAGTATGGGTGATATATGTATTTAGGGGTTTCTGTGTCTGCGAGGATTCTTGGAGGAGGCTCACCGGCAACAGTTAGAAGACGGACTATGAGGAAGGAAGGTCTGTGGGTGTTCCTGCTAGTTCTGTTAATAGTGGTGGCTCCGATTGATTGAACGGAGGCACGTTGCTTCGCGGGAATATTTCCAGTTTAATTTATAAAGGAAAGGGTCTAGGATAGGATAGAGTTTATTGAGGGCGTTGTCACATACAGAGTATTGGGTTCGTTATATAGAGTACAGACCGTTGTTACAGGTTGTGGTTTTAAGAGGCCTGCGGAAAATCAGTTGAATGGATCGCCGTTCACTGATTCTGTATGGTTTACGGCGGGCAGGATCAGCAGTTAGCAGGTCATGATGTGCGTAGGTCATGATGGAATGTGGGTAGGTCATGATGGGGGCAAAGACAAGCAATGTAGGATGCGGGTGAGTATCTACGAGGGTTGCTAAGAACTCGCAGTGTTCGGATTCGGTTTCGGGCTAGGTCTGTAGTTCGTTTGACACGTAGCTGCTAGGTTCGCTTGGAGTCAAGAGTGACGCCTTGATATTTGCAGACACGCTTCGGGGTTACTGTAGCAAGGGCAACGGGGACTGGAGATTGAAAGAAGTGTTTTATGTTACGTCCTGTAGAGTTGAAGACACAAATTTTGGTTTTGTCAAACTTTGAGTTCCACAAGCACCATTATTATATTGTTACGTAACGCGGAAAAAGTGTTACGTAATACGGAAAGTTCTACAATTTTCTCGAATATTCCAGCTGTAATGTGTGTGTGCGTACATAATGCTGCTACTATGCGGTGAAAGACATTTACGCGTCAACCATGGGGTCTATAGCAGACCATACCGATCAGCGCAGTGTGTTCAAGGACGTGTTTCTAGTGGATTCTCAAAAGCGCTTGTTTGTTTAACAAGTCATCCAATGTGACAGGTTATTCTGGAAATAAACGGGGTATAAATTCAGCCATTCAGCGACGGTCAAGTTAGTTATTGTCGGGCGATTACACAGTGCGTTTGAGTGACGATTTACACAGCGCGGTTCAAAGTATTGTGGCGAAGTGTTTTACGTGTTTTATAATTGTGCGCAACAATTGTAATACAATTGTGTGTTATAGCCTATCAGTGAACATTTTTATTGCGTGTGAAGAATTTTTATTTGATTTGTTGTAAGGGACTGTCTTGTTAATTGCAAACTGTTTAATTGTGATAATTAAAGCTCGTTGATGTAATTGGTGACTTAATTGGTGTCTTGTATTTTAATTTCCACTGTCCCATACGACGATCAGCAGACCGCCGTAACAATATTAAATATAGACTCCAGATATACCAATGACAGACAAAAGCTCAGGAGGATTGTCATTTTTACTATACAATGTAACTATACCAATGACAGACAAAAGCCCAGGAGGATTGTTATCTTTACTATACAATGTAACTATACCAATGACAGACAAAAGCTCAGGAGGATTGTTATCTTTACTGTACAATGTAACTACACCAATGACAGACAAAAGCTCAGGAGGATTGTTATCTTTACTATACAATGTAACTATAGCAATGACAGACAAAAGCTCAGGAGGATTGTTATCTTTACTATACAATGTAACTATACCAATGACAGACAAAAGCTCAGGAGGATTTTTATCTTTACTATACAATGTAACTATACCAATGACAGACAAAAGCTCAGGAGGACTGTTACCTTTACTATACAATGTAACTATACCAATGACAGACAAAAGCTCAGGAGGATTGTTATCTTTACTATACAATGTAACTATACCAATGACAGATTGCACTGTTGTTGGTACTTTCACTAATGATAGGAGATGCTACAACATAGGTTCCATGAATGGCGAATTAAAGTATTCAGGAACCCAGATTATATTTACTACGTTACTGTGAACATAGCTCTTCACAAATCACAATTTTATTAACAAGTTTCCAACTCTAATAAACTTAAAGTGAAAATCGTAGGACTTTGTCAAGACAAAAATACACTTGGAGTACGCGCACAAAAGCTAGAAAACGGGAAAACCACAGTTAACATTAAAATTGTACAGACAACCTGGTCGATTGGTAGAAGCTCAAAGAACCTGATGTAACACCAGTGGATCCTGATGTTAATATAATCTTAATATAGGAAAGTTGTGGAATTCCTGTTTATTCGTCCGTATAGTTCTTACGTTCTTCTTACTTGGGAAGTTAAAAGGCATAAAGAAGAAATTACTGTTTTAATGGGACATTCCACAACCACCTGGAAGCGCATAAAGCAATAACAGTCGCTCGTGCCAGGAGTCAATGAGAAATTTGGAGATTTGGAAAATATACGCGAGAAAATTTTAAAAATTCAGTTTTATTTAAAATGGTTCCCTGTAATCTTATACCGGAATCGTAAATAAAACTGCCAGTCGTTTTTTAAGGTACTACCACAGGCAAAATTACAAATTTCAATATAACTTAAGGCTTTCAAATACAATACGCCTTACAACTCAATTATGTGTTAAAACACTTGCTTCCTCACCCGTTACCTCCCCTCCCGGTGGAAGGACCGGACGAATACGTGACCGTTGGTCCGCGTAGACGCTCGGCTAAGAAGCCTAGGAGAAACCATTCCTCCGAGTCCGCTTCCTCTCGGACCTCGGCCACGGACATCGGTCCTTCTCAGGGCCAACAGGCCGCGGTGCCGACTACTTCGGGTGCAGCTCCGGCTCCCTCAGCTGTTTGTCGCACGCCGCCCCTGTTCGAACACGGAGTGTCCAATGTCGCCGCCTTATACCGGCGGCTGATCGCAGCCCACGGACTGTCGGCTGACAAACTTGACCTTAAGCTGCTTGGCGGTTTGGCGATGACACGGTCAAGGTTGTCGTACGTCGGCTCGAGGACCACCGCTTGGTCGAGGCCTTCTTGCAGGCTAATAACCTGCAATACCATACCATCTCTCCCCGTCGCGTCAAGCCCTTGTCTGTAATTCTGCGTGGGCTTGACGCGCATACTGATTCACAGGAGATGCTCATGGGACTCCGAGACCTAGGTTACCCGGTGGAGGCAATTTTCCGCCTGTTCACCAACTATGAAAACCGAGTCCCTCTACCAGTCGTCCGTCTCCACCTTGAGAAGGGCGAGGCTGCAGACAAGATCTTCCACCTGACACGGGTGTTTGGCTTCCGCGTCCGGGTGGAATCCAGTCGCGCCCCGGGCAAGCTAGCGCAGTGCCACCGGTGCCAGAGGTTCAGCCACCACACCGACATCTGCCGCAGTGCTCCGACCTGCTTACGTTGGTCTCTGGGACATTCAACACAGTCCTGCACTGTGGCAGATAAGTCTCAATACCGCTGCATCAATTGTGGCGAAGGCCATGCAGCCAACTATAGCAACTGCCCGGTATATAGGGCGGAGCTCCTCAAGCGAAAGCCGCAGGGGCCCCTCCCAAAACCGAGGCAACCAGTAACGCAGCCCCCAGCACAGATAAACCCTAAAGTTCAGGCTAAGACGACTCCATAGTCACCACCGGCACGGCGCGAGCCCTCTCCGGCTCCACCTCCAGCCCCTACCAAGGAACAAAAACGATCCGCGTCGCCTTCCGTAGCAGAGACACGCCCTGTAGCCACTACCTCGGTTATGGAGCGGAGATCCAGCCCTCCACCTCCGCGGAACCACCAACTCCCGCCTCTGAACCAGAGGTAGCCTCGCCACCACTGCCACCTCCGCGTTATCCGCGAGTAGGCAAAACTAATCCCAAGAAACAAGGGATAACCACACCGGATGCTCAGACCCGAGTTCCTGCTTGCCCACAGCCCAAGAAAAGACCTGCTTCCCGGTACAAATCCGACGAAGCGCAGCAGCGTACTTTCCCTACCGAAAATTCAAATACGACTGCCCCTGGTCCTGTAGCTTCCACCAACACGACCCAATCTGCCGTTAAGCCTGGTCGCTCTTATGCGACCACAGTTTCCAGACAAACCGCCCAGTCCGTCACTTCCAATGACGCACAGTTCGTCCGCGACTTTCTGTCAAGCTACGACCTCAAGAAAGTCGCATCCACCTTCAGGTCCATCCGTGACCGCCTGGAAACTGCTGACCGAACCGAGAGGTTCATGCTCTTGGTGGGAGCTTGTGCTGTGACAGTTCTTCTATGAACCGAGCCCTTAGACGAGACCTCTCGCTCGTAGCCTGGAATGCTAACTCCATCGGTTCCAAGCATTCAGATCTTCTAGAATTCCTGGCTCGGTTCAACTCGACGTACGTCTCCTCACAGAAACCCACCTGACCCAGCCGAACCGGTTTCGATTACCGAAGTACGTGGTCTATCGGGATGACCGAGTTGCCCGACAATGAGGCGGCACGGCGATCGAGTTGAGGACCTCTATAGGTCATTATCGTGTCGCTTTGCCGCAGCGCACTAACCTAGAGGCCACCGCCATTGAGGTCCACGGAGCTCTTGGCGGCGTCCTCGTGGTTTCAGCATACAAGCCCCCTCCCGCTGAACTCCTTGTCGGCGACCTGGACGTCATCTTCGATTCCCACTGAAGGGTAATTTTGGCCGGCGATTTGAATTGCAAGCATCGCGTTTGGAATAGTCGCTTAACTATTCCCAACGGGAAGCGCTTGCTCAGATATGTTGAAACGGGCCGGGCGATGGTGATTGTTCCAGCGCAACCCACCTTCTTTCCGACGCTACCTAACGCGGCTCCCGATGTTCTGGATATCGCGGTTACCCAAGGAATTGTCTGTCCGGTCGAGGTATTCTCGGTTACGCAGCTGACATCCGACCACAAACCCATCTTGGTCCACGTCGCTACCCAGCACGCCTATGCACGGGACGAGAATAAGGTTATATAAGGTCCAGCGGCCCCACTCGATTCCAGAGCGGAGTCTACCTAGAGCTGTTGCCCGGGTAGGCTGTGTTACTCTTTATCGCATTTGCGATTGTGGTTTTTAACCGTTAGTAATATCTTTTTCAATCTGTTTTCTTCATCATCATCATCATCGTTCTTCATCATAATCAGTGTGCTACAATTTCAGAAGTGTATTGTGTCGTGCGCGAGTGTTTTTGTGATTCGTGTGCAGCGCGCGTCTGGTGTTCGTGTTCTTTGTCTGTCAGTGTAGTGATTCAGTGCTGGTGAAAGTCACTCTTTCCTAGCCTTTTTTGCGTCTTCGACGTTCATTTCGGCTCATCCCGAGATGGCGTCGAACGCAACTCCCGTTCCTTTGCCGGCACCGCTGGTAACCTTAATGGAAACCTGCGGTACTGGTCCTCATTCTACCCCGCTGCCGTCCCATACAATTAGTGATAGTGAAAGTGAAAGTGATTGTGCGTCGATGTGTAGTGTGGGGACGGGGGACGGTGAATTTTCGCTTGTGGAGGGCAAGTCTGCCAAACGCAAGCGAAAAATAGTCGCCAGCCCGCCACCGGCCGCTGCTACGCATCGGGTATCTAGTCCCGGTAACAGCGCCAGCCAACCTACTCAGCAACACTCCAATTCTGTCCCCAAACCTAAAATTCCGCCGATTGTTATTCCAGACAATCGTAACTACAGGGAAATTCTCCGTTCCCTGCAGAATCTGCTTCCTTCGGCCAAACTCGAGGCCAGGTGCCAAGGCTCCTCGCTTCGAATTGCGGCCACAACAGTCCCGGACTTCCGATCGGTCCAACAGTTTCTTACCGATCGGAAGATCTCCTTCCATACTTTCGCGCTTCCTTCAGAGCGCGAAATTAAAGTTGTTCTTTCCGGACTTCCTTCCTGGACCGCCCCCGATACCATCAGGCAGGAGCTTGTCGCTTTAGGCTATTCGCCGACGGCGGTAAGTGTACTGCATGCTGGCAAGGGGGAAGATCGCCGTCCTGTGAATAGTTGCCTAGTGAAACTACTCAAAGTAGGCCAGTTCGAGGAGGTCTATGGCCTCCAAAACTTCCTGCACCTTCGGGTGCAAGTTCGTACTTTTGACCCGCGGCCAGGCCCCTCGCAGTGTTTTAACTGTCAGAGGTTTGGCCACTCCAGCCTATTCTGTAATCACCCTCCGCGTTGCGTGCGATGTACTGAGCCTCATCGTGGGTGTGATAAGCCCAAGACGGGGTTCACGGCCATTTGCTGCAACTGCGGCGGGGACCATCCGGCTAGTTATAGAGGATGTAGGGACTTTATATCAGCCATGAAGCTGCAGCGGACTCCTGCTCGCCCTGGCGCGCAGGCAGGCCGTGTTGCAGGTCCCCTCCCTAACCGCAGAGAGGCCTTCCCACCTCTCTCCGGAGCATCATCTCAGGCCCCGGCAGCAGTTCCGGCTGCTCCCAGGGCCCCAGTTCCGCCTGCAGTCGACGTTTCGGCGCCGCCTGCAGTCCCTTCTGTCCCGGCGCCTGCCGGAGCGCCCGGTCCTTCATACGCGGCTGTGGCCGCTACATCAGTCCCGCCTTCCGCTCCTCGGAGCTCCAAACAGAAGCGCACTCGTCGCCGTCAGCGACAAGTTCCACAGGCCTTGCCTGTAAAACCTCAGCGGGCCCCGCCCGCCCCCAGCCATCAACCTAAGCTCCCAACTGAGCAGACCCCACGTCCGTCCCCGAGCCCTGCGCCATCTGCAACACCGGCCGAGGCCAGCCAGGTCCGTCTTCCGGAATCTCGGGAATCTTCCCGGGCCCCGGTGGATCCCCTGACTGCCTGGGCTGAAACTTTGGTAAACAACATCAGGTCTGCTCCAGATACAACCACGGTTCTCGCCCTGGTGTTTCAATTACTGTCTACCCTCTTTCCTCTTCTTCCTTTGAATGGCTAGGAGTCTTAGGATCGTTGCGTGGAATGCCCATGGGGTAGTCCCTCGACGATCTGAACTGATGACTTTCGTAACGGAGTACAACGCTGATGTCGTCCTCCTTTGCGAGACTCATCTGGCTCGCTACCATACCTTCAACCTGCCATCTTACGTCTGTTTTCGTCAGGATCGTCCCCAACGGCCTGGCTGTCGCCCCTCGGGGGGGACAGCCGTCTTAGTCCACAGGCGGATATCCCACAGGCCACTACCCCCTTTAGATACATCTCTTGTTGAAGGTTGTGCGGTGGCGATAGACGCTGGCGGATCGGAGTTGCGCGTTGTTGCGGCGTATCTCCGGCCCGGCCTGCGGCTACCTCCACCGCCCGAGGAGTGGGACGCTCTCCTCGATCATCCCCTACCAACCATTGTAGCCGGCGACTCAAATGCCAAGCATCCCTCCTGGAACAGCAGAGTAGCCAACGCCTACGGAAAATCTCTGTATCGGTTCGTCTCCGACGACCCAGTACTTCAAGTCATCGGCCCAGAAGACCCTACTCACTTCCCCTTTTCCGGTCATCGACCGGACGTCCTTGACATTGTCATAGCCAAGGACGTGACCCATCACATCCAGGTCTCGTCAGTGTCGGATCTCTCATCCGATCACAATCCCCTTTTTATAACTGCCCGTGAGCTGTCGGCCTCACCCCGACCTCCCGCTCAGATTGTTAGGAGAGTTAACTGGCGCTCCTACCATGATGAGCTCTCACGGCGGTTACCATCACTCCCCGCGGACCCGATCGTCACTAGTGACGATTTGGATCTCCGAGCCACTCATCTTCAGGAGTTGGTCCAAGGTGTCATGGATCGACACACATATACTATCGAGGTGAATCATCGTAAATCGGCCTTACCTGCGGAAGTACTCCACGCCATCTGGCTACGGCGCAATCTCCGCCGCAGATGGCAAAGGACCCGTGATCCCGGCGTCAAAAGGCGCTTTCAGGCCCAGTCTCTTTACGTCCAGCAGCTACTGCGGGACGTAAACTCTGATCGATGGGACTCATACCTTGAGTCTCTTGAAGTCGACCACGCCTCCGTCTGGAGAGCGGCGAGTAGACTGACCCGCGAGAAGAGAACTCGCAACCCACTTGAAACTCCGAACGGGGTTGTATCTTCATCAGAAGGCAAGGCCGAGGTCTTCGCCGACTGCATGGAGGTGCAATTTACTGTTCACCAAGGCGTCTCGGACCCTGCCCACTCGGCAGAAGTCCGTAACTTCCTATCTGGACATTTTTCAAGCCCTCCCGAAATCCCAGCCCTCCCGTTCGACAGGGATGAACTAGTTTCATCTATCTGCCGACTAAATCGCCGTCGCGCCCCCGGTCCTGACCGGATCGGGGCCGCTGCTCTACAAAATCTCCCGGCCTCAGGCGTTGACCTCGTTCTTGAGCTGTTTAACTCCTGTCTCCGGCTACAGTACTTTCCCCGCCTGTGGAAATCTGCCAACATCGTAATGATTCCGAAGCCTCGCAAGCCGCGCATGCTTCCTGAAAGCTATCGTCCAATCTCTCTCTTGCCAGTCATCTCGAAGGTGTTCGAGCGTCTCCTGCTGGCTCGCATCTCGCCGTTGCTAGATGGTTTCATCCGCAGCGAACAGTTCGGGTTTCACAGAGAGCACTCGACCACGCTTCAATTGGTCCGCGTTGTTACGCACTTGTCAGACGCCACCAACAGGCGAGCGGCTACGGCCGCCGTACTGTTGGACGTGAGCAAGGCCTTCGATAAAGTCTGGCACGAAGGTCTTCTCTTCAAACTTGCCAATTCCCCTCTACCATCGACCATAGTGTTTTTCCTCCGGTCGTATCTCAGCGACCGAACCTTCAGGGTGAGCGTCGACGGGTCCTGTTCTACAGTTCGACCCGTCGCCGCCGGCGTACCTCAAGGATCTGTCCTCGGCCCCGTTCTGTACCTTGTGTACACGAACGACCTGCCTGTCTTGCCCGGAGTCACGTTGTCTTTGTTCGCTGACGATGCTATGTATCACTGGAGCTCTCTGTCCCCGCGATTTGCGAGTACAAAGCTGCAGCGTCAGTTGAACCAGCTTCCGGACTGGCTACGGAAATGGCGGGTGACGACCAACACGGTGAAATCCGAGGCGATCTGCTTCACCCGTAAGTCCATCTCCCGATGCCAGCCCCTCTCCCTAGCAGGGAGACCCATCGCCTACAAAGAATCGGTGAAGTATTTAGGCGTTCGGCTAGATCGTCGCCTTTACTTCAACGCCCACGTGACGGAAACCCTTGCCAAGGCTCGCGGCGTCCGAGCCAAATTATCTCCTTTCCTCTCGTGTCGCAGCCGCCTGGCCATGCGCACGAAACTTACCATCTATCTACTATTTCTCAGGTCTGTATTGACCTATGCGGCACCCGCCTGGTGGTCTCTTTTATCCACCACCAACAGATGTAGGCTGGAAGCTTTCCAGTCCCGAACACTCCGATCCTTGACGGGGTCCCCTTGGTTTGTAAGGAACGACGTGATTCGAAGGGGTCTCCGTGTTCCTACCTTGACTTCCTTTGTCCGGTCGCTGGCTCTAACTCTCTTTGCTAAAGCCTCGACCTCCACCTTCCCGTACCTACGAACCATCAGTGCATCAGAACCACCACCGCCCATTCGGGTCAAGCGCCCTCGGGCGCTTCTTGATGACCCGCCATAACGCCATCCTCTTTAAATTAAACAAAAACAAGTAATCATCAGTCCTAGACCAGAGTATTTCACCAAACTGTCCTTCTCTCCTTCCTGTTCACCTCCAAGCACGCTGAGCCGGCTGCTTGTCGCTGTCATCAATCACTGGCACGGAGGCTCTCCGCCTCGCGGGGAGCGACCGACGCCCTCAGGGCGTCTGCTGACTGGACTTGAAACGGGCAACATCTGTTGCTCGCATCGGTACCAGCGGCAGTGCATTAAACAAATAAATGTTATACTCCCCCGCCTTCTCAGTTAACTGGTTGGCGGTTTCCTTTTCCAGTTTTAGGTCACCAGTCGACATTGTACCAGCACTATGTTTACTTCTGGCAGCCATTGGACACGATCCAGATGCTGCAATCAAGCCACGGGTGCAAAGACACCCCGCATCCATAATGCAATGCAATACTCGATTCCGTCCGCCTCCTAGACGAAGCAGTAGCGGGAATCGAAGAGACAATCATCTCGGCAGTAGACGTGTCTTCACGAATGCGAGCCGGTTTCACGCCTGACTACCAACGCATCCCTGAGGAAGTCCCTCTTCTCGCCCTTTAGAGGAATTATTTCCGAAAACGTTGGCAGAGGACCCGTGATCCGGCCGATAAGGCAGCATACAATCGGCTCAACAGACGACTGCGTGGCAGTCTGAAGGCGTTCCGACGTAAATGTTGGGAAATCGCTGTGGCCTGAACGGGGGATGCGGACCCGCAAAGTCACCCGTACAGAATACCGTCCGCGATGACGTGACGGAGGCGACGACCTCCACCCCCGCCATCGTTGGACCGTTCGGACAACTCCTGGGTCGCCCGAAGGAGAAGGCCGAGTACTTGGGTGTGTGTTTCGAGTGTCAGTTCGCTCCCAACCCGCCAATGGACTGGGACTTCGACAAACAAGTCGAGATGGTTGTAGTCTATCTCTTCCGATCACGGTGGAACCCGAACCCATTTCTTTGGAAGAAGTCTCAGATCGGCTCGCTGAACTTCAGCCAAGGAAAGCTCCAGGCCCGGACGGTGTCATGAACACCGCTCTACGACTTCTCCCGGTTGACTGACTTGTTCAACGCGTGTCTCAGACATACCTACTTTCCCAAGAAATGGGGAAAGGCTACGGGTCATCGTGATCCCGAAACAGGGAAAGGATGCTTCGCGGCCCGACAACCTCCGGCCCATCAGCCTACTTTCCGCTACGTCCAAGGTTTTGAGGGACTCGTGCAGCGTCGTGTACGAGAACATCTAATTAACTTTGACGTGCTGGTCCCCGAACAGTTCGACTGCCATGTAGGGCATTCAACCACTCATCAACTGATGAGAATGGTGGAATACATCACGGACGCCGGGTGTCGGAGAGAACGGACCGTTGGCTGTTTCTTAGATGTTGAAAAAGCCTTCGACAGCGTATGGCATGATGGCCTATTATTCAAGCTTAGGGAATGCCAGCTCCCAGACTGCTACCTTCATCTGATTGCTAGCTTTCTGATGGAGAGGACCTTCTGCGTGAGAGTTCGCGATTCAGTCTCTTCCGAGAGACGAATCACAGCCAGCGTCCCTCAAGGTACTGTTCTTGGCCCCCTTCTGTTCTCAGTCTACGTCAACGACGTGCCGAGACAGCCTGGAGTCCAGGTGCCCCTCTTTGCGGACGACACGGCCGTATTTACGGCCGATCGTCATGTGGAAAGAGCCGTCTTACGACTGCAGCGCCAACTCGACTCGCTCGGGGACTGGACTGAAAATTGGAGAGTGCAACTCAACTCTACCAAGAGTGTAGCCATCGAAATCTCAAAGCGACGGAAGCACCCTGTTAGGCAGTTACGTATCGGCAGAACGTACTTGCGCTGGTCCAACGAGGTCAATACCTCGAAGTACACCTTGACCGTCGGCTCACCTGGCATACCCACGCTCAGACAGTTCATAAGCGAGCATCCGCTCGTCTGAGCTTACTTTTTCCACTCCTGATCAGCTCAGCCATGACCAGGAAATTGGGCAAGACGATCGTCGGCGCGTATTTGCTGCCGGTCATTACTTACGGTTGGCCGGTTTGGGGTTACCTCGCCGCAATGCATAAAAAGAAGTTGCAGAGCGTCCTCGACAGGGGTCTTCGGCTAGGGGCCAAAGTCTCCCGTCGCTTTTCATCTCGCCTTCTGAGAAGAAGACTTGGCGTCTGCTCCTTAAACGCCACATTCAGGCGGCTTGCACGCAAATTTTATGCACGTGCGGTGAAGTTCCCAGACAATCCTCTTGTGGCTGGGCTGGGTAGGTATCGTATACTTCCAGGTGATTCGTGGAAACGCCCTCGGTGTATACTGCGCTATTGTAAGCTAGCACAACAGCCGAGAAACGGCCTGCTACAGAGCACACGCCCTACTTTGGCAGGGCCACGAGGCAGGAGCTCCAGAAGGTAGCTCGGAACTCAGTTCACGAGCGGTTCGTCTCTGCGACGCAGAATCGCACAGCCCAGACAGTCGAGTTGTGGCGAACCAATAAGATTTTGTCTTTCTTCTGATTGGGTAGTGGTGTCAGAGAACAACTTCGTGCGGACACCAAAAGTTTATAAATATGGGTGCCCTACTCACGTCCTTTTACATGCTTTCGACTAGCTCAGTGTGCCCCGTCTGTATCAAGGTCGTCCATTCATGTAACAAAAAAGTACCTTCCAGCGTATTCTGGAGAGCACTTGAAATATTAATTATGCTGTCACACGGCAGTAAGGATGGAAATTTATTCTGATTATTAATATTCCAACAACAATTAACAAAGTAATTTGAGACTAAGAGCTTTACCAGTGGGAAAACTGAACTCGCTGAAGTTCTAAGTCATGGGATACAGGTGTACTGGAAGTAGTAGACACTGACACCATGGAGTATGAGCAAGAGAAGAGATATTATTGCCAAGTTTACGCTGGAAAAGCCATCTGTGTATATAGTTGGGAAATACAGCTCAAAGTGTTTACAATCAGCTGGTTAGAGGGCAGATAGATAACGAGCTGAATATTCATCTTAACTAAGGCTTTGCTTAGTGTAGCCGACAAATTATAGCTAATTGCTTTGCCTTTAGCGTTTCTCAAGCGTTGGCGTAGAACGTCATTTGCATTATTACACACTGTATCTTAGACAATCAAATTTACTTCGCGGACACACTGTTACCTTACTACTGCGACAGAACTGTGATACATGTTAGTTATTTAATTCATCATCATCATTTTCACAACACGGCATAAGCAAAGTGCTGCCTGTTTCGCCTTCAAAAATCCTCCAGCCATCTCTTCCTGGATCCACCGACACACCTGTGTCCTATAGGTTTGTATTTCCAGAATTGTTTGGCCAGGCTGGAATCTTATATTCTTTCTAAGTGTTATTTCTACCGTTGTTTGTAATCTTTTAAGCTCTCATTCAAGTTAGAAACTCGTAACTCTTCTCTTGTGGCCTTCTTTCTTATACGGTCAAGTTTAGAACATCTTTTAACTCCTCTTAAGAATGCCCGAGGCCTGTATTTTGCTGTCTTGTTTTTTGGTTGTTGTCCATAATTCACACCCATATGACAGTACAGGGACTGCTATAACTTTAGTGAACTTTAATGTTGTATTTCGAGGTACCACGTTTCTAAAAATACGGTTGATTGTTCTACAGATCATCTCGAACTTACCATACTTAACATCCATATCATAATTCCTATCGTAACTAATAACATTACCCAAATAATTAAAATGGCTTATCTGTTTTAAAATTTGCTCATTAATCATAATTATTTATCCTTTTACAATAATATAAATAATTAATTAATAACAAGGATTAGATTTCTAATGAACTAAAAAACGTTTTGAATTCTTTCAGTTATTTCTTTATAAGATTTACTTTTGAAGATTGCCAAGTTCCTTTTTTTTCCACTATTGATTAAATTTTTTCTCTTATTTTTTAACATCTCACACTCATTTATAATGTGATCCACTGTTGTTCTCTTGCATTGCACTGGTGCATTGGGTCGTTTATTATCTTGAAACGGTGTAGGTATGATTTTGTTTCACGTGTCCAATCACTTTTGCCGTAAAGTTGGGAGTCATTTTGAGTTTTGTTTGTAATCTGTTTTTGATATTAGGGAAGTTATTAGTTAGCTGTTTGTTCATAATAAGATATTAGCTAGTCTTTGATATTTGATATTAGTTAGTGTATCACAGACAATGTTACAGAGTATGCACTAGTAATTTGGAAACAGCTGTGTTTGTGAAGTTTGTTAAGTTAAATTAACAAAACGTGTGTAAATGAGTTTCTCCCAGGCGACGTCCGTAGCAAAACAGTTAGCTATAATGTTTCAGCTTCGCGTTGCTATATCCGACCGTTAGTTGAGCTGAATATTTAGCTTGTTTGTGTGCCTCCAGATGGGTCCGAAACACGTCAAACATCACTTGTCGGTGTAAAATATCGTATATTTTCTATCACTGGAAACTATCTAATTCCTACATGTGTTCTTCTTGAAGAATTAACTGTATCTTATTCTTCTTTCTGTGGCTTGACAGACATTGTACTTTAGCCTTCTCCGACATGCGTCCCCATACGTTTGTATTAGGTGATGCTATCTGTCAAATAACGGTCCCAGTAACTCGTTGTTAATATGCAAGGTCCGCAAATTTGCTAGTGGCCTTTCCTTATTTCTTCTGTCTCTCTTCTCTGTCCTTTCTTCATACGTATACGCTGTATATAAGGAATGAATGTAGAATTAGATAGGACAGTCGAAATCAGCTGATTAAATTTCTATCCATATAACATCGCTTTATAGCGTCTGTCGTCGCTGTCCGATTTCCAGACTTTATCTCCAATATTTTTGGTCCTGACAATGTTCTTCGGTCAGATTCCTCACACTTAGACCTTTCTGGATACCCTTTCCCCATGATCGTCTGGGTCTTCCCCTCTTCCTCTTCTCCGGGAGTAACAATTGCATTATATCCTTTTTGGCAACATTTCTCCTCCCATCCGTTTAACATGTCCAAACCAAATTAACTTTCTTCTTTCTGTTTCGTCTACTACTGCATGTTTCACATTTATCATTTCTCTAATCTGTTCATTTCTTATTTTCTCTCGCCTGGATACTCTGCATGATCTCCTTAGTGCATCCATCTCTACAGCAAGTATTTTCTTTTTGTCCGCTTCTGTCATTCTCCAACTCTCAACACCATACAGCAGAATACTTTTTACGATAGTATTGTATATCTATACTTTTCTTCCTCTAGTTATCTGGTCATGCCACCATATACTATTTAGCCTTTTCATAGCCCTCCGTCTCATGCCTACTCTCTCGTTTATTTTACCTGTATTTCTGCCATCCTGCTTTATCTGTACTTCTAAATACAGATATGGCTGGAAATTTTCAATTTTTTTATTATTTTCCAATTGCAAGTTGGTTTCAGTACCTCCCACGCATAAATACTTGGTCTTTTCTAGATTTATTGACAGTCCCGAGCTCTCGTATTCGTCTTTGATCTTCCGAGTCATATACTCCAAGTCCTCTTTATCTTGTGCTACTAAGACCTGGTCATCCGCGAATTGTAATGTGAAAATATGGGTTCCAGCTATTGGAATTCCCACACCTCTGCACTTTCTTTTCCACTGTCGCAATACTGTGTCTATATATATTTTGAACAATGTCGGGGAGATGCAACACCCTTGCCTCAGACCTTTCGACACCGTAAACCCTGCTGACACTTTTTCCCTATTTAGATCTTTATTTTGGAGTCTCTATAAATTTCTTGTATTGCCTGAATGAGAGTGTGGTTTATATTAGTGTTCTGTAGAACCTCCCACAATATAGAGACGGCGACATTATCGTAAGCCTTAGACAGGTCTATGAAGAGAAGGTGAACCTCTTGATTTACAGATAGTCTTTTTTCTATTAGTTGTTTACGACAGAAGATATTATCCATACAAGATCTCCCAACACGAAACCTGCTCTGTTCTTCTGTTTCATTTTCTGCGTACTCTTCCTCAATTAGATCTCTTAAGACTGTGCCATAAAGACGGCTAAGGGTTGGTGTGACAGTTATGCCTCTATAATTACTGCATTGCTGTCTGTCTCCTTTCTTGAACAATGAGGACATGAATCCTATTTTCCATTCCGCTGGTACCTGTTTCCTTTCAATACACTTGTTAATCATTTCTGTCATCATTCTTAGTAAAGTGTCTGTACTATTCTTTATCATTTCCGCATATAAGTTATCCCTCCAGGACCAGGTGCTTTACGGTTTTTCAATTTGTATATGTAGCTGATTAAATTTACTACTAGAAAATCAAATAGAACACATGTTATTAAGTAACCAACTATTAAAAAAATTGCCTAAAAGAATAATAAAACAACGCTATTATTTGAGTTTAAAAGAGAGAAAACACTGTTTCAAGACTACAGTTCTATTCCATTAGTTGAAAGGTAAAGCGCCTTCTGTACTTTGCATAACTGATTGTACTATAATTACTGTTTAGAGTAAAATGCTAAAAATTGCAAGGGTAGACATAATTTACGCACCAGAAAGAAGTAGTTTAGTAACCGTTAAATCGTGAGGGGTGTTTACTTTGCTGCGTGAGAATAAAGAACACGACTTCTTTTCATAAAAATATGTTCGCTGTCTCATTCTCCCCCATTTTCTTGACGTTCGCGTTGAAGTAATTTTATTCACCCAACTTCCTGTACGAATAAGCATCCTTTCTTCCTAAGCTTCTAACCTGCTTTGTTGTTTGGTCTTTTGTTTAACCGATTTGACTAAATGATTATAAATAATGATTACCACGATATTAATTGATGACTCGTTGGGCACTTGGTGAAACATATTAATACAAAGGTTTTGTAAAATATATAAAAGCACTTGGTAAGTTTCACAAATTTTTAATTTACTCTGACAGCTGTTTCGACTAACTTAAGCCATTGTCAAAGAGCGAGTGAATGAAATTACTGAACACAGGATGTTAGTGGAGTGTAGGTGGTAAACACATGTTTAGGGCGTATCTGGAACATCTGTGTTGTGATGGCGCGGGGGGGGAGTATGTGCATGAGACAAGGGAAGGTCAGGTGTCTTTAAAAACTAAATACAATCATGAATGCAAAATATAAAATTAACTGAACATAATATAAACTGAATGAAAAATTTAAAATAATGATGACCATTCAAAATAATATAAAAAATTTGTGAAACTTACCAAGTGTTTTTATATATTTTACAAAACCTTTGTAATAATGATTATGTTTTATGCGTAATGCCGTTATTATTTTGTAACTGGTGCATTGAATCTTTGCAGTCTGTTTGTAGACTGATTACTACCAAGATGATTTTCCATCAGTAAAATAAGTTTACGTATTTCGTTCCTAAAGATAGGTTACCAATAAAAATTCGTGGTTTCTTTCTGTTTAACGACCAGTCCTGGACGCATTTTCTTTCGGTACTAACTTCCGAGTATTTGCCTACGTTTCGTGTTCACTAACAGCTTATTATTCAATATAGTATTACGAAATTACAGAACAATCTACGTGTTTCTCGAATGTTCCAGAAGAATCCGGCTGTAATGTTGTGTGCGTACGTGATTTCAACATGCATTCGCGAGACTTTTCTAGATGTCGCCAGGCGCGCGGAATGTGTCAAGGCCGCAATCAATTACGTCGTAGTGTAGAGCTGATGCGTAGTATGTGGATGTTTCTGGATTTTCGGCGGGGTATAGATACAAGTACTCAGCGCCGCTCAGCTCAGTTTCAGTTGCGAGTTATTGTCGGGCGATTTTCTGTGCGTTCAAGTGGTTATAGTGACGAAGTGTTATGTGTTTTATAATCGTGCGGGAAAATTGTAATACGATTGTGTTTTATATTAGTAGACATTATTATTGCGTGTGAACAATTTTTATTTGATTTGTTGTAAGAGACTCTCTTGTTGATTACAAACTGTTTAAATGTGATAACTAAAGCTGGTGATTAGTGACTTAATTGGTGTCTTGTGTTTTGTTTTCCACTGTACCATACGACGATCAGTGATACCGTCGTGACGATATTTTATACGTTACGCATTACGGTTTTTTTCAGATAAATGTTTATTAAATTAGCAGATAACATACTGGGTTAGAGTTTATTGCGATTGACTAATTGTATTTTCCTGCCACTGAAAACTTGTTTTATTAACTTTGTTTGGAGTAATCTGGTCAAAATTAGTTAATGTGGTAACTATAAATTACTGCAACTGTCTCAGCATCTTATCTGATTAGTAACTTATAACATTGTCGGAGATGGATAAGTCGTCGTTGTCATACTTTACGGCTTAGGCTAGTAGCCTGTTCCAGTCTCAATGGAGTTCATACAACGGGGCCTTCCCACACTTTTCTTCCCCCTTGGATGATAGTAAAGGGCTCCTTTTGAAAATATAGTTGGATCCATTCTCTCTGCGTGTAACCGCCACTCCGTTTTGCACAGGGAGATTTTTTTTCATTTAAGCTTTCAGCTATGCTTAGTTTCTAAGACAGCTTGTAAGATCGCTTCTGGTACAACCATTTACACACCCTCAAGAAGCTCACTTCCGCTCCTTGTATTTTAAATATAGCTTTAGTTTTTTCTAAATCAAGTCTCACTACCATACAGTAGTTGAGGTATGGGGCCCCATTACATGATAATATTTCAATTGCGTCTCTTTCCTTGTTTTCATGTTTAAGTGTTTAATGATTCATCCACAAAGCGACTAGAAGAGACTAATTTTGCTTTGAACCTCCTTGTCATCTTGATATTTGATGCTACACCCTAGATAATTGAAATCTAGTTTCTGTTCTATTGACAAATACTGTATAATAATCGTTGTTTCAATATAATTTGCCCCAGAGAAAGCCATACCTTTTCTTTTAGATAAGGAAGTGGTTGGGTTGTAATTTGTTAAAATGTTTGCAAGATAGAACTACGACCTATGGAGCTCATTTTCATTTTCTTGGATAATCACAGGATCGTATGCATACATTAAAATATTTAAGTAAATTTCTTTCCCCAAGTATAATACTATGAGGGCGTCCAATTTCCATTTCCTTATGGCATCATCTATATAGATATTAATATAGAATATTAATAAAACAGGAGAAAGGGTGCAACCCTGCCGAACGCTTTCGGTTATTTTAATGGGCTCTGATAATCTGTTAGTTTTTAGATAAGTGATAGATAAATAGATAGATAGATAGGTAGGCAGAAAAGTGCGTTTTTAAATCTCCAGACAGCTATCGCTATCGTTCATTGCAGTCAAGTATCTATAAGCGCCACTTTAACTAAAGAACAATTTACGTATGTACTTGATAAGACGAAGGCTACCAGAAAATGTCGTTTTATCTGGCATAGCCAATTTATATTTCCGATCTGCTGAATTGCTTTGTTCTGAGCGTCCAAATGGTTAAGGTTCGCTCTGCATTCCTATGGTTGTAGAACAGGACTTGAGCCTGGCAAGGACGCAACAATGCATCCCAAGAACAAATAAGTCAACTGAGTGACAATATAAAAAGAAACACTGCTAACAATAAATAGTTTGATGCCTTTCTACAATCGACGTATGCCGCCGTGTTTTTAATCGAATACGTGCTTGATACGGAAAAATATGAAGCTAGGTACATAAAGGTAGGCGGAGATTGTAGAATGATAGTTTCCCAAATTTCCGCAAAGGCGAAATACTTGACAGGAATATACGAGCACACTGGAATGGAAAAATAATAAATATCTGTACGTTTGAAACTGTACTGCACACCAAACGAGACCATATTTGGATATCTGTGACAAGCGCGCAATGCAATGCGACCACTTGCCAAGTAATAACTTCTGTTGTGTTAATTTTGCCAAATTGTTTTGAACGCAGTTGTTATTTACTGACCAGTTATGACGGTCAGTAGACTGCAACGTGTGTTTACACTAACATATTCTGCATTTAAAGCTGTGACTGTGTAGCCTACATCACAGCTTAAGCTGTTAAGCTGGGACTCTGTTATTAACGATTACAGCACTGTAGGTCTACCTGTTGACCTTGTTGTTAAGTGGCTCTGTTTATTGGTTTTATTGAGCCGGCAGTGGAGTGTCCTCACCGTTTCTGAACGATGAACGACTTATTTGTCTTATAACGTATTGAGATGTACAAAAACCCGCCGTTGGCATTGTAGTAAAACACGCGTAGCTTGGTAACGATCGAGGGGTGACTAAGTCACAGCAGACACTACAGTATAACAAAAGTACACAGTGGTAATTTTTTGAACTTAAGAAATAAAAATTTCTTTCATCAGGTTAGTCATTTCAATTACCTGTATTGTAATATCTCATATGGAACTGATATTGATTGTGATAGTAAGGTAACAAAATTTAGACGCATCTGTGGAACGATTCATAGGTACCTGAAAAATAAAACATAGAAGGATACCCGAATGAAATTTTATAAAACTGTGACTGTCCCCACATTCCTGTATGCTAGTGGGACATGGACGTTTGGTAACAGGGACGTGCAGAGGATTCAGGCAGCCGAAATGAAATTTCTAAGAGGGACGTAAGGTTGTTCTCTCTTGGACCGGAGACGGAACGAGGGTATTAGACGCAATTTAAACATTATATCATTACACCAGAGGATTGAAGACTACAGGAGGAGAAGGTGTGAACACTTAAATTGCATGACTGACATCCGTTTACCTGTGGCTGCTTTGTGTTATCACCATTCTGGGAAGAGAGATGTCGGTAGACCGAGGAGGAGATGGGTTCCGGGACAGATCTAAGGCCTAGTCCTTAGAGTGGTAATGATGATGATGAGAAATGAAAAAAAAAACATGTTTAAACCAAGCTTTATGTGCAGTGATACAAATTAGACCTACACGACGAAATAAGAAATAAGAATATAAGAAAATTTAATGGAATTTTTCTCCTGGATGACAGAAATTTACTTATGATTATAAGTGCCAAAAGCGAGATGAAGCGAATTAAGTAAAAGTTTATTTTGAAAGGAAGAGCAAAGTGATACTTCAAACTAAAACCCTTTATACTATTATGATGTACCACTTGCTGGTAATAAAAGGGTACCGTTCAGAGCGCAAAGTGCAATTTAAAAGGAAAAGGAAGAAAGAAGTAAATAGAAGATGAATAAGGAAAACTAAAAATTAATCGATTTTAACTGGTAAACACAATTGAACAATTTTCATATCTAAATTCAATTTGAGGTCTTTAGTATATGAAGGTAAATAGTACAGATGTAACGAGCTAAATATTCAACCTAACTAAGGGTAGCAGCACCATGCTGACAAATTATGCCTAATCTCTACGCTTTGGCAGACCCAATTTGTTCCTGATGGGGTTCGGTGTAGACCCATATTTGCATTGTTACATATTCTGGTAATGAAACAAATATGCTTTACTAACCTAGCTGTATTACCTCATTATTGCCAGGTTCTCTTGGGGGTCTTGGGGCTGCAGATTTTATTAAATTTAAAATGTTAAATACAAGTTTAAACCTAAACTTCTTCTTCTTCTTCTTCTTCTTCGTCTTCTTCTTCTTCTTCTTCTTCTTCTTCTTCTTCTTCTTCTTCTTCTTCTTCTTCTTCTTCTTCTTCTTCTTCTTCTTCTTCTTCTTCTTCTTCTTCTTTTTCTTCTTCTTCTTCTTCTTATTGTTGCTATCAGTTTCGGATGTTAGATACTGTACAGATTATTTTAACTTTCTGTACTGCTGCACGGAATATGTCAGTTGTATTCATGCCAAACCAGGTCCTTAAATTTCTCAGCCATGATATATTCTCAGTCGCCTAACTCCTCTCTTTCCAAGTACTTTTCCCTATATTATTGACTGCAATACATTAAATATCTGTTCATTGCTCGTGAAATGTCCCAAATACTGAAGCTTTCTTATCTTCACTGTGTTAATAACTTCCATTTCTTTCTTTATCTTCCTAAGAACTTCAACATCAGTTATACGTGCTGTCCATGAAATGTCCAGGATTCTACGGTAAAGCCATATTTCGAAAGATTCAAATTTTTTAATTGTGGCTTCAGTCAAAGTCCAAGATTTTAAACCGTAGAAGAAGACCGAGAATACGTAGCAGCATAAAAGTCTCATCTTTGTGTTTGTAATTTAGTAATTTAAATTTTTACGAAAACTTGTCAAATCAAAATAACAACAAAACGTCTTGCACTTTATGTGTGAAAATAATTTAAGCTCATCTTGGAACACATGTTGGAAGGTTTGTGTGTTATCCAATAACACAGACGTTATTTATTAAAGTAAAATCTATAATTCGATATACGTTGGTGAGTACATACGCAATCTGCAGTAGAAATGATTATCTAAAAACTTCTTATTTCTTTTATGAATTTGCTCACTGCTATAATTTTTATTGTTCGACTAAGCTTTTCGTCATCACTGACATCTTCAGGTCTTAAACAACCTGAAGATGTTTAAGACCTGAAGATGTCAGTGATGACGAAAAGCTTAGTCGAACAATAAAAATTATAGCAGTGAGCAAATTCATAAAAGAAATAGTAAGGATGGCTGCTAATTTAAACAATACGAAGAATAAAAACTTCTTGTATTAGGATAAGGTGACAATATGTTATTATATTGTTACGTAATGCAGGAAAAGTTACCCCATTGCGGACCGTTCTGATACATTGCAGAACGTTGTTCTGCTCCATTGCCGCAGCTGTACTGCGTACGTGACGATTAACACGCGAGGCAATGTTACTTAATACGGAACAATCTTGTACATTCGATAGCGTTGGTCGAAAAGTTTCTCAATTAGCCCAACGGTGCGCGTTTCTGCTAAGGTCGCGCTGAAGTGTCCTCTAGAATTTTCGATGGCTTGTTAAGGACGCACTTTACGGAACCCTGCAGACTATAAATAATAGCCCACATCTGCTGCTTAGTTTTCAGTTATTGTCGGGCGATTCACACAGTGCGGCGAAGTGTTATGTGTTTTAAAATCGCGCGGGACAATTGTAATACGATTGTGTTTTATATTAGTTGACATTTTTATTGCGTGTGAAAAATTTTTATTTGATTTGTTGTAAGAGACTATTGATTACAAACTGTTTAATTGTGATAATTAAATCTGGTGATTAGTGACTTCATTGGTATCTTGTATTTTGTTTTCCACTGTACCATACGACGATCAGTTAGACCGCCGTACATGTTTGTGCTGTCACTTCTATGGTACGCTGCATATGGAGGGCTAACGGAAACGATTAAAGCAGCATCTAGATTTAACAAACTGTTAATATACACTTTTAAAGGTACTTTGTAATGCGAACGGTATGATAAATAAAATCGTACTGTTGATAAAATTGTTCCACCAAAATATATATTGCAACATTTTAAATACCAACATTTAAAATGTCCTTGTATACTCGAGAAGCTCCGTTATTTTCAGGTACAACGAATGACGATTGGGTTCGGAAATTTATTACGAGTTCATTCTTTGTTATCTAAGCGCCTAGTAAATTCTAAAATCATGTGCTGCTTGTACTAATCAATCTGTATATTTTTGTTTTACTGCCTTTTTATGGTTCTGTTTATGTTAACAACTTAAAATTATAATATACTCTGAAAATGTGTATTCAAACAGTGTGTTGTTTGAAGAATATGAATACAAATTGCAATTAAATATTTTTACGACGGTGTGGTAACTGATCGTCGTATGGTTCAGTGGAAAACTAAATACAATACACCAATTAAGTCACTAATCACCACATTTAATTATCACAATTAAACAGTTTGTAATCAACAAGATAATCTTTTATAACAAATCAAATAAAAATTGTTCACACGTAATAATAATGTCAACGAGTATAAAACACAGTTGCATTACAATTGTCCGGCACAAATATAAAACACATAACACTTCGCCGCAGTATTTCGAACCGTACTGGAATATATATCGCCACTAAAACTGACTTGACCGTTGCTGAATGGCTGTATTTATACCCCGCTGATTTCCTGAAGTATCTGTCACTTTAGATGACTTGTTAAAGAAACAGGCGCTCTCGAGAATCCACTAGAAACAGTGTCCTTGAACACACTGCGCTGACCGGTACGGACTGGTATAGACTCGATAGTTGACGCGTAATTTTTTTCACCGCAAAGTAGCAGCATTATGTAAGCACACACACATTAAATTGGCCAGTGATGTAATCATAGACCTTCCAAGCGATCATAATTTTGACATTGCCATTTTTTATTATGAATATTTCTATTATTGTACTATTTTATGACATTCAATTTAATTAAATACGTATTTCATTCCTTTTACATGGTTTTATGCCTTTTTTTTTCTTTCAAATACCCACAAATCGTCATGGGAAGTGTTTAGATCCATTTCTCCCAAAATCCAATTTTCCCATTTTTTGGTTTTTTCCAAATAATGAGAGAACTATTAAATCTACAGGCATTGTTCTGTACTTAAATTAAAGCTAAATAAATTTACTACAAATTCATCCCATACGACTTTCTTCGTAGGATGAGTACGTTTCCCGATATTTGGCTCGAAACCCGACCAAAATTAAAATTTTTCACTTTTTGGAAAAAATGGCCAATTTTTGAAGTGCTGTATCTTGGAAACTATCGGACGTACAGAGTGCGGTTGGGCTCAAATTGTTGTAAATTTAATCTACTTTAGAAAATACATGTATAATGTTTTCCCTACAACGCATACTTTAAGAGTTATAAGGCAAAAACTGAAAAAAGTCCGAAAATTTTGCAGTTTTTCACGCATTACGCAGTTAGCACAGGTCTTTCGAAGCTGCAAACGTGGATTCACACTACTGGTACTGGTCCTAACAACATATCAAAACATTAAAACTACATGAATTATTGCGATTTTAGCCTTTTTTAATGTACAAATTGACTGGCCTAACAGCTGGACTAGTCGAGATACTTGTAGTAAGTTCGGTATTACGTAACAGTTTTTCCGGATTCCGTAACAATATACGTGATCATGAAGAGTGTGTTCTTTGAAAAATCTGAATAAATATTAGAAGTAAATATGTCATATTCTGTTTGAATTAACAGTGAAATGGAAAACGTTAGAGTCTAAACTGCAAGGCGAATCATTATTTACATAAATATTTGCGTAAAATTTATCGCTCTAGAAGAAAGGAAAGAAATGCAGGTACATCGATTTTCCGGCGGGAAGGCTGTGTTTCTCACGTCTTGGTGTCAGTCGGACGTTAATACCAGCTCTGTTATTAATGGAGCGAGAGAATTGTTCTCCATTATTGTTAATCTCTTTATGTAGCTCTAGGCTTTCCTCATTTTTCACCATCTAAACCTTCATAATCAACCTTCCCACAGCTGTCGTGCGTTTGTTTTCTTTTTTTCTTTAGTATTTGCTTTGTTTTATAGTACCCCGTCTTTGGTGATTTTGTTTTTCCCTTCGTGTAATTTTTATCGCTTTTCATTTTAGTACTTCAATAATACTTAATTATTAACGATAACTAATTTAATTTTTGCGAACTATATTACGGTGAATTATGACCTACTAATCTATATGTGAAAACGTTACTTCTAACGTCCACATAAGTTTTATCTATGCTAGTGCCAATACTACATTATTTAGCGGGAAAAAGTTGTAAAGTTTTGTTAAAAGCATCATGGAACATAAACAAATGCAGGTTGAATAATATGCGTGAACTGCTGGGAACGCTGTATGAGAATATAACAAAAATTGTGGTATTAGGAAGAATGAAAGCATCATCATGATCATCATCATCATCATCATCATCATCTCCACTTCACGGGTTAGGCTGGACCGCTTGTTCCGGAAAGCATCTCGTCCTCGGGCGCCCCACATTAAGATACTCTGTGGGTTTATAATTCAAGGCAAGTTTGGGAAGGCGATCTTGCTGCATTCTTCCCAAATGATTACACCAATAGGCCTTGTATTCCGTAAATATATCTTGTAATTTAAAAATCTGTAATTTTCACCTTATCTGTGCATTGTTAATTCTGTCTCTTAACGTGCACGCTTTGACCAACCTGAGAGACATTTAATTGCTGACGTAACCTTCCGTCTGTCTCTCTGTGATAGTACCCATGTCTCATTCCCATACAGCGCCACCGGTACACCCATAGTCTTATAAAACTTAAGCTTAGTGTTTTCCCTCATCTATGGATAATGAAAGCAAATGACGGAATGGTTTTTGCTAAGATAGAACTGCATTGTTAAGAGAAATGTTTTTGTGGATGACGTGAATGTTGAGCGTGAATTAATAGAGTTGCATTTTAATGTATGTAGGAACTCAGTGACAAGCAGTGAACATTTAAAATAAAATATATTTATATGTCAATATTACCAACGAATTTGTGTTCGTCATGTACACGGTCGTCTCTAATTACAGTTTTTGTATATTTTGAAGTATGCTGGGTGCGTTTAGTTCTCAGACGTGTAATCACAGCAGAGATGATTATCAAACAACTTATGCTAATTCTGTAAAATATGGCAAAACGTTCACGCTGACTTACGAGGCGTACCAGTTCAATTTAACTTTGTTAATTAAACAAGTTTACGAACTCTAACCGCCATAACATTACTACAACCATCACTTCGTCTCTTCCGCACATCGTAAGGAAAGTCGATTACAGAGATACTCTACCACACACATTTTACAAACACAAAAAATTACTAACAACTGATTTGCTGAAGCTTTTATCACATACAGCGTTATACGAAACGTATCCAGAAAGTATACAGTGCGCATTTTATGGTGGCCGCCAACCTTGGTGAAAGTGATATGCGCAGACCCCTGTTTTTTGTCAGTGTAACGGCACATCTTACTGAGTGCGTAAGTGTTGATGCGTTTTCAAAAACATTTACCGTATAGGCCTGTATTTCATTTAATTATTATTTTCAACCCTACGGTACGATAACTTCATCAACTTCTTAGGTCTAGTGTAAGCTTTTAAGGTAGCTTATCATGTTTAAGAAAAGTTATTATAAACTTAGAGTTTAAATGGAGGAAGATTAGAAATAATAGAAGTGTATTAAATTAACGTCAAGAGAAAGAATTGATAAATCTCAGGAAAATAAAACAATTCAGGACAGAAAAGCGGCCAATACTAGTAATTATTTATTATTTACATTATTTAACAAATAACATTGTTCTGGTATTACAAATACATAATTAGTTTCGAGTAATACTGAGTAAAATTACAAATAGTAGTTAGTTGGATGAAATCCGGAAATGTCAACAATATGTAAAACTCGGAGTTATAATAATTAAATAGATAAGGGTATTAGAGCCGGGTGTAGCAATATAGTAAAAAGACGGACGTTTTTGAAATGAAGTGTTACAGCTAATCACACTGAATCTCCCCACTACCCTCACTCTTCACGCAGCTACGAAGCGGCCACCGTAAAGTAATGCGATTGTAAGGTCCGTTCGTTATTACGCACAGTGGGATAGAAGAGTGGGGACGCGCATGCGCTGTAGTGTAATGTAGCTTACACGCTTGCAGATGATTGTTGTGTTTTCGTCATGCTGTTGTTTTTACCGAATACGCGTGATTTATAATGAGTGCCGTAATAAAAAATCGCGCCAGTTGTGAGATGGCTACAGTTTTCTGGGACCAACAAGGTGTGCTGCTTGTAGAGTTTCTCGAACGTGGTGTCACAATTAATGCCGATGCGTACTGCAAAACTTTAAAGCAACTTAGACGTGCCATTCGGAACAAACGACGTGGAATCCTCGTCATCTGGAATTGTGTTTTTGCATGAAAACGCTTGCCTTTACACCGCTCGATCAACCGTTCACCTTATCGAGAAATTTGGATGGGATGTTTTTGACCATCCACCCTACAGCCCAGGCCTCGCACCAAGTGACTACCACCCGTTCCTTCACTTGAAGCAGTGGCTGCAATCTCAGAGCTTTGAAAACGATGACGAACTTATGATAGGAGTGAAAAATTGGTTGAAGTCACTGGGGGTAGATTTTTTTTTATGCAGGTTTAAAAAAGCTAGTGTAACGTTGTAAAAAGTGCGTAGAAGTCGGTGGTGACTATGTTGAAAAATAATGTATGTATGTAGATATTGTTGGCCAAAATTAAAACGTTTTACTTCATTTGTATTTATTTAGTTGCTCGCCGGATTTTAGTAGTTGTAAAATACATTTCAAAAAATGTACTTAAGCATTCTGGTAAAGACAAATGCTAAAGCTATAACGAATAGATATCATTAGAGCATGTACAAGAACACAGAGATCATTGAAAAGACTGAATCTAGTTAAGTCCTTAATGAATGATAAATATAGGAGTCAGACAATGGTATAGCATTTTACCCACACTTTTTAATTTATATTTGGACGATTCTGCTAGAGAGTGGAAGCAGAGGCTAGTTAGTTACTGAACTTTAGAGACAGTTTCAGTAAACGTAATTTCATCAAAACTCTGATGTTCGCTGACGATCATAATAGCAGACAATGAAAATAGCCTGCATAGAGCCATCTAGGAATTGCAGCAGATAATCAAGCTGTATGGAGATTTCTGTTATCAAGACTAAGTCCATGGCTTTTAAAGATTGCTAATGATCAACTAATTGAGCAAGTGCATTCATTCAGGTTCATTGGACGTGACTTACCTTATGTTGGTGAGATATATGTAGACTAAAAAAATAGAGAAGTGTAATCACATGTGTGGAACGATAAGAAGAACACTGAATGGAAAGGTCAGAAGAGATACTTTTTTGAAATTTTACAAAGTAATGGCAGTGCCATGCGGCCTTTGTGGCAGTGAGACTTGGACACTGAACGCAGAGACCCAAAGCCGGAAACTGGCTAGTGAAATGAGATTTTTACAATCAGTACTAGGAGTATCACGGAGGGACCGCCTAAGGAATAATGAAATAAGGAAGATCCTTGGGAGAATACCCTGAATGAAAGAATAACGCAAAACAGGCAGGATTGGACAGACTATGATGAAAGAATGCATAAGATCCGGATGCAAAACAAATTTGAGAAGAAGAAGAAGAAGAAGAAGAGAAGCAAAAAACGCGTTACTAGTTTTTTAAGTGGCTTATACTTCCCTACTAAATGTCAATCCAGAGACTCTGAAATAAATTGAAAAAATTAGAAGCATATTAGCGACCAATTATATTTGTGTGATTTAATATTCGTGTACTTTCAGAAAATATAATGTCTAGAATGCATTTAATTTTCCAGCTGCCGGGAAACAAGCCTATTAGAGTTTGGAAGGATTTCATGATAAATACATGATACGGGTTGAAACACAGAACCATGCGCTCAATGAGCTCGCTGTACTAGACAAACATATTTACTATTTTAGCCTCAAACAATAAGCAAAATACTTTAAACGTTTTATAATACACTAACAGTACATAGCGTGCGGCTCGCCAAACCCAAGGTGTTAACTAAGATGTCTCTCTGGCGGTGGCGAAACGCGAATTGTACCACTGTCACCTGGCTGCTACAGGCTGCAGTCCTAATGCTTAAAGAGATAAGGAGAAGAAGGCTATCAGTACACGATATTAACATTAGCCTAAATCGTCACAAGGCCTGCTAGTTACGTTGAAGCTTGAAAGAAATTTCTGTAATTATTTAGCGTGTGAATTGAAATAGTGGATAATTTGTATTTAGGATCAACGCGTTTCAATTAATAAAAGCCTATTGGTGCACCAATATTCAGTATTCCTAGTTAACAGTGTTGGCGGCCTATTACAAAAAATAGCCATATAATTACAAAAATTATATAGGCGTATGGATAATTTTTGCGTGGAACGCATGGTAGTCAAGCGTATTCCTAAACAAGCGTTCGAATATACGTAGGTCAGTAGGGACGAGAGATCGTGGAAGACCCTGGGAAAAATAGTCAGAGACTCTGTAAAATCGGAACGGGCTATAGCCCTAGCCATGTATTAAAGAAGACGTAGAAGATATATGGATATGCCGAACCATGGTACTATCTATAAACACTATAGACAAATTACCATCTACAATCTATAGTGTGACAGGTAGAGCAGGCTCGTAGCCCAGAAAGGGGGGGGGGCAGGACGGACTCCGCCCAGCCTAGAACCCGACCTAACTCGTTTTTGTAAAAACTCTTCGCTAATTTCGAAGTTTCCGTTACTGAAAATTTTATGGCTTCTAGAGGCTTGAAGCTTGTTGTAGCATTTCTAATGCAACACGTACACTTTCAGCTATATGTTTAAAGTGTAGTCTTTATTTACAAGTATTTTTGATGTATATATTCTTTGTGAAACAAAGAATAAGAAGAGTTGTAGTTCTGTTATATAGTGTTCAGCTTCTGTGATTAGGATGGTGAGTAAATCTAACATCGGCAATTGCGAAGTTTAAGCGATTTTTACCGTTATTGATAAACATTTGTTTAAATGTGATTAACGAAAAACTTCGAATATAAAACAAAGCAGGTAGTCTTGAATTTTGTAAGATTAGTATAATTAACATGAAGAGCCTACGATAATTACCCTTCTTATGGAAGACTGCAAACATCATTCTAATTCAGAAAACTAAGAAGCCGCCAACGATTCCTGGGAGCTACCGCCTGATGTCGCTCTTCCCAGCAATCTCAGATCTCGAAGCTATCAGAGCGACCACTTTTAACCAGTTTTCGATCCCTGGTAGATAGCATCATATGCGAGGATCAATTCAGGTTTCGACGAGGCACTACGCTACCCTGTAGCAGACGCCGCCAACAGGCATCAGTCCAGACGTTGTTCTGTTGGAGCTGAGCAAAATCTTCAACGAAGTATGCCACTACGGCCTGCTCTATAAGCTGGCCCAAACACCAATAGCAGCGAACATTGTGTAACTAACGCATTCAGGGCACATTCGGTATTTGCACTGAATCTTCAGGGTGAGTGTTGATGCTACGTTCTCTGGCATTTGCCCGCAGTCGATGCTTCATCGATTCAACAGATTCATCTAGGATCTGTCGTCGGCTCCGTCGTCTTTTTCATGGTTTTCTGTCCCTCTGGCAGGCGAGAGTAATGATTCAAGGACAATTTCACATTCTTCCTAACTAGTTGGGGAAGTGGCGCATTGCGTCTGTCTCAGACAAATTAGAAGCGATCTCCTTTACCTTTAAATACAATGTCTCTTCCTGAAAGCGAAGACCCACCCAGTGGGTCAAACTTGTAAACTACCTTGTCGTTCGGGTGACGTCTCAACTTCAACATCCACGTGACTAAATGGTACTCTAAAAATGATTCGACGTTTCACAGCTAAACGTTTTATTGCTTTAGTAGAACGCACGCCTGGCTGTAACAAAATATTGTCGTTTCTGTTGCTCGGCTCCTGCTTAGTAGTCTCTATTGTCGGCCATCAGCAAGCGTACGCTGGTAGTAGCCTATTGCAAACCCATGTCTACGGTTCAACCCGGTGACCCTGTGGTAAGTGAGAAATTAGGTTCAACAGAGGGGCTCTGTGTCTGTCCTCTGGAAGATTTCATTTGAAAACTGGCAACTAATTTGTTTGCAACGGCCGAGGAAACATCCTTCCTGCACTCCTGTAAGCTAAGTCAGTAACCGATAAGGAAAACGCCCGCTTTGTGTCTCGTCATGAAAGTCACGCGTCAGACGCTCTCAGGGGCTACTTAAGCTATGAGTTATTCGTAATATGAACCCTGAATTAATTTATAAAAACACTTGGTACGTTTCACATATTTATTTAACTCTGACAGCTGTTTCGACCTCTTAGGTTATTGTCAAAGAAATGAATGCAGACTAAACACAGGATGTAAGGTGGACATCTGGTTAGGGCATGTGTTGTGGGAACATGTGCGAGGGGTGAAGATGTGGAGGCGGTTGCAGGAGCTAAGAGAATGTCAAGTGTCTGTAATTGACCTTCTCTTAGCTCCTGCAACCCCCTCGCACATGTTCCCACAACACATGCCCTAACCAGATGTCCACCTTACATCCTGAGTTTAGTCTTCATTCATCTCTTTGACAATGACTTAAGAGGTCGAAACATCTGTCAGAGTTAAATAAAATCTGTGAAACGTACCAAGTGTTTTTATATATTTTACAAAACCTTTGTATTAATATGTTTCACCAAGTGCCCAACGAGTCATCAATTAATATCCCGAATTAATCGACTTTCCCATCATACGTTGGCTGGCATTAGTAAGACAGTATTGCATGGCGATGGGTTTGACACATTTAGGTAGCCCAGCCAATTTTTCTGCGTCAAAATTCAGCAGCAAACAGAACAAACACATCTCTAGATGTCTCAACTAGCAAGCAAGGAAAACCGTCTATAGTTGTATAACATGAACTCAGTGATGTACTCTGGGGTTTATTAATCATGACATTAATACTACTACTACTACTACTACTACTACTACTACTACTACTACTACTGCTACTACTACTACTACTACTACTACTGCTGCTACTAATAATAATAATAATAATAACAACAATGAAACAATATTATTAATGATAATTATAATAATAATGAAGAGTAGGAGGAGGAGGAAAGAGGAAGAAGAAGAAAAGATGTAAAAATTGAGTGACTGTGTTGTTTGACAATGTCAAAATTTGAACTTAGTTATTACAACAAAAATCGGTTTTAATAATTATATTAGTTCAGTCCCTGTTGCTGAACGCTGAAGCTGAAGTTATAAATAACACGGATTTCTTTTATTGTTTGCCATGTAACAGTTTATTTTGACAATTCTGTGAGGATAATAATCAAAATAACTTGTAGTTCGATTAGTTAAACACGCAAATTTTTATTAATTTCGAATCGACTAAATAAATTTCAATCCAACTTAAGAAATAAATTTTGCGACGAAGGTTTTGGGAGGATCGATAAAAAATGTGTAACACAAATTTTAAATTATTTGTGTCGAAGTTTTGACATTATTTATTGTCATCATCAGGACCTGTGTATGAATAGAAGAGAAAATATCAAACACAACAGTTAAGAATTATAAGATTAACAATCAGATCAATTATAAGAATTCACTCAACTAATTGATATGTTGTGTTTGATATTTTCTCTTGTATCCGTACACAGGTCCTGATGATGACAATAAGTGTTGTCGAAAAGTCGACAAAAATATTTTAAAATTTGTGTTATTCTCTTTTCACGGATCCTCGCAAACGCTTCATCGGGAAATTCATTGATTGACGGTCACTACGAATTGAATGATTTACGAAATAAATGTAAAACTAAATGTTATAAGCAGTAAGAATTGGTTTATTTATGGTTTATTACTGCATGTTATGATTTGTTATTAATTGTTATTAATTGTATTATATCTTACTAGTACAAGTACGTGAAGGAAGAAAGTTATTCTATGATTGAAACTGTTCTTAAAAAATAAATGTTGCTCTACTTTTACACGCATACGGTTAGAAATTCTGCACATCCCCACAAGTTTTGATGCAAGCTCAGTCTTGTTCTTTATATCGCTCTTAGAAGGCAATTGAAAACTTCCACCGCAAACTTGTATCCACATAAATACTATGCGTGTTACTTGAGTACGTCTGTTCAAAGCGGTTTGTGGATAAATGTGCCCATAACTCATTGGAAGCTGTAAACGCAGCCCATTTATAAGCAGCCCATTTACCACCGCCTCACTTCCAGATGTCTGCAGTTGATCAGATTGGCACGAGTGTTTTGTGAGGGTAGGGAGAGGAAGCTCTAGATTATAGACTCCGTGGTAGGAGAATTGTTGATTGTTGGTAAGAGAGGGGGTAATGGGAATGAGGAATCCTACGGGACTGGAGAGGCTAATACCCTAATCCTGGAAGAAGAAGAAGAAGAAGAAGAAGAAGAAGAAGAAGAAGAAAACTGCAAAGAAGAACTTACAATGTAACTGACGGGATCTTTTAATTAGTACAATCCCGTATTAGAAATCAGTTTTGTTTTTTCTAATTTTAACACTAAAACTTTTAACTATTTTAGTCGCGCAAAAATGCCTTAGGCGTAGAGGCCAACTTTCCAGTAGTTATAAAAAGCAAACATCGGCACATTTTTTGCAGTCGGTTCCCACTGTCTTTGAAAAGTAGTTAGGACATGTTTCTTTCTTGTTTTCTTTTTAAGTTCCCGTCTGCACTAGGACATTTGGTAACTTTGTCACAATGCTGTAGTTCGTTGCTCATTAGAATGTAAAAAAAAAAGAAATGAAAAAGGAAAGTCATTGTTTAGTTTACGTTTGTATCAGAAGCTAAATGCTTGCAGAGGGGAATGAGATCTGACGTGTTTCATAACTTGTGGGTAGGTAAACCTCTAACGACTTGACTATTCAGCTTAACAAAGGGCTTGGTATAATAACGTCCAACGTTGGCAAATTATACTTCTAATTGCCTTGCCTTGGGAGACGCGAGGAATACAGTTCGACCTTCCGGCTATCGACCTGTGTTGTTAGTTAACCAAACGCTTTGCAACCAAGCTCTGTAAACACAGTATTGCCACATCACTGGCCTTGTAGACGCTTGGCTATGTCTATATGTAAACATTAAACCATTACACTTGTAAACAAAGATTTCGTACCAGAGCAAGTAAAAACGTTTCTTATAGGCCTATGTCTTTTCCCCCTGAATTCAAAAATGTTAACTTAATTTGTCTATAACCCTTAGTTTTCAAGTTACCCCCTCCTAAGTGTTATATATTTTATAAAAATTATGAAATTATATTATGGTATTATTTATACACTAAAAACTTGTTTATCCGAAGTTAATGGGACCGTGCCCGTTTCGGATAAACGAAATTTCGGATAATCCGAAACTTCAATTTAAATAATAACACATGTAAGTACAGTAACTTTATTTAATAACAATAATAATTTAAGAGTTACTTACAGTAAATATGACAAAATAAACTATAAAACTGCACCGCATTCTAAATTAGCGTTTCTACAGTATTGGAACAGTCCTATTGCTTGTTCGTTCAATAATAAATCATAGTTTTTTGCCTAAGCTTTGATGCTCGTTGGCTGGCTGCCCGATCTCGAAGACGTTTCATTGTTAGAAGTTCTGCAGGGGAAGTTTCGTCTTGTCGCTCCAAATACGACAATAGCTCTTCAAACATTGACGTTGCCTACGTATGATTGACTCCCATTTTGTCTTCCACATCATCGTCAGAGCTTTTGTCCTCACCGGGCTGTTGTGAACATTGTGGAACAATTTCGTCATCGAATAACAGCTGATATCCAGGATCATCCTGGAATTCGTTTTCCGAATTCATCCACTCGGACACGTCTTCTTCTTGTAACTGTGTACATTCTTCAATGTCTTTTAATATTTATACAAATTTTGTTTCAGATAAACCGAATTTTCGGATAAACGAGATTCGGATAACCGAGCTTTTAGTGTACTACATAAATGAATAAAACATTTGTATTGAATAAGCATTTAAGAATGATCAGTTTGATATGAAAGAAAATCTGAAATGGCATAGAACAATAAACAACTTTATAAATAATTTTATAAATAAAGTTTGGAATCTTCTCCACCACGAAATACGCATAATGACTTCATGAACTTTTTCGTTAGAAAAGGACTTGTTTTTTTTGTAATAATGTTTTTCCGTAATGGAATCACTTGGTCATGAGTGTAAAACAGAGGAGTTGCGTTTGTTTATTGATTGTTCTAAAGTTAGTCTCAAAGCCGTGCTTCTGCACATTGGGAATAAGTTTCCATCAGTGCCACTAGGTTATGCTACGGATCTGAAAGAAACTTACGAAAACATAAATCTTCTGCTGGATAATATAAAGTATAAAGAATTTAAGTGAAGGGCTGATTCTAAAACCAGACATGTCCAAAAATGTAAATTCTCAGGAATTAAAAAAATGTGTGGCTTGTTTTCTGCTGTGTGGAAAGAAGTGAAATTTTATTTATAACTGTGGCTACTACATATCTTTGCATAAATGTTAATAACATTGTTTTAAATAAAGTATATTTTGAGAAAAAATTAAAAACTTTTGGATTTGTCTGGTTTTTACAGAATTAAAAGACAAAAATTTTATTATGTCTCAGTTTTATTGTTCATTATGTAATAAATAGGAAAATAAAAAATACATGTTTTTGACTTGCTGCTGTATATTGTTTCTAATTATCATCACAGCCATCATAATTGTCGTCATTGTCAATCTCAACATTTTCCTCTGCGGCTGGAGTTTCAGTACTCAATGTCATGTTCTGCAGTAATAACTCGTAGTATTGGCGATGTGTCGGGTCTTCAAGATACTGTATAAGTTTCAGCAAATCACGTTGCTTAGCAGGCTGCAGTCCAGGTGGAGACTTGTACAGCTTTGACAGGCCAATGCTGATAACGTCTCAATGGTAATGCTTGTTTATCACAATATGTCTTTTCCATGGCCCATAGTATGATTTCCGGAGGTAAATGTGTTTTCTTTCTGAAACAACATCATCCTAACTTCATGAAGTTTCAGGGGGGGCTTAGGTGTTTTCAAGAAGAAAGGCTCCACAGCATTCTTCATATCAATGAAATCTTTATGGGTCATAATCTTCAGGTGAAACAGTGAAGGATGCTTCCTTGCTTCCTCTACTATTTTGTCCCACATTTCGGGAATTTCCACTTTAGTGGTTGACTTTTTGTTCTTGCCAATTAGGCTAAAATCCTGGTCATTTGGAAGGTAACTATGCCCTCTGATGGGAAAGAGGTACGTGACTTTTTAGAAAAGTTTCAGCTCGTGGACTAAACAGTAAAGAAACTGGTCCATTGTTTTGTTCTTATTTTGTCTAGGGCAACCGTCTGAAAACAAAACAAGCTCATCATGCATTTTGCCATCCGGAAGGTTATTTATTGCATCTAAGATCTAATATGTGACTTCATTTGGTCCCTTATTAGCCTCATGCTCTAGGTACAGATAAATTCTCACAGAATCATCTGACAAGTCATGAACACCAAAAATATTATACCACAACTGTCTTGAATAGTAAACAGGACCACTCTGAATGTGCGGAAGACGGAGATTTTGCATAAAGTCAAAGGAAATGCATGTTATAACTCCTTCCTTAGCTTTCATAATAAAAGGCATCTGCTTTTTTTAGGTGGAGGGTTTTCTCTAAAGTATATTGGGATTTTATACCTTCATCTGTAGCTGAATTAATCTTTTGTTGAAATCAGTCACATGTTGCACATGTATCTGATCTTGGGTACCCAAAGTTTATATTAAAGTACTGAAAATAGACCATTATGATTTGTATATGTTTATGTGGTACAGACCCAGAAAATGTTGATGCATGTCAGCAACAGTCAAATCCTCAGGGAGGTACCTCCGGTTGGGATTATTCCTAATCGAGTAGTACGATTTTCTAGCCTGGTACGAATTAATGTGATGTTATACAAGATATTGAACACTATCAGGAAGCTTCCTAGGCCTAGACTTATGAATACCTTGTTTGCTTTTTGGCAACTTTCCAGTTTCCAATAAACTATGTTGTAACCTATTGAGCCTGTTCTTAGAAATCCCGTGGAAATTTAAGAATGCTTTTTGACATATAGGAATCTATTTACCTTCGATACGGAGTTTGCAAGAATAGGCAGCTGCATGGTCTGTCCTTGCATCCAGGTCAGTGATCCGCGGCCGCTTTCTTGCAATGAGGCGAATAGCTATTAGTCTACAGAGATGTGAGTCTTGGTCATTCTTTGTACCTAGATTGTTGAAATCTTCCAAAATCTTCTACTGCTTGTCGACATCTACTTTGCTGAAGCACTGAAACCTCGAACATCTGAAATAATGAAATGAAATTAGTTAGAAATTTACTTAAAAAACCAAAATCAAAATAAGTACATAATATTAGTTTTGATTCATTATATTAAGCCAGTGACGCATCCAGGATATTTTTTCGCAGGAGGCGTTTCAAAAAATTAAGAACGAGGTGCACAGCACTGGTTTCTGTTATTATTTTCTTATAAGGAAGACGTTTTCTATATTAGGACTCCGTATTGTTTAAAAATGTGAAAAGAAAAATTACAGCTTAATTTTTGGAAGTACTTTTTTAATTTTTTACATGTTTCCGGGAGGGATTTTGCTCCTAAAATCCCACCCTGTGTGCACCATTGCGTTACATAATGTTATTTTTTCATTTGATATATTTCATTAAACTTTTATTTACCCAATAATGCATTCTGTAGCTTATAATGACAAAAAGGAGAGTCTAATGTTACCACCTGTTGGAGTATGCCTAAATCATATCATGCCAGGCTCTGTTAAGACTACAATGCATGTTGTAGCATATTTTAAGAAAAAGAATCTGATACAATATCTGAATTTCAGCTTATTACTTACGGCATTTTATAATTACGTTTATGGCATTTATAAACGTTTGAGAACTAACTTTTCAGGGTCTACAATATTCGAACTGCAAGCCTATACCAACATTCAGGTAATTTTAAAGTTTAAAACATTCATTGAAAATAACGTAAACAATGTATTGAACAACTTACTTGCAATCTTCACCGGCCACTCGCTTTGGCGCAAGATTTTCCACGTGGTTTATCGTATGTTCTTCACCTCGCACTTTTGCATCTCTTATAATGCTCTCTTTTTTCATAATTTTCTGTTGTTTTTTTGACCACTCGCAGTGATTATTATCTTTCATCGTTGAACAAAACTATTTGATTTTGAAGACAATCTATGTAGTAATACAAACTAACCTCACTCTCTGAATGCTACTCAAAGAATAAGCTACTAGTTAGAGTAACACAGTAATGCGCTCTACTTCACATTTCTGAAAGAACCAGACAGGTCCAGGACTAATCTGGTTTTTTGCTGAAAAGACCCTGGACTTGTCTAGTTTTTGCAGAATGTCCAACATTTTCCACCTTATATCTCTGGACTAAAATGTTATTTGAAGGATCAAATTATACCACTAGATAGCACTAGTCATGGAGAAGCTGTAGGTGCCATTATCACAAAAAGGTCAGTTTTGGACTTGTCTGGTTTTTGGAATCAACCCTTCAAGTAGAATATTTGTGGTGACTGAAAAGTAATCACTCTCTTGCTAGGTATTCAACTTGGTTTCATCAAGTATTGTCGTTTTCTTTGCGAGTGGGACAGCAGAGACCGAAAAAATCATTACGTACAGAAAGTGTGGCCAAATCGAACACCATCAACTCCAGAAAAGAAGAATATTGTTAATGCACCACTTGTTGATTCAAAAAAAGTTTACTTACCTCCACTACATATAAAGCTGGGGCTTATTAAAAATTTCGTGAAAGCAATGGATTGAAATGAGCGTCGATCTGCTTACTTAAAAAACAAGTTTTCAAAGATCAATGACGCAAAAATCGAAGAAAGAATCTTTGTAGTACTCAAATAAGAGACTTAATTAAAGACGACAAATTTGACAGTAAGTTAAATGAGGTAAAGAAAATTTCATGGAAGTCTTTAAGGAGCATTTACTAGAAATTCTTAGGAATCCATAAATCCGAAAAATACTAAGAAATAGTGGACGATCTTTTAAAATCTTTTAAAACCATGGGATTTAACATGTCACTGAAGATTTACTTCTTGGACTTACATTTAGGCCTAGATTTCTTCCCAGCAAATCTAGTATCAGGCAGCGACGAAAATGGTGAACGGTTCTATCAAGATATTTCGGACATGGAAAAGCGGTACCAGGGCAACTGGAGTCCGAGATGCTAACTGACTATTGTTGGACCCTCATGTGAGATGTTCGTGAGACAAAATACGTAACTCGTATTGTAGAAAATCCAACATTACTAGGGTTTAGGTAAGATAATATTGTATTGAGTGCGAATTTTAAATACGTAATGTTGTAAAATTAAAATAGGCGTATCTACAAATCCTTACGTTATAGAAAAATTCTTAAACCATATCTGAATTCATCGCGAAAAATGCTATTAGATTCACCAACTTCCACAGTGAGGACAAAAAAAATTTTCTATTACAGTGGTATTAGAGATGTATTAGAGTCCACTGAAAGCCAATCTAAATGTCTTTCCTAACACTTAAAAATGGCTTGACGTTTTCGGATGGCTTAACTTACAGTACTTTTCAATTTATTCCAATGTAATAATAGGCTATTCTGAGGTGTTATCGGGAAGCTCAATGTGTATTCCTTACTGCCTACTGTTTGGCTTAAGATGGCGGCCTACATTACCTGAACTTTGTGATCTAAGCTATGAAGCAAAAGGAGCCATAGTTACTATACTTCCTGTTTTAGTAGTTATAGGTACATTAACGCTCAATCATTTTATGGCACCCCTCGATACCTAAACGCACCGTTAGAGAGTTTATGTACTAAGGCAATGTTCAAAGAATTAAACTGTATATTTAAAAAGGTAACCACCGCTAGGTAAAAAATATTTTCCTATAGACAAAATACGTTTATTGGGAATTGACCATAAAATTAAAGCTGTACCGATTGCTGGTAACAATATTTAATTATAGCCAAAATACGTTTATTGTTAATGTACCATAAAACTAAACCTGTACCGATTGCTGGTAACAATATTTAATTATAGCCAAAATGCGTTTATTGTCATTTAACCATAAACTTAAAACTGTACCGATTGCTGGTAACAATATTTACTTATAGCCAAAATACGTTTATTGTCAATTAACCACAAAATTAAAACTGTGCCGATTGCTGGTAACAATATTTACCTATAGCCAAAATACGTTTATTGTCAATTGACCATAAAATTAAAGCTGTAGGTCTACCGATTGCTGGTAACAATATTTACCTATAGCCAAAATACGTTTATTGTCAATTGACCATAAAATTAAAGCTGTAGGTCTACCGATTGCTGGTAACAATATTTACCTATAGCCAAAATACGTTTATTGTCAATTGACCATAAAATTAAAGCTGTAGGTCTACCGATTGCTGGTAACAATATTTACCTATAGCCAAAATACGTTTATTGTCAATTGACCATAAAATTAAAGCTGTAGGTCTACCGATTGCTGGTAACAATATTTACCTATAGCCAAAATACGTTTATTGTCAATTGACCATAAAATTAAAGCTGTAGGTCTACCGATTGCTGGTAACAATATTTACCTATAGCCAAAATACGTTTATTGTCAATTGACCATAAAATTAAAGCTGTAGGTCTACCGATTGCTGGTAACAATATTTACCTATAGCCAAAATACGTTTATTGTCAATTGACCATAAAATTAAAGCTGTAGGTCTACCGATTGCTGGTAACAATATTTACCTATAGCCAAAATACGTTTATTGTCAATTGACCATAAAATTAAAGCTGTAGGTCTACCGATTGCTGGTAACAATATTTACCTATAGCCAAAATACGTTTATTGTCAATTGACCATAAAATTAAAGCTGTAGGTCTACCGATTGCTGGTAACAATATTTACCTATAGCCAAAATACGTTTATTGTCAATTGACCATAAAATTAAAGCTGTAGGTCTACCGATTGCTGGTAACAATATTTACCTATAGCCAAAATACGTTTATTGTCAATTGACCATAAAATTAAAGCTGTAGGTCTACCGATTGCTGGTAACAATATTTACCTATAGCCAAAATACGTTTATTGTCAATTGACCATAAAATTAAAGCTGTAGGTCTACCGATTGCTGGTAACAATATTTACCTATAGCCAAAATACGTTTATTGTCAATTGACCATAAAATTAAAGCTGTAGGTCTACCGATTGCTGGTAACAATATTTACCTATAGCCAAAATACGTTTATTGTCAATTGACCATAAAATTAAAGCTGTAGGTCTACCGATTGCTGGTAACAATATTTACCTATAGCCAAAATACGTTTATTGTCAATTGACCATAAAATTAAAGCTGTAGGTCTACCGATTGCTGGTAACAATATTTACCTATAGCCAAAATACGTTTATTGTCAATTGACCATAAAATTAAAGCTGTAGGTCTACCGATTGCTGGTAACAATATTTACCTATAGCCAAAATACGTTTATTGTCAATTAACCATAAAATTAAAACTGTGCCGATTGCTGGTAACAATATTTACCTATAGCCAAAATACGTTTATTGTCAATTAACCATAAAATTAAAACTGTGCCGATTGCTGGTAACAATATTTACCTATAGCCAAAATACGTTTATTGTCAATTGACCATAAAATTAAAGCTGTAGGTCTACCGATTGCTGGTAACAATATTTACTTATAGCCAAAATAACTTTATTTTCAATTAACAATTAACTTACTAATCAACAAGAAGTCTAAACTACGACTACATAACATTTACGTCTGAAATTATTAAACATCAGCTTTGCAGATAATTACGTACTTCATTTAGAAAGAGAACATAAACAACAGTAAAAGAACTCACAGAAAATGAGCAAAAAAATTTGCTCGTAATTAACACGTTGACGTACTGAGTTTCCCGTGGTGGCGTTATTAAGTTTTTATCCGGACACACGTGTTGTTTGTTTTGTGCATGTGGTGTTTAGTTGTCGGAATTAATTGCCTCCCTTCAGTCAACTACGTCGTCATGTTTCATTACTCTGTATTTTTCACCATTTCTACGTGTAGCGTGTATTTGTTACTGACACAAGTCATCAAGTTTCTTGAGGATGTGCGCATTCGTGTACCTAAACCATCGTATTCCGTTCACGTTCTTATCGGAAAACACTTATTCACCTCCATGTAATATTTCATAATTTTGAACCCACTAAATTATGATGTTATGGATCAGCACAGATAAATGAATATTGCTGAGAAAATATATTGAATTTTGATTTTTTTAAATTTAATTAATTGCTTGAAATTCAAAAGTCTTTACTCCTGATTTATTTGACAAATTAACTTTTTTACCCAACAAAAATTTAACTAAAATTAATTAAGTTTGTTCTACCCAGTTTTTAGTCTTCAAAATTTCTTTGGAATTTATAGGTGTATGGTACTACTAAGATTAGGACTTCTCTTGAGTAGCGGACTACGGATGGCGCATGGGGGACGGAGCGCCTCGCACCCTACTTAGTAGGGAGACTCCTGATTTAAAAAAGTTAGATTTTTTGTAAATTTTAAAATTTATTTGCAAATGTTCTATTGTCACGTCCTGAAACGCGACACTAGGAGAGGTCCAGTATTTTATCGATCGGCTCCAAAGAGTTTTTCATATCATTTTGAAATCTGCCTTACAACCGTATCTCATAAAGTGTTTACAGATATTCAAAAAAAGATACAGTACCGTTTACCAAATGGTAAAAGCTTAAAAGCATGATAATGCCTTTCAGCCGCCAGCTAAACGCAACATTTGCGCAAAAGAAACAATCAGTCAGTCAGTAACCATAAAAACCGACTCGTCGTCGAATCGTTTCGTGAATTCCGCATCTGCTGCTATCTCTTCAGTTTTCAAGCGTTTTGGCGATACCGCAGCGATCGCCTGTTCGAATTCAGCTGCTTCGTTCGCTCGTTTAGTTGCCATCTCAATTTTCTTATTCAATCTACAACGTTTAACTCGTTCATTGGTTTCCCTTCGCTTCTCTGCCAGTATCATGTTGTAGAATGCATCGATTTTCTCCTGCTCAGTCATCGTCGACACGAACGCTGTATTTATTAAGTACTCGTTCAATTCTTCGCGCGGCAAGTCATCTTCCTTTCGTTTTTGTTGGGATGGGGCCGCTGGCACCGAAGTTTCACCGCCGACAGCAACCGCTCGTTGCTGTTCCTTCTCGAGCTTCTTTCGTTCCCGACACTTTCTTACTCGCTTGGCATTTTGTCGTTTCTTGATCTGAGCCTTCTCGTCGCTGCTATTCATTGTCGAACGCTGTTTTAGTCAGTCGCCACGTTTGGTTACTATATATCAGCAGCAGTGTATTTCACCACAACACAAAAAAAAAACCTTTATTTACAACAATCCCAATGACGTCATGCAATGATGACGTCACGCAATGAAGACGTCATACAGCGTTACATGTTACAGAAAGTTTCAACCGATGCAGTACAGACAAAAGAGCATGTAAAACCAAATTTATTCTCACTTAAACGTTCGCTAAACTCAATGTCAGCAGCGATTATTTCTGTCTTGATGCGTTTACATATCAAATCAACTGTGGGGAATCGAAAGTGTGGAAGCGTCACGCAATGATGACGTCATACAGCATTACATGTTACAGAAAGTTTCATACGATGTCAAGCTAAAAGATATTATCATGTCAAAACGTATAAAGGTACGTTTATTATTATAAATATACTCATATTAAAAAGGAAGCGTCAGTTCTACCTGACGTCTATGAATCACTACGCATTCGGAAGTCGCAAATTGAACCCGAAACAGCACGGACGGCAACTGCAGCAACGACCACTCAAGAAGGCCGTGCCTGGCTCTGTACAAAAACGTAAACGGCACAGTGAAATACCGGATGATAACATAAGGCCTACGCTAAAAGAGACTAGTGAAGAATATTCAACATTTCAGGAAATTTTACCGAAAAGTGGATAATTCCGTGTGCGGAAATCGGTTACTCGAATTTTCCAACGCCAAAACTAGAAATCGGCCATTTTAGAAAGTTTACCTTATTTGAGCTAAAACTGCTAACTGGCTTGAAAAAAAATTACCAAGTATTGTTTGCAGCAACGATAAATTTGTTTTGCAGTATATATAAGTTTATTGTATATTATAAAGTACTGTTATAAATTTAACGGAATCTATAAATAATACTACTTATATTATTTCCTTAAACTTTTTATTCACAATATAAAAGTGAATTTTTATTTCAAACATTATTACAGTTGCTTATAAAGTTTCGTAACTAGGTGTATTCTATATAGTAATTAGACAATATATAAACCTCCGCTCAACAGTCCCTGAAAGGACCAAGGCATACCGCGCGGCTGTTGTGTGCGATGTGACGGTAGGGTTGCCAACCATACTTTATAATAAAGTATCCTACTTTATTTTTGGTGAATATACTTTATGCTTTTGCATAAAAATAAAGTATGCGAAAATACTTTATTTTGAGTCTTTACTATAATGCACGAAACGAAACACTCTCATACGTAATTTCCGAACGATTTATCGATGCCTAAGATAAAACACAACGGAACACACACGATTAACAATGATTATTTATTATTGAACGAAACGGCAGATGGCAGCCTATATCGGTTTCCTTTCTAGGTCATTATTTATACGTTGTTGTGATCCTTGTGTGTTTGTTTGAAGTGTAAAGTGGCGAGAAGAGAGAAACAGAGCGTCCATAAATTTAATAAAAAATGAGTTATTTATTTATTTAAATCTAGATTTAGATTGTAATACTAGCTATCAAACTCTCAAAGATAACCAAAAATTGTTAGCTTGTGCTAAAAGCACAAAAAAATATGTATTTAAGGCAATAAAAACTTAAATTAAAATAATACTTTTTTTCCTCTTCCAACAGACAAGTTACGTTATTTTCCTCAAAAAAAGTTGGCAACCCTACGTGACGGGTGCATGGCTAGTACAACGCGCCACCAGCCGCTAGTTGCGGTATTCACTGCCAGGAGGCGGCGCTGTTATCTCAGCGCCTGCTCAGAAGACTGCATCGTCATCATACAACAAAATATCCAAACTCAGTAAAATTACATTGATGAGTGTAATATACCGTATAATAGACTATACAGTAAAATTAGTATGGTGCTTATTTATACAACGATGTATAAAACATTTAATGCTTATGTTTTCTCTTTGTTTTTATCTGAGGTGTGCAGAAGCTGAAGGGTTTTTATTAAAATTAATTTCCCAACAAACCAACATAGGATTTAAACAAAATTTACTGAATAATCCCCAGTTACTGGAATACTGAGTACTGCGATATGAACGTGAGCAGCATCTGTCACATGCTAATTGCAAAACTGATACGAATAAATATGTTGTTAGCGCTTGTTGTTCACTGTAATGTAAATATTTACTGTCATAAACACAATTACACTTATCCCTAGTTTCAGCTAATAATAATCCTATTGTTACTACCACTTGATTAGATATATTTTACAATATTATACAAGGTATTATAAACTTATAAATCCATTTTATATTGCGTTGTGTATGTTTCTATCATAACAAAAAACTTACGATCTGTTTATTCCTCGATTTTGTCGTCCATAACATACACGTTCATTAACTAATTATAAATGTATCACTACTGACTAGTAGCACTAATTTTTTATTGGTAAATGTGTTAAACTTTTACGTTAGAGCCTGAACTAGTTTCTGCTTATTACAAGCTACATCAGAGGCTACCGCTAGGAGCGCTATATGTCTTGTTTTGGTGACGGCGCAATCGCGTCGTTCGAAAGATAGATGTTGTGTGGTGTAGTGTGATTTGTTCAAATAGTACGTGTGGTTTAAATTGTTTCTGGTCGTTTACAATGTTGTTTTTATGTGTTTTTGTGTGTTTGTGTATTTCTAACTGTTTAAGAGTCTATAGTTTTCGGCCTTTTGAGTGTACGTGTGAAAAAATAGTCCAACAATTTAAAACAGCAGGATACAGAATTGCATACAGCATTACAAAGAAACAGAACACACACTATCAAAAAACACACACAAAGAACAAAACAAATTTTGGTTTACATGGTGTATACAAACTAAACTGCTCAGGATGTAACAAATTCTACATGGGCCAGAGAAGACATAGCTTCAAACAGAGACACATTGAACACACAAAGGCACTACACTCTACCAGCGAATCCACCTTTGCAAACCACATCATTGAGGCAAACATAGAAATTCTACACGTTCACACAAAAGGCCAAAAACTAGACACTCTTGAACAACTAGAAATATACAAACACACAAAAGCACATAAAAGCAACAACCTAAACGAACAGACACAATTCAATCATACATACTATTCGAAGATGTCACACCGCAGAAACACAACATCGATCTTTCAAACAACGGCGCCGTCACCAAGAACAAGACAGACAGCGCTCCTAGCGGCAGCCTCTGATGAAGCTTGTAATAAGCGGAAACTAGTTCAGGCTACAAAATTACAAGTTTTACATTTTTAACAATAAAAAAATTAGTGATCCGAGTCAGTAGTGTTGTATTTGTATGTTTATTTTAGCATAGCTCGTTGGTGACTATGATACTAACTTTGTCATACAAATTTTACAATTAATTTTCATCATACTATTGAGGCAAGGCGACGGCAAACCAGCGAGTTTATCCTGCTTAGTATAAACTCTCCCCAACTATGCCGTTCGGATCCGGCGTTAAACTGTAGGTCCCATATACCTGTGAGAGACTCCGTAACACACCCACCACGGGTATATGCTGGGAGGGTACAAACCAGTCCAAAGACTGAAGGACCCAATAATAAAAATAATAATACTATTGATGAAACTAGTTTTGAAGGGACATTAGTCATCTACTACGGTCGTTTTGAATAGATTATTTCTGCTAAATCAACAATATAATTTTGTTTCTGTTTTTGTCATTACAATTTGTGTTTTATGAAGGTATTGTTGTCTGCAAAAGATACTTGTGGCTACTGTAGAAAATTTCATAATATTTTGATCTATAAGCTGAGCTTCCGGTTTATTAGATAGGATAATACTTTGTGTGTGTGTGTATAAATTATACGTGTTACTAATTATATATTAATTGATTATTATTTTTATTTATATTTATTATAAATTTATTATATTAATATTAATATGTATTATTAATACTGTAAAAGATCAGCATTTTGGTAATCTATTTTGTATGTACATGTGTCTGTTATTGAAGCATTAACTCTTTTCGCTTTTAAGCAGTAAAAGTTAAAAACTACATGTGCATAAGCAAACTGCAAAAGATGACTGAGAATATTGAATCTCGTCCCCAATTTTACTTACGGCAATCCACTTACTGAATATTTCAGAAAAAGATACAACATTTTTGTGACTTACTAGCTTGAGGTTTACGTACTATCAGCAGTTCACCTTTGCTACCGAACAAGGGATGAGATGACGTATCCCATTCCACTTCATGCATCACTGTAATACTACACATTTAAAATACGTTTAACACAATTTCGGTGTGACTTGACTGTCTCTCACAAAGTATTTCTGGTAGCAAATAAAAACACACTTTAACAAAATTTTTCAATTAATTGCACTAACATATAATGTACAAACGTTCAATCTAATACGCACACAAATTTACAACTTAATACGTCTTGTGAACGTCTGAACAATGTTTTCAGAACCAGTAATACCCCACCATTATCATTTAGTTGACAGCCCGCTCCTCAGGCGTCTCGGCAGCAAAACTGGTGTGAGTACAGTAGGTCCCACGTCAACTCTATGACGTACACAGGGAAGGGAGCTGCAAAAAAATGATGAAACACGGCGCCACCTATATTGTCGAAGTTAATCAGTTGTAATTCTCAAATAATAATTAAAAATCGTCATTCGTAATTGAAAACTGACATCCGATTACTGTTTTAAGTAGTTGGAAAAGTTTCTTTACAAGTATACGACAATACTGCAAAAATGAAACCACACTGTGTGAAGACATTGGGTTTAAATTAAAACACTGTTGGCTCGTCTTCTTGATAAGCTAGCAAAATGGTATGACTAAAACAATAACGTGGATATTCAGTAGGCTGAATAGTGGAAATATTCATATTGTTAAGTAATGCGGGAAAACTGTTTCAGCATTACAAAACATTCTAGGTGCTTCTCGGGTATTCCAGTGGAATGCGGCTGTAATGTGTGCGCGCGTACGTACTGAGATGAAGGACACTTACGTGACACTTGTCACGCGTCCGCGGAGACAGCTAGATTTCACAAGTCGGCGCGCGCTGTGTGCAAGGCCGCAGTCAATTACATTCTGGTGTTTTCTAGTAGTGTTCTTGATGCGCAGAATGGAATATTCTGGTATTTCGGCGGGGTATAAATATAAGTACTCAGCAACGCTCAGTTCAGTTTGAGTTGCAATATATTCCAGTACGGTTCAAAGTATTGTGGGGAAGTGTTATATGTTTTATATGTATGGAGGACAATTGTAATACAATTGTGTTTTATTCTTTTTGACATTATTATTGCGTGTTAACAATTTTTATTTGACTTTTGTAAGAGCCTATCTTGTCGATTGCAAACTGCTTAATTGTGATAATTAAAGCTGGTGGTTAGTGACTTAATTGGTGTCTTGTGTTTAGTTTTCCACTGTACCATACGACGATCAATTAGACTGTCGTACCAATACGAATTATGCAGTGTCGCGTAATTAAACAACTCTTTTGTTCCAGATTGTATGTATGGGATATGTTTTTTAAGAAATTATTGCTCCTACAAACATTTTAAAGACATAATTTTGTGTCCGTTTGGCGTAACTGACGATAAGGAAGAACTCAAGTATTTGTTGGGCAGCGCTCTTCTAGAGAAAGTCAAAGTACACATCGTTTCTTAGTAAAGGTTGTACTGGTACTTTAGTAACAGACATATGCAGAACAGCGAACAAAACACTAGAAGATTTGGATTATGCCTAGACCGAGGAAGAGAGCTGAAATTTATTTTGAGGCCTTATAAACATGCCGTGGTGGAATGGTTTCTATTAAACTCAAACTTTATACATAAACACTAATGTCCAATGTATAACATAAGGCGGCTCAGGATAGAAGAGAGAGAGAGAGAGAGAGAGAGAGAGAGAGAGAGAGAGAGAGAGAGAGAGAGAGAGAGAGAGAGAGAGAGAGATTTATAATTACTAACTTCAGATGGTTTTTTAAAAATAAATATCCATGTCTTCTTCTTCTTCTTCTTCTTCTTCTTCTTCTTCTTCTTCTTCTTCTTCTTCTTCTTCTTCTTCTTCTTCTTCTTCTTCTTACTGTTATTATTATTTTTACTTCTGTAAAAATTTTGAATTGGTAATTTTGTCAGTTCGCTTTATTTCTTCTTGCTTGCTTGCTATTATACAGTTTATTATACAGTTGGATATGTAATCTACCATATAATACGTTCAGCTTAACTTATAACACGATTTATTTATATTAACTTCAACTTGTTTAGCGTGAAAAAATTTTACTGATATTTAGTCACAATATTCTTGATATTCTGGTGCTTTAGAAAGACGTTCTCTACAATTAGTCACTTTGATAATGATTTTGGTATAAAGATATGGCAGCACACGATGGCAGAAATGAACGTAATGGAAAATCAATTAGGCTTAAAATGTTTTGGAAACAATAGTATCTAAATACAGTTACAGCATTTGAAGGACGCGTTGCTGACATCAAAGTGCATTACCGTTTCCACTTCAAGTGACTGCCGCTTTAACTGCCTATTAGCATGCAAACTTTACGCTGAAATGATCAGAAACAAATTATGTAGTCTGCTCGCGTTTGTGACAACAAAGTTTACCGTTGGCGTGTAAGATTACAGGAGAGTTTGGCAGTTCGGAAGTAAAAGAGGAAGAAGGGGGGGAGAGAGAGAGAGAGAGAGAGAGAGAGAGAGAGAGAGAGAGAGAGAGAGAGAGAGAGAGAGAGAGAGAGAGAGAGAGAGAGAGAGATTTACAAATGCTAAATGTTAGTTGATTTTTTATAACAATAAATATAAAAAAAGAAAAGTAATCTCTTCACAACAAAACATTAATAACAATGATAATAATGGCTCCCATGTGTACCACCGAAGTAGTTAAGGAGAAGGCAGGGTAGGCTGCCATATGTGAGCCGTATGGCATACAAGGAGGCAGTATTTTTAACATTTTATAAATTATATGTTTTCTAAGCAGTTACAATATGATTAGAAACACAACCTTTAGAAATGTAAGAGCGTGTTCATGTGTGCAGGTATGCACTGTATGCTACATATAAATCTACTTCTGGTACATTTTCTACTATTAGCATGTACTAGTATTTTTCCTTTGCTGTTAACAACAACATAAGCTTTTAATACCTTCAAAAGCAGAATATTTTCCATTTACAACGTAACATTGATGCATCTGACGTTCAATCAATTTGATGTGCTGTTCTGCTTAAATTCTAGTACGACACAATGGAAATGTTTTGTAGTTTATGACCAACGAGGGACTACCTGGTAATATCGTTAGGCTCCCTGAAAAACGATGTAGACTACACGATAAGCGGATAATTATTAGTTTTTACTGTTGCTCGTAATGAAGAATTTTTATGAAAGTGTTGTGAAGCTTTCATTTTTTTATGTTCTAGAGCACATGTCACCTTCATTAATCTGTCGTGTTTTACATTTTTATACTGTGTTTCGGTCATAAAAGATGATTAGCTTTACGAACAAAGCCCAATGTATCTACCAGTTACATTGTGATAAAGAAAATTAAATAAGCTAACACGTACATATAAATACATATTGTGTTTACTCTTATTTACGTTGGGTGATGTTCGTACACAAAACAAAAATACATAGAACAATATTACCACGCTATTAAAGTCAGACATATTAACGCGCTTCCGAGATACTGATAAAGAAAACCAAAAGTAGACCTTATTATAAGTAGACGTATATGTGCTCTATGAGCGACTGTGTAAACCGTTTTTTAACATTATAAAGCTACTTAATAAATTGCTGTAATATAACTTCGTGTCACAGTTGTAAATAAGAAAATGCAAAGATTATACAAAGGAAGACGTTACGGTTGACATACTGGATTTAATTGTTTATTATTAAAACTATTATCAGGGCTGTAAGGTCTTCCATTTTTTTCTACGCTACGAAAGACGTTGACGCGTACAGACGTTTCGGCCTCAACTCTGGGGGGCCATCTTCAGTATCAAAGGTCTTAAACGCACTGACAAAGTGTCCGTCAATACAGCACAGTACTTTGTCAAAGGTTGGACTGAAGAATAGCCCCCACAGATGAGGCCGAAAAGTCTGTACGAGTCAACGTCTTTCGTAGTATAGAAGACGATGGAAGACCACATCCTACAGCCCGGATAGTAGCTTCAGTAATTACGACGCAGGCTGAGAAAGCCTAAGGAACAGATTAATTATTTACCTTTATCTCTTTCTACTAAAAACATTGTTTTTAAGGAAAAACAAAAAATCGTTTAAACTTTTCTTCTTTTCCTCCTTAGCGTCTTTAACGGGGTCTATTTTCTTCACCAATGAATGCCACTTAGTGCGATTTGTCGCGTTTTCTGGACCCAGTTTTGTACATCGAAGATCGACGTGTATAGTGGTGTCTGTTCATAGCAGTTCGGGTCTCCTGCGGGTTTTTTACCGTCTACTATCAAGTGATAGGCTAAGTGTATGACGGTGTCAGGTGCTTCTTGCAGAACAAGCCCAAACTAACCAAGTCGTCGCCATTCCTGCATTTTTTCATTTATTGGAGCCATGCAAGCCGGACACCTGATAGTGACGTTCCTGACATGAGGAAGGAGCGAGATTTCCATTGTTGCCTCAGCCTCCGCATTTCCGCCCTCACTTGGCGCCGTACAGGACAACTGGTCTCACCATTGTGAGGTGTAGCCTAGATTTCAGGCGGATTATCATTTGTTTCCCTCAATTTCATTCAAGTGGCGTTTGCCCTCGCTTGTACATCTTCATTTGAGAAGCGATCACTCTGCAAACGGTATCCTAGCTAACGTAAAATATTTATTCTTCGTATTGTTTAAATTAGCAGCCATCCTTACTTTTCTTTTATAAAATTGCTAAACTGCTATAATTGTTATTATTTAGACAAAGTTTTTCGTCATCACTGACATCTTCAGGTCTTAAACAACGATCTTAAAGGTCTTAAACTTAAACAATCAGGTGTTGTTTAAGACCTGAAGATGTCAGTGATGATGAAAAGCTTTGTCTAAATAATAACAATTATAGCAGTTTAACAATTTTATAAAAGAAAAGTTAAATATTTACTTCGGCAAGAGAAACTTTATTATTTTGAGTGGTGCCGGAGATGGTACAGTTGTCCAATACTCCGTCTGAAAAATGTTCAGGCGTAGGCCAAATTTATGAAGACGGTCATGCTATGTTTGAACTTGAAACTGAAGATCTCTTATGTTTGCAGTAAGCACCATATCGTCAGCGTATAACAAAGATCATGGGGTTTCCCTCTGCAAATAGATACCTAGTAATGGTGCTCATAACCAGAGCCGATCCTTGGTGTCCGTCAAAAGCGATACGATAGATGTCTGATAGTCGGTGCGGGCACCGTACACGGCAAGTTATGATACTGTACAACAATCTGACTGAATCAGTAAATGGGTGTGAACTTCGGGTACATGATGGTCAGGGAGAGCATGCCAATTCATCTAATGAGGATCACGATTAGAGGATTCTTCGAGGCTCAAGACCTTTAAACGTTTGAGGACGACCTGAATTAGAAAACATTGCTAAGTCAACAGTTTAAACTATACTATCCATAACACTTACGTGTATGGACGTTTTCTACCAGTGAAAACACGAAATAAATCTATAAAAAGGATGTAATTGTGAAAAATTGTAAATAATCAATAATTGAGAACTCTTATATTACTTCTCCCAAGTCATGTTAATATAAAATATTCTCCAACTTGAATTATTACAAAGAATAAAATCTGTTCAACTATTATAAAATAATTATTAAAACAATATAAAGGACTAAAATTTTCTTACAATAATATTGATAATAATTAAACAGGATGAAAATAATAAGAAGACACTTTAATTATATTAAGTTATGAAAATATCAACAAATAATAATTATTATAATCAACTTTTGTAATACGTAGTATTTGTTAATGCGTTCTGCTGATTACTATTTTAAATTCTCTAGGTACTGAAATTGCCATTCGGTGGTCAGCATCGGCGTCTTCATTATTCGACTGATGGAGACAAAATTGATCTGAAGGCAAAATTTTTCAGCGGCACTGGCAAATTTGTTGACCGGTACATTGAGAATCATTGCTTGATTACGTAATTTCTTAACTCCTTTGCACCTACTGCTACACCTTCAGTCCTCGTCATGTCAATGCTCTATCGTTCACGTTCATGGGATATCTAGGAGATTCTGTGAGAACTCCTGATTACTCCTGTTCCCTGTACGCACAGTCATTCATTTTTGTGCGCACCGACCACCTACAGGCCTACAAAACCCTTATTCCGTCTTCTGGTAGAAAAGGGCGAAGCAGGCAAAAGTCTGCTCTTATCTTTTTGGATTCTGTGTGGCCATGGAAGAGGCCAATATCCACTGGGTGTCAATGCTTTGGTTATCACTCATGTGTCTTCCTCAGTGTTCCGGTCGGTTTGCGATGCAGTCGTTCATCACGCAATCGAGTATAAGGATTTCCTCTTCATAAAATACGGCTCCAGCCATCCACTACATAATTATTTCTGTTATCTGATCCATAAACGATATAAACGAAATTATGCATTCATTTATCAATACTTATACTGCCCCCTTCAAAGTAGTTTCGTTGAACGTAACACGATTAAGCCAGTCGTTTTGCAGTCTTAAAAATGCACTTTTCAAGATGCACTTTTCGGTACAGCCTTAAGCTCGCTTAGCGATTATCCTTTTACGTCTTTAACGGCCGCAAGAAGTTGTCCTTTCGTAGAAATTGTTACTATTGGGAGGAGGAAAAATGGCGTTGGGGCACATCTAATAAATACGGCACTTACCGTGTCATCATTATGACGTTTTCTTTTGCCTAGCCTTGAAAAGCTCTTAACAAGTAATGGCGTGCTTCCAGGAGCATTATCGGGGTGTAATTTTTATAAAATGTTCTTCCGTAAATCTGGCCATTTTTTAAACAGCCTCATAAAAATGGCGTAAAGTGTCCGAATATAACTCTTTATTTACCACTGCGCCTAGCGATGAAATTTCGTCGAACACAAAAACATAGTCTTCATCTGACAACTACGATTTTCAACTCATTTACGGCAATATTTAAAGCTTGTAAACCGCTTGTTCACGCAAGCAGTCTCGACTGACGCCTCCTGAACTCGTTTGCTAGGATGAAGCAGTTTTTCTCACAGTTTACACAAAAGTTAATCCACATTCTTTACTCTTGCATTGCAGGACGACAAAAAAGTCGTCTAATACTCCTAACGACGACTTACTCAATTGGCTGCAAAATATAAACTATGCATCAATTAGGGCTAACATTTTAGACGATTGTCACTAACATATGTACCAACACCAGATACAAATAATTTTTTAATCGAACACTTGTAGCGGTGGAAATTGCAAAATTGCATAAACATTTTGATCAAACCTCGTACTTGAAAGACTTTTACGACCCATCCTCGTATGGGTTCTTACTCTACCCACCTTGAAACTTCCATCAACGCGGTGCGTCTATCTTACAAGTTGTCATAGCGATGCAGAGGATAAGAATTGGAGACTTAAATACCATTTTTAATGTCCAGCGTATGGTCGTAATTTTGCCAGACGACCTGAAGTGCAAGCATTGCGATTGGAGTAGTTCAAAATGTCAATTAAAGTTGATACGAAAATGTATTAAGTTAAACATTAAAATTGCCCGTACTGTAAAATTAAGAATTGGTTAGTTGTTACTAATGAAAAAAAATGTTCATTATTGTAATATAACATATGATGATGGGAAGTTACAATTGTTATGTATCACAAATTCTTTTCTGGGTTCCCAATGTTTTTGAAAACAATTCATTTACTCGTACACAGAAATGCTATTATAGTAAAATACGCTGTGCTCAAAACAATTTAGTTTACTCGTAATCGGATTAAGTAAACATTGGGATGCGATATAATGCAAAACTATGTTTACCTAGCACGCAATAACTCCGAACTCCTCTCACATTTCATAAAACCTGATAGCTTGTTCAGGCCGTATTACTGCATAGTCAGCCACACCGTGATAATAACGTTTAAACTATATTTTAGTAACACATTTAGTGTTCAATATCTATGAAACATAATACGTATTGACAAAAAAGTAAAACAACAAAACAATTTTATTGCAATTTCAGTAACCGTTAATAATATTTTCTACAGGGAAATAAGAAAAATTGCTATCAGGTGTTCATTTACGGCATCGTAGAAAGTTTCACATAGTATTTGTTACTCGTTTTTCATTATCATCGTCAGCATTACCATCATCACCGCCACTACCATCATCATTATCTCATTATTGTGTGTTTATCAATTGAGGAAATTATTATAAGTGTCGGTCAATGTAAAAATTTGTCTACAGTGACTTTAAATCGATGATAATCTGTAAGATTTACCACAGAAGAGACGGACACATTTCAAGTAAACAGTATTACATAATTATAGTGATTAGAGTGTTATAAATAATTAAAGATCGATTCACCCAAGAAAAAAATGGGGAAAGAATAGAAAGGAAAATTTGACTATTAACAGAGGATTAGTTTGAAGAGAGTTTAACAAGCTGTGTACGATATAATGCTTGATGGCGTAAGAACATAACTGTACAAATTGGTGTCATTTTTAATTCGTAGTATGAATTATTCATGATATCCGGGCTGTTTGGCCGTGGTCCATGGTTTCTAACAAAACCAAACGTTTCGGCAGCTCCACTGGCTGCCATCATCAGTGGTATAAAAATCCTGCACGCCGGGTGTTTACGTACAGGCCCACAGTACTTTGGTATAGGCTGACCACAGTACCACAGTACTGTGGGCCTGTACGTAAACACCCGGCGTGCAGGATTTTTATACCACTGATGATGGCAGCCAGTGGAGCTGCCGAAACGTTTGGTTTTGTTATAAACCATGGACCACGGCCAAACAGCCCGGACATCATGAATAATTCATATGACACCGGCCGTGAAAGCCTGAGGAATAATTTACGACGCCTCTACGGGGAGGAAGTTTTAAAAAATATCAGACGTTTCGAGGGGCTGAGAAAAAAGAAGGTACACCTGCTCTGTTCACTGGCTTTTCTGTCAAGATGCCGGGATACTGGTGTTATTCCCCGGTTTCTGAAATTGAAGAATTTCATATTTACACCGCAAGCCAGTCGCATTTATCGACGTGCAGAGCAGGCGATGCTACGCGAACGTATCCACCAGACCAGGAAAGATCTTGCCGACAACAATATGAGGTTGTTCCGCCTACACCTGGAATTAAGCACTGTGTTGTCACCTGGCCACTGGGATCTGGTGGATAGCCTAAGTTCCAGCGCTTCCGAGGCCGTTCGCGATAGTGTTCGATCGCGCCATGAGAACAAGTACTGGAGAGATAGCCCCAAGGAGAACAACCAGGGACATCAGCAAAGCAGCTTAGAGACGGACCGGACAGTAGTGAACTTGTCGGACCGCCAGCTTACCACCACCGAAACTGCTGTCCTGGCGAGGGGGGAGAAGTTTGCAGTGGCCCCTAAGAAGATTCCAGTGGAGGACATCATTGCCAACGTTGAAGCTGGAGTGCGGCGGCTGCCGCGTGAACAGGCAGATGAAATTAGGATCGAAGCTTCGAGGATCCTGGCTAAAGCGAAACCGCCGCGATGCAACATACCAGTGGGTGAGCTGCGGGCACTAAGAACATTAAGGCGGGATGAATCTATCATCATATTACCGGCGGATAAGGGGAGCGCTAAAGTGCCTATACCACAGTACTGTGGGCCTGTACGTAAACACCCGGCGTGCAGGATTTTTATACCACTGATGATGGCAGCCAGTGGAGCTGCCGAAACGTTTGGTTTTGTTATAAACCATGGACCACGGCCAAACAGCCCGGATATCATGAACAATTCATATGACACCGGCCGTGAAAGCCTGAGGAATAATTTAATTCATAGTCTTCATTTGTTTAATACTTTTTTGCAAGTGTAGCGTAATTGATCACCTAGTAACATACTTCCTGTCAATGTTGTTTTCAACCTTGTTATCATCGACATCGACTTCCCCCACTATCGAATGCTCCGTTTCCTTTATATCGATCTTTGGAGTATTTTTTTCAAATAAACTCCCATCATATAATGTCATCTTGATTATTTAAAATAACTACCTGGATAATTGCAAAAAGAAGTGTGTGGACGTAGTCATTTCCAATTTCTATTCTCATTCTTAAATATTTTCTTCTCCACAAACTCAGCTCCTTGTCTACGTGTATTTTGAACAATACAGACAAAGGAAATCTGTTTAATTTACTTTTTCAAGCTCTTGTTATTAAACGTGTAAGTATGTCAGATATTCATTAAAGGTCGTGTAGGTCTCTGCCACGGTGTCGTCAGCACGGACGTGGACAGAGTCAAGAACCTTTCATACTGCGCCTCGTCGCCCCTAACTGTCAGTCTCCCCTCAGCTTTACGTATTATTTTTATTTCAAAAGGTGGTTCACCGGAAGCGGTATCTTATTAACTGCGGCAGATATTTAACTTTGTTTCAGATATTTAACTTTGTTCATGTGATACAACTACAAAAAAAAAATGTAAAGTACCGTTTACCAAATGGTAAAAGCTTAAGAGCATGATAATGTCTTTCAGCCGCCAGCTAAACGCAACATTATTATGGTTACTGACTGACTGATTGGTTACATACCTATCTACAGCTATGCAGTGTTGTTTGCTTGTTAGGTCTTTAATCTGCGACGGACGTTAGCACGTTAGCGGTCGCGGTTTTAGTTAACGATTCCCGGCTGGTAAATGATGACGTCATGCAGCGTGATGCGTTACAGAAATTTCCAAATGATGGCCGGCCATAAGACATTATCATGTCAAAACTTCAGTTTCCTATGTACGTCAAAAGCTTGCACCTAGAAACTGCTCTTCAGGATAGAGTTGAATGCATGTGGTAGACTTGAAGAGCGTCCCAGTGTTACGGTAATAATCAAAGACTTCCGTCAGTTGTAGGTAAAATCTTTATATTTCAAATTTATCCACTGTTGTCGCCACGTTTACTGCCTTTAAAAATATATTTCAACAAAATAAGACTATTAACTGACATCTATACTTCACCACAAAACACGAAGTTGGTTAACATCAAAAAGTTAGAGCTTATTAATTTCAAATGTTTTTGAATTTCTGTATAATTATAAAAATTTGTAAGATTTAAATTATAAATTATAAAAAATTACCCTCAGGGAAAGAACAATGCTCAGACAATGTGCAGATACTGGTAAAAACAACAGTTTAGCTGACATTTGTAGGCACTATGAAATAAAAATACTAACAATAAAAAATATCTTTATAAAATTACAAAGTTATATACGAAACAGTTTTTATTTTGTAAATAACCTTTTTTTTTTCACAAAAGGTGCAACATTCTTGCATAGGTTACTCTTAAGTGTAATTGGTAACTTTGAAGGTACAGAGTACACAAGGGAATACTAGTTTTCAGACACTCGCTAACTAGAGAAGACATAGTTATCTGAGTTTAGTTAGAGACAGCAGTTAGACTCTTGCTGTTGGATCAAGTAACAAAGCAACTACATAATTGCACAGTGTGCTCTATTATGCATGTTGAGAGAACGCAACACTTGTGGGTATTGTCTAATACAGCGTCAACCACTTGCTAACTATACAGTACAAGATCTAAATTGGTTAAGTGTAAATTACTAACAACACAGAGTTGTTTGCATATTGATAACAATATTGGCTTAGGTACAAGATAGTGATTTGCCCTATTTGGTTTTTTGTAAGTGCAGATAGCAAATCACAACCCAGTCGAACAACTGTAAGAAGTACTGCCAGTAAAAAGACAAGTGAATACTCAGTGAAGCTAAAGGCATTCAACGATTGGGACTGTCTGAAACACAGACAAGGTACAAAAGTCTCAACAAAATTCTACACAAACAAACAAAATCGGTAAAGAAACTCGTTCCTTCTAAAGTTATTACGCCTTTCATAAAATAGAAAAGAAATATAAAATATTTTTTCAAGTGTGATTAATAACTAAACGTTAGTCCTGTTTCCCCTAATAGTCAGTTTCCCCTAAGTTTTCCTTACTACTTTTATTTCGAAAACCGCGACACCGGAAGTAGTATCTTCCTAATTGCAGCGGGTATTTAACTTTGTTTATGTGATACTACTAAAAAAACTGCAGTTTTCTGTGCATGGCAAAAGCTTGCACCTACGAGGGTCAGTTGAAACGTTCGCGGAGTTAAACTCTGTAGCTTAGCGGTTAAATTAAAATGTTTCCTTATTCTCCAAGATTTGTATTTTATGTGAACTCCTGTCAACTTCAAAATCCATCTATCAATTTATTCATTGTTCAGAAGCTGTTTAAAATTGACGTGTCATGCGTGTTTTGAAAAAGGACAAAATCAAACATCGTGGTGTGATTCTTTGTTAAAAATTGTTTAGCGCCAAAGGAAATTCAGAACAAAATTATAAATGTTTCAGAACTTGCTGCGACTTCAAAATCAACGGTTTGTAAGTAGCACTTGAGTTTAAACGTGGTTGTACGAGCATTGAAGATGTTACTCCCCCGCACTGAGCGCCCAAAAAATGCAACAACTCCAGATGTAGCATCATCTTGCATAACGCTTTTTCACACCAAGTTCTTGAGTTATTAAAGTATGATGCACCCGCTCATATGAGTTGCCTATGACTTCAGAAACGTCATTCTCTCCTCAATCTGCGGTCTTCCAATACCCTTGAAATTTTTTCAATAATGTCATTTTTTTGCACTTTTTCGATCGCCTTCACTGCTTGTACGACCACATTAGACTTGAGTGTGACCCACTTACCGTTATTTCTAAAGGCGCAGCATCTTCTAACACATTTACAATTTAGGTTTGATTTTTCAATTGAAAAGATATATAAAATATTTTTCTAAATGTCATTAATAGGTAAACGTGCAAGTTTTAAAACGAGAAAACCTTTAGTTAATTAAAAAATTGTAGTCCTCTAGTTTAACAAGAGCATTTACGACGGCACACCAAAGTTGTGTCTTTATTCTGAATGCGATACGCAAAGTAACAGTAAATCTAATATATTTAAAATATTTTTATTTAATATACATTGAAATTACTATAATTAAACATGAATCGTGAAGGCTTCATGTCGGCACTCACTTTTGCACTCATTACTCCAGCCTTAAGAACCAAATAATGGACATACTCTCAGTCTTCAATAAAATGGTAGAATTTTTCGTAAGTGTTTATCACAAATAAGTAAGTATTTCGTATTTCGTATAATTATCACTTTCATGTTTCTAGAGAAAAGCATATTTTATTGGCGTGTTACAGGCCTCCACCGTTTAAAAAATTTTACCGAACAATATTTTTTTTTAATTTTCAGTTTGGATTCATTTCTCACATTTGAAAATAATTAAATTTTTTGGACACCACTATATAAAATTATCCCGATTAGCGCTTTCAAGCTTCACAGCTCATCGTCAGATCGGAATTAAACCAAAACCTGAAAAAAACCACACACACAACATTGAAACACAAGGAATTTGCTAGAAAAATATGTAACTGTCCAGATCGTGGGACAGGGCTGAGAGTGGGGAAGGGACTTTCAATTATAGCTTGTTGTGTGTGAGATGGATGGGGTGAGATGTGAGTGAAGGGTTTTTTCAGGTTTTGGTTTAATTCCGATCTGACGATGAGCTGTGAAGCTTCAAAGCGCCAATCGGGATAATTTTATATAGTGGTGTCCAACAGTGATCATCCTGCTTGTGATTTTAACAACTAACACAACTTTCTTCATTAAATTAAATTTGCGTGATAAAAAAAACTTTTCATGTTCCAGTAATTTTTGTTCCCTAAATTTATGCATGATTCAAGAGTACATGAAAGCAATATACACATATTACACTACAATTTACCGCTAAAACATTCACTGTTCACTGGTTCAGAAAACGGGCTGTTGTGTCTGGGTTATACATTACTATCGTATCAGAAAACGATCCTGAAAATCAAAACACAAGCTCTGCAAACATATTAAATATTATATATAAATGATTGATTTATTAAAAATAAACTTACACGTCCTAAAATTTATTCGTTTATATCTATCAATACGGTTATATAATTATCGCAGATAATTCAATGTCGATATAATTATCTGTTAATATTTATGAACTGCTACACGAATAGCTTTAATATAAATATTTTTAGACTAAACAGTGTTATTCATTTTCCATACTTTCATTTCGAATAAGTTACAAGTACTAAAGTATTTATATTTTGTTGGTAAAACGTTTGAGAATGTTGTTAACGAATAAGTAACACATGAGGATACTGCTGATATTTGCCGAATTGTTTAATGTGTCAAGATTAATTGTTTTATTAAATACCGTTTGATTTCTAGGCACAATACGATTATATCTAGTAAATATGAAACGGGTGTTTAAAAAACTGGTGGTCCATGTTAGTAGCTAAAAGTTTTAAAACATGATCCAACTAAAAGAAAAATGTTTTGAGACAAAAACAACTGTCTATGTTTGTTTATCACTTTCATTGTTTTATTCTCTTTCGGTTTTAAGCTTAGGGCTTATGCCCGTTTTCGAGTTCACGGTGTCATCCTCTGGCTACAGTTAATTCTTTTCATTTCTGGCCGGTAGTTCATAGACAGCTTTTAAATTCTTCCGGGGTATTTCTTTTAACATATAATTTCTACATTTCCCTGTAACCCTTTGCAATTTTGGTATTGGTTGAACATCCTATTCTCGTAGGTTTTATATTCAGTCTTTATCTTGCCTAGTACATTTTCATAAACTTCTTCTCCGATGATTCTCTCTGCCTCAAATTATTTCTGTTCTTGGTGTTCACTGTTTGAACCTATACAATACAGTGAGCAATTACTTTGAAAAAATTTTAACTGCGTTCCTTCTGAAGCTTTTCCTGTTAATGCCCTTCTTATGGTGCCACGTCTTCATTGATGTTGTAACGAGAAGCTTATCGAACAGGCCAGAACATTCTCCCCCCTCCAGTGTGGCAGGTGTTGCTCAGTCAAGGCCGCCCACAAATTGGTTCTAGATGTGTTCAAGAACACTTGAGATACGCATTAAGCCAGCGAGCGGTAAGCAGGGAAAGCTACACTAAACCTCTGCGCGACCTATAAAAGCAAGAGCGTCTGGCGTTGTCAAGTCAGTTACGTGAGCGATTTTCCTTAGCGCGGATCGAGTGTTTGTCAAAGTATTCTGTAAAGTGTTATTGTGCTATAAGTTATGTGGAACTTTATTATATGACATTATTATTGAGTGTGTACAAATCTAACTGGAATTATTGTACGAGTTGATTGCGAATTATCAATTGTGATAATTATGCTGGTTATTGGTGATTTCATTGGTGTCTTGTATTTTGTTTTCCACTGCAGCATACGACGATCAAGGAGGCCGTCGTAACAGTATGTATCTGCCTTATCTTGGATTCCTTGTCATCCTCAGAACAGACATAACAACCCAAGTATTAGAAATGAGAATCTTGTTTTATTAACCACAGTCTTCGTTTTTATTTGAGAACTTCTACGGAACCACATATTTTGGTTTTCCTAGCAGATATTGTCAGGTTATATTTTGGACTAAGGATGTACAGGCTCCACACTTCTTTTTGAAATCATTGCTCGCTTCCTTCTATTATAACCCGGTAGTACTCAAATGATAATTTCGCTGATATTCATAGGGTCTCTCTCTCTCTCTCTCTCTCTCTCTCTCTCTCTCTCTCTCTCTCTCTCTCTCTCTCTCTCTCTCTCTCTCTCTCTATACCCACACAACCACACACAACGAATTGAATTATCTTTAATTTTCATATAAGGTCATGAAAAGAAATTGTATCACCTTATATGAAATTACGCAGTATTCAGGTTATAGATCCTGAATATGTCCTTCCCGGTTAAAGTCCTTGCTGAGAGCTTACCCGTTGCGGTTTTTCTTTTTGTTTAGTTTTTTGTCCTTGTGAATGCAAGTGCATCTGTGAAACGATTCATAGGTACCTGAAAATTAAAACACGGAATGATACCCGAATGAAATTTTATAAAACTGTGGCTGTTTCCACGTTTCTGTATGCTAGTGAGACACGGTCTCTTGGTAAAAGGGACGTGCAGAGGATTCAGGCAGCCGAAGTGAAATCTCTAAGAAGGACGCAAAGTTGTTTTCTCTTGGATCGGAGAAGGAACGAGGATATTATACGCGATCCACAGAAGCAGATGGTGTGAACACTTGAATCGCATGGCTGATATCCGTCTACCTGTAGCTGCCTTGGGTTATCACCCTACTGGGAAGAGAGAACTCGGTAGACCAAGAAGGAGATGGATTCCGGAGCAGGTCTAAGGTCTAGTCGTTGGGGTTGGTGATGATGAATGCAAGTGTGCATTCAGATCTTGAGTGACTAACACTGAGCTATTATATATTGTTAATTTAATGTTGTACATTTTAAAGTTGTACTCTCAATTTTAGGTAATTTTAAAACTCACGCTTGACATTAATAGACATATAAATATTTCTGTTTCAGATAGGTTGAATCACAGACTCTGAGTTTATATAAGTTTGAATTAGGCTGGCGCAAACTTGGACTCAACTTGGTTACTTCACTGCAACCTTGATAAGAATTGTTCTCCGGTGATGATTAATTATCGAGTATCACTTGCCACTTTCTACTATTACAATATACAGTAGTTTAGAAACAATATTCCGTTCACCAGCTGAATCGTGTCTGACAGTATCAATGGATGATTGATTATGTTCCAGTACTTAATTTTTTGTATACAAACAATGGTATCTATACAGCCGTAAAATATTTGCCATAAAAAATTCAGGTTAAAATAACACTTTATTTATATGGTACTCTTCACTTCATTAGTATAATTAATGATATTGCTGAAGTCACAAATATTTTGAAAAAAAAACAATGAAAAATATACTTTATATAAGTTACGTTAATTTCTTCTGACAGTAGGCGTTAAACTCATCGATTGCATCCATCATCGTTTTAAAGCGTTCGTGTAATACAAAATAATGTTCTCATTTTAGACGATTGTAATTAATTAATAATCTATATATATATATATATTTTAGAATTCTGTTACAGTACACAGTAACGGAATATAGTTTTAAAATTCGCTATAGTATTTTTGCGGTGTGTCGTATATTTCTGGCCTTCATTCTATATTGTCTATATATTGTCTTCTTCGTTGTCTATATTTCATTCGGTACATCAACTTTCTCTTCCGTCTTCTGACAATTTATTTCTCATAAGTAAACCAACACCCATAAAACGCAGATTAATATCGAAATGCCGATCACTGTCAGCATTCTTCAAACGGCTTGTGTAAACGACTCTTTAGTTTTAGTGTAGTATCGTATTGAATAACTTTACGATATTAATTGATGACTCGTTGGGCACTTGGTGAAACATATTATTACAAAGGTTTTTTAAACGTATACAAACACTTGGTTCGTTTTACAGTTTTTTTATTTAACTTTGACAGCTGTTTCGACTTCTTAAGCCATTGTCAAAGAGATGAGTGAAAACAAAACAGAGGATGTGAGGGTGGTTTAGGGCGTGTATCGGAACATGTGTGAGGTGTGAAGATGGAGAGGGGGGTTCATGTACTAAGGAAAGGTTAAGTGTCTGTAAAAACTAAATATAATCTGAATGCAAAATATAAATTTAACTAAACTAAATAACTGCTTTTCATAAAGGGGATACACAGAATTCAGTTTGTTCATTTGTTAAATTTTTGCTTTTTTATTGCTTTTTTAATTTCTAGAATTTCTATCAAATCCATTTTTTTTACCTTTTCGTATGTTGTGCAGTAGTGTTACGTGTTGTGTATCTACGAAGTGATTGCGTTGTAAGCAATGATCTACAAAACCTGTAATGGCTGTATTGGTTAAAATCGCCTTCTTATGTTCAGAAATGCGATATTTCAGAGAACGGCCACATTGTCCGATATAAATATCATCTCATTCTGTACAGTGAATTTCATAAACTCTATTTTTCTCTAGTGTGTTTGATAACAAAAAAAAGAAACATAACACTATTCTACAACATACAAAAAGGTAAAAAAATAGATTTGTTAGAAATTCTAGAAATTAAATAATTATATTTAGTTTTTACAGGCACTTGACCTTTCCTTAGCTCCTGCAACCTCCCCTCTCCATCTTCACACTTTACACATATTCCGATACATGCCCTAAACAGATGTCAACCACCCTTACATCCTCTGTTTTGTTTTAACTCATCTCTTTGACAATGGCTTAAGAAGTCGAAACAGCTGTCAGAACTGTGAAACGTACCAAATGTTTATATATTTTTAAAAATCCTTTGAGTAACTTTAATTTGGATTATGTCAAAGTTTGTCAGTTTTACCAACGAAATTACTTTCTCTGTGCAGTTTGTTATTTGTTCCAAGAAATTTTCTTTACAAATGACGTTATTACGGCATGTAGGAATTTCCTTTTATTCATAAAAAGTTTAAATAGTTCCTTTCGTAGTGCCTCTTTCATAATTAGACACTTATATCAGTGCCGGATTTAAGATTTTTGAGGGCCTAGGCCAAGTTTTCTGTGCGGCCCCCGGCTATTTTGATTCCCTTAAATGTTTAAATTACCTACGGGGTTATTAATAGTGTGATCGTCTGCAACCTCTGTTGGAAAAGTACTTGGAACATTGAAGTCAGTTTTTGATACACATTTAACTGCAGGGCTATCATTGTAAACCAGCGTAGTTTTAAAAACATGATCTAGTTTTTGAGTTTTTTTTATTGTTTCTAAATGAGCTTCCTCTTTAATATATTTTATCTTAAGTTTATAGGCTCCACTAGCCGTGAGAATGTTCATGTTCATGATAAATACGTTTAGTGTACGGATTCAATTCTATCTTCATAATGTTTTCACACTAATAAATATCAACGAAACAACGCACTGCCCACTTCACAAACCTAAAAATCTCCTTTATATTCAAAACAAAATAAAAACATAACTAAAATCGCAAACCGTTCAGTCACAGCGCAGATAAACAATGATAACAAACAAGGGTGGTACCACGGTCTTGTAAATTCGGGGGAATATATCGGACGTTCAATATTCGCATGCGCAGATTATTAGTTTTCAAGGATGCCAGCTTCTTAAAATAAGCTCGCAATATTTAAATAAGAACTGTTTTCTATTTGTAATTCAAAAAATCATACTAAAATAAATCAAAGTGCATAATACTTTTATAAAAATACTTCTGTTAAAAAAAATATATCTGCAGCTTGCGGCCCTAGGCTGCGCCCCAGTCAGCCTAATAGTAAATCCTATACTGCTTATAATTACTTATGGTTGAAGCTACAGAATACACGAGTCAGTACGTTCGTTACCTTAGCTAGGATCTTTTCGTCTGGTATATTGTTGTGTACCATAGTGCAGTGTTGCCGGTGATTACCTACGCGTGCCCCCGTGTAGAGTACCTTGCACGCCGTCAAAGATCGGCGCTCCAGCGCGTTCTCGACAGAGGTCTCCCGGAGATTCTCGGGTGCAAAGTCCCCCGGAGATTCCTTCCTCCTGTATTGAGAAAAGGTCTAGATGTCCACTCTTTTGAGGACACTTTAAAAGTCACTTTGCCTGCAGTAGGGACAGTTCATGTCAAAACTCCAACCTTTGACGGAAGCAGTCACTGGGCAACGTACCTCCGCCAATTTGAAGCTGGTGCATGCGCAAATAATTGTCAGAGAAAGACAAGGCAGTCTCACTCGTTCTCGCATTAAAAAGACCTGCGGCGGAACTACTAGAGAAAGTTCCACCTGACAGCCAGAACACCTATGCCGAGTTGATAAAAGCTCTAGAATTACGCTACGGTGATAAATATTTGCGAGAGGTGTACTACGCTCAGTTGGGAATAAGACGACAACGTTAAGGGGAGTCTTCAAGAGTTTGAAGCAAGTATCAACAGATTGATCAGATTGGCCTATCCTGAAGCACCAGAAGATTTTCGAATAAGGTTTGCGGTGCAGACATTTATTGATGGCATCGGAGATTGTGAACTTCAGCAAGTGTTACGAATGGCAAGACAACGAAATAGCTCAGAAGCTCTTGTTCACGCCCTAGAATTTGAAGCTGCCAAGTCGGCGTCCCGCTACATTAATGGGTTTGTGCCATCACATTGCAGTTTAAGTTATAGTAGCGATATATTACAAGTGATTACCGTGTCCTTTCAAGTGGTTATTAGTGAAATGTTGTGTTTTATAATCGGACGGTATAATTGTAATACAATTGTGTTTTATATTAGTTGACATTTTATTGCGTGTGAAGAATTTTGTATTTGATTTGTTGTAAGAGACAGTGTTGTTAATTACGAACTGCTTAACTGTGATAATTAAAACTGGTGATTAGTGACTTAATTGGTGTCGTGTATTTAGTTTTCCACTGTACCTACGACGATAAAGTAGACCGGCGTACCAGTGTTATTGAAAACAAAATAACTTGAAATTAACCTAAAATTAAAAAGATTAGATGTTTAGACTGTTAAATAATGTACGTTATGAAAATAACCAATTTTAAATTTTGCCTTCCTTCACATGCGCATTCCACTGTATAATGAAATTTGCATTGCGTGGTGTGTTTGAATTTAATAAGATTGTGATGAGGCTTGGTATTCTGAGTATTGCAGTATTTGGCTGAAACACTAAGTGCTTTAACAATGTGAATGCAAATCAGACTGTTTTATACACACAGCTATTTTGCTTTCATAAACCAAACAAATTACATTGGTAAGAGACCAGTTGTCACTAACATCCGCGTCCGCGCATCACACAAAGTACCCTTTACATTTTGTACAACAAAAGAGTATTGTTTAAGCCTTCAGCTAAGCTACTGTTCTGTCGTTGTTATGTCGGAGCAATTTCTGTCAGAGGATTTATAATTAGTTGTCCAGTACAATGAAAACACCAGTGTTTTGTTCTCTTTCCTTTTTAATTTCTCTCAGATCACGATTTTACGTTTTCTAAGACACTTCCATGATTAGGATTAATTGTAATTTTATTACGCTTAAAATTTGATTATTCCACGCTTATCTCTACAATTTCAATTTAATCATATTTCTTCATCAGACTGTAATTTAAGAGATATCGTCAATATAATAACTTGTCTAACACTAATACCAATATTAATTTACTAATGTTAATATTTCTTTAGTGGTGGCCTCTACGTCTCCGTAACCCAAACTCTCTGAAGATTTCTATCTAACCGAGAAACAGGGCTACTTTATTCTGCTGTGAAGAGAGTGCAATGAAGAGTACGAAAACTTAGGGTACGTCGTTTAGGCGAGATCTCTTCAATATACCGCAGAAGAGAGAAAAATATACTACCCATGTGATACGCGGTGCATGTGCTACGAATGTGCATAAATGGACCGAAGATGAGACCGAACCGTAATAGTTTATTTAGTTTAGTTTGTTTTGTCCCACTACATTATGCTAACACCTACAGGAGACCGTATTACATTTATACTTCAATCTTCCATAAGGAAATAGAAGTATGTTGATGCCAACAAAAATCGTGTTCTAGATAAAGGCTGATTCTGATTGTACTACCCTCAAAACATGAAGAAAAGTCATTTTTCGAAAAGTGTTTGTGTGTGTGTGTCTGTGTGCCTGTTTGTGTGTAAAATTTTTTGTATGACGAACAATAACTGCCGTAAATTCAAACAGAAGAATCAAATACGTTTTTTTATACATTCCTGAATTGTAAAGGCCTCAAGGGCTATTGATTTTCGTGAAGATTGGTTAAGGGGAAGGGGTAGTTTACCTGCAATATTTTATGTTTTAACAAGAGTAAAGTACTTGATTTTGATAAGTAAAGTATCCTGAAACGAAGATCATAACAATCCACTGTACAAAGGTAAATGAAATATCTATAAATAAAAAGGGTCGATGAAGGGGGAGGGGACAATTTTTTATGTATGTACTACGTTATCAGCAATAAAAAAATTAGTTTGTTAAAATTCCTTCCCGGGCTGTTTGGCCATGGTCCAATATTTTATGCAATACCAGACGTTTCGACTGTAATCATCAATGAAAATCGAGTGCTCTAACGTGAGGTGGTATGCGTTAGTCACCACAGTACTGTAGTTAAATCGAAGAAAGAAGTAGAAAGAAATAGTTTCTATGGAAATATTTCATTCCGAAAATGATTTTAAATATAAATCTTAGAACATGGAAGTCATGTATGGTTCTCCATACCGATATTTTATACTGGGAGTAGTAACTAGCATTACGTAGGGAAAATCAACGTTTACATTGCCCTCAGTTGGCTAAACTTACGGAACTTATTTAGATTTGAAATAAAAAGCAAACTAGCAAATTACTTGCTGTCAATGGTTTAACCAACTGAAAGTAAACATTATTCCACAGAACAGAAATTATGAAGTGAATTCTTCATGGCGAGCATTGGTTTCAAAACTAGTGTTGTCAAAGGTTTGTGAAACTTTTAAATAAGCACGGTGAACGTTATGTACACAGAAAATGATTACTTCAGGTTGATTGGTTACTTCAAGATTGTCCAGTAGTAGTCATCTTCAATGTTTTGAAATAGGATATGTCAATGATGTTACTCTTTGAAATTAATTGAATTTTTTTCGTTCAATATTATGACGATTTAAATTGACAAACAAACAAAAATTAATAATAAAGATATAAAATGGAAAGTTAGTGAAAACCATTAAATCGCACTATTAAACCGAAGAATACCCCTGAACTAACTCATAATAGTAATGAGAATTAAAAAGGGAATTTAACTAAAATAATTAACTAAAACTGAGAAAGCAAGAGTTAAAAAAAAAAACTGTTAACCCTTTATTAAATTATCATGCTATGACCTGTGTTTACCGGATCCAACTTGCATACCGACCCGGTATTAAATAAAAATACCTGTAAACTATAATGTAAATAATAAATAATTCAAAGTCACTAGTAGTAGTTGTAATAAATTCTGTAGACAAGCAAAGTCTTGATTGTTTATTATGTCGAACTGTAAGACTGTATTTACTAATTAAAAGTTGGAACTATGTTATGGCGGAGTATTCACTCCGCGTCGTTACAATTTTCCTGTTGTAACAATGTAGGACTTGAGATGCGAGTTCAATCTGTAAACAGCTCCAAGCGGAGGGCTGCACAAAATGTTTTTTTTATTTTGTTATTAGCTTCAACTAACAGTGTGGATATCTATGTAACTAAAATGTAGTGTGTTTTAACACAAAGATGTGAAAGAATAAAATAAGTGTGTAAGGTGACATCTCCTATTAAAAATATATTTCAAGTTGTTTTAGGGTTCCGTCATAATGTGTAACGAATATATAAACTCAAATACTACTGTGCTATTACAAATATGATGGGAATAACTGTGAAAAGTGAAGACAAAGACCTCAACTGCATTTACACTACCACTGAGAAACAGGACGACTTCATTCTAGATGACACCGTAACATCCACTTCATCATTAGTTGACTCCGAGGACCTCCACCGGAAAGACTACCACGATGACGACCCACTATTAAGAGAGTACAGAAGAATCAGGCGGCAGGACATGGACTGAAACGATTAACTAGAGGTGACGCGGAAGCTCGTCTTCCGTGAATAATGTATCTTTTAAATATAAGTAACTTCAAATGAAAAAGACTTTAAATGACAATCTCTAAGCGTTAAGAATAACAATGTTGTAACAAGAAATTTCAGAAATCATACTTTGTAATATAACTCACAAGGTGATGTAGCTTTGGAACATCGCACAACTAAATGAAACCATTCTTCAAATGGTATTTTAAGTAATAATGTAATTGACTAAAGAAGTAGAGTAAATTTGAAAATTCCAAACTAGTTTAAAGAGACTCGGATCCGAGGTAAATACACTATCTGTATTATCATTTTTAATACAGAAAACCCCCTTACAATTTCAGTGTAAGCTAACAATTTTATTTGTAATGTATTATCAATCATACATAAATAAAGAGATGTCATCTTTGTTACATACTAAATTGAGTGCATAAATCAGCAGACTTCCCTCCCCAGTTTCCTTTTATTAGAGTACTTATAATTATTGATAGTGATTTATTAATTTTCAGTTTGTTACAACGAAGGCAGCCTGTATAATTGGCCAGAGTCAATTATCACGGGTTCCCTAGGTTATAACGTAACCGACACGTTATAATAGTAACTCAAAATTTCAAGTAATATTGTTGAGCAGGTTTTTATATTAGTACTAGAAGTATTTTAACAAATTTTTCAGACAAAATGTTTTAGTAAACGTAATTCTTATTATAAATTCACGTTTTTAGTATCCAAGCCACTTACATGTATATGAACAGAATAAAATTTGCCTTTTTTATCCGTCTAGTGGCTTTTTCTTTTTTATATTTCACTACGCGTTTCTGGACGTATGTCCCATCTTCAGGTGCAGTCCCTCAGTAAAGTTCGTTAGATAATTAAAACAAATTACGTATAATTTACATAACTGTCGTTTATAAATATAAAATATATGAACACGGAACACACGCCCTACACGGATGCACTACGGGCCTCGTCTTGTAATCTCATCGCTGTGTCGTATAGAGAATGGGACTGAAAGTTCAGCTCTTCGTTTAGCAGGACTTCTATGGTGTTTTTATTTCTAAACGCCTTTAATATTCTGACCTTATTAGCTTTATACCCGGCTACTAATCTAGAGATCTCGGGTTCGATTCCCGGGCCCGCAGCATAAAATCAAGGTGCGTTTTCCAGCCGCAGGTCGACTCATCCTGTTGAAAATGAGTACCTGGGATAACATTCTGGGGATAATAATGTGCGGCTGAAGCGTAGTGGTGGCCACACTGCCTTCCTTGAATGCCGTACGGCTCGCATATGGCAGCCTACCCTGCCTGACTTCTAATCTGTTTCGGTGGTACCCATGGAAGCCATTACTATTATTATATATTTTGAACTTTTGTCGACAGCACTCATATATCTGCCTTTTTTACATATATGAAGGATTTGAAAGTTAGTCTTGAAATCAGTAAAATTATGATTACTGTCCATCAAATGAACTTCGTTTTGTTAATGTCTTTTTAGGTGGATGTTCTTTAAAGCGTTTTATAAATGATCTACCAGTCTGACTAATGTAGAAACTATCGCAGTCAATTGCCTGTAATTTTGTAAACGGCTGTCTTGTCATCAGCTGATTTCGATGGTTTAGTTCGGAGTATCTTACTAACATTGTTATTAGTGCGGAATGCCATTTTAATGTTTATCTCGTTAAATGTATATCTACTATTTAACATTTTTGGTAGGTTATTACGGTAGTCTGATGATATATATAAATAAATAAATAAAATCTTAATGAAGAAATTTGTGTTAGTGGTTGAAATCACAATCAGAATGATCACAGTTGCACACCACTATATAAAAATTATCCCAATTAGCGTTTTCAAGCTTCACAGCCCATCGTCAGATTGGAATAGACAGGAAATAAGTGAAAACAACCCCTTCACCCCTCTCCCCCACCCTGCTCACACACAACAAGCTATAATATAAATGACCCTTCCCCACCCCCTAAACCCTGTCCCACCATCTGTAGAGTTACATATTTTTTCTAGCAAATTCCTTGTGTTTCAGTGTGTGTGTGTGTGTGTGTGTGTGTGTGTGTGTGTGTGTGTGTGTGTGTTTGTGCATCCTTTTAAACTACCCTCTTCCTCTCCACACACGTGGGTCAGTCATACACCCTTATTTTAAAACATCCAATTAGTACTATGCAAAATAATTCTTAATCTTATCTATCTGTCCTCTATCATTTACTTCTTAGTCATGTTAGAAAATATTTCTTCATTATCAAATTTAATTTTAATATTTATTAAATTGTCTAACCCTTTTTCTCTTTCTTTCAATATTTCTAACTCCTCTCTAAGCTTCCTTTCAACTGTGTTATTCACTACTTTTACAATTTCGTATTCTTCCAAAGGATTAACGAACTTATGGTTGTGTTCTATGAAATGTCTTGCATGTAACGAATTGGTTGTTCTATTACCTTCTCCACGTTTGTGGAGATTTACAGTTTGGGATATTTAGGAATTACATACTACAGTTTGGGATATTTAGGAAAGAGTCGTATTCTGATATAATTATACCAAGAGAGTCTTACCACCCATATAGATATAAAATGGCGGCAATCAATTCATTTCGTTACAGAGCTCAGAAGTGTTTAAAAGAGACCGAATCAAAAGATAGGGAGTTAAGAACGATAAAGGGAATTGTAAGGAATAATAATTATAACACCAACATAGTGGATAAATTTATGAAAAGGGTTAACATACAAAAAGATAAAATAGAACCAGAACAAAAGAATTATGCAGGGTCATTGACATACATAGGTTCACATACTAGAAAAATTATAAAATGTTTTAATAAGTATGGAGTAGATATAGCTATTAAAAAATGTGAAACGGTATTTGATAAGATAAGGAATAAGAATATAGAAAACATTCCAGTATTACAGAAAAGCGGAATTTATAAATTAAAATGTAAAGACTGCAACAAGGTGTACCTAGGAGAGACAGGACGAAAATTCGTATGCAGGTTGTCTGACCACAAACGTGGAGAAGGTAATAGAACAACCAATTCGTTATATGCAAGACATTTCATAGAAGACAACCATAAGTTCGTTAATCCTTTGCAAGAATACGAAATTGTAAAAGTAGTGAATAACACAGTTGAAAGGAAGCTTAGAGAGGAGTTAGAAATATTGAAAGAAAGAGAAAAAGGGTTAGACAATTTAATTAATATTAAAATTATATTTGATAATGAAGAAATATTTTATAACATGACTAAGAAGTAAATGATAGAGGACAGATAGATACGATTAAGAATTATTTTGCATAGTACTAATTGGATGTTTTAAAATAAGGGTGTATGACTAACCCACGTGTGTGGAGAGGAAGTGGGTAGTTTAAAAGGATGCGCACACACACACACACACACAAGGAATTTGCTAGAAAAAATATGTAACTCTACAGATGGTGGAACAGGGTTTAGGGGGTGGGGAAGGGTCATTTATATTATAGCTTGTTGTGTGTGAGCAGGGTGGGGGAGAGGGGTGAATGGGTTGTTTTCACTTATTTCCTGTCTATTCCAATCTGACGATGGGCTGTGAAGCTTGAAAGCGCTAATTGGGATAATTTTTATATAGTGGTGTGCAACTGTGATCATTGTGATTGAAATAAAATCTTAGTTCTATTATTTTGTAATTTGTTGTTGTTATTGTTTTACTTTTTTCGGCGTTTCTTGGTTAAACTGTTAACAAATGAGCTTTTATAACCATTAGCTTTAGCTATATACCTGATCGTTTTGAGTTCTTCATGAAAATCTCTGTCTTCTAACGGTATGGAGAGTAATCTGTGTAGTAGACTGTTATATGTTAGCATTTTTTGAAAGAAGGGGTGATGCGATTCAGCATTTATCGTGACATCTGTGGTGGTTGGTTTCCGGTAGATCTAATAAAACGTTAACAGTAAACAATTTGTAAAACAGTAAAGACGAAAAAATGTAAAAGATTTTATAAGCTTCCTATAATTTACTATTATGTTGGCCACGACTAGATGGTGATCTGACCCGCATTCTGGTCCAGGTGTACCCTAACGTATGTTGTCGTTAGCTTCAAATACTGCTTTTGTATTACATAATCAATAGTTTCCTACCAAAAAAAGTGCTTAAGCAAGGGCGCAGCTTGTCACCTACCCTGTTTAAAATATATATCCAAGAAGCCACCAGTAACTGGAGAAGAAAAACATCAGGAATGGCAATTCAAATGGATGAGCAGTGCTTACCAACTCTCCTATTTTTCGACGATCAGGTAAGTATAGCGTGTGACGAAGACGACACAGACTATATGTTTAGAAAATTGAAGAGTAATACGAGAAATAGGGTCTAAACATAAACACTACTAAAACACAATATCTGAAAATAGGAGACATGCAACAAGAAGACCCAGATCTGCAAATCCATAGAATCGGAAAGTGTAGCGAATTCATATATTTTTGGGAAGCATTATTTCAGAAAATGAAACAACAAAAATGACATAAAACATAGGATGAAACTGGGAAAAAAAGGTATTCATTTGCTAAACTCGTTATTTTGGTCGAAAAAATGAAACTTCAAACTAAACTGACAATCTACACAACTATTGTAAACCCCATTTTAACTTACGGCTGCAAATACTGGCAACTTTCAGATAAAGAGAAAAAGATGACAGAAACTGTGGAAATGGTCTTCTTAAGAAGAGCGTATAATATTTCTAGAATGCAACACGTTAGAAACGAAGATATAAGAAGAAAAACATGGCACGTATTTACAACAGCAGGAATAATAGAATCCAGACAGTTGATATGGTATGATCACGTAATTAGGATGGAGGAGAAGTGGTGGCCAAAGAAAGTATTGACTCACACACCGCAAAACAGGAGAAGGTGATGATTACTGTAAGGATAGGGAGAAATGGAGATCGAAATGCGGGATGCGGCATAGACTGCAGGATCCCTGCTAAAAAAAAAATAATAATAATCTTCCTTACGGATTAGTCGTAACGTTGATGAATGTTAATTCTTATTGCGAAGACAATTACTTGAGTAATCACTAGTAATTTCACGTCTTAACAAACTTTGGGAAATTACGTACAAACCACGTCTGTTCCGCACCTGTATAGCTCATACAACGCTGAGTTATACAACTCCGTTAAAGTCCTTAACGTATATCTGTATGCAAACTGAGGCAGTGACTGACCGGTGTTTGGTCTCGAGAACACACTGAACGATTCAGAAATTCAGACGCTGCTTCACACAGCGTCGTCGATGACATTTGGTCCAAATAGAGGTATGCTAAACTTGTATTTGAAGATAACAGGTTGGAACGAAAACGTTACAAGAAAATAACACGTACAAATACCTGTTATTATATACATACATACACTTGAATTATATAATTGGTTATATGAAATAATTTGAAACTAAAACTATTAACAGTGTCACTTTACACTGACTTTATTGCGCTGTTACTGTTTAAAAGAAAATAAGGAACAAGAGAATTTATAGGCATATCTCCCTTAGGGAATACTAATTCAAGAGTTTACACTAGGAGTAAACAAATTGACATAGATATAATACTGAGGTTGGGCCATGCCCGTTTGATGTCTAGAGAAATCGGACCTCCCTCTGCGTCAAACGGGCAGGGGCCCAACCTCAGTGCTGCCCTTATGGCATGTTGCCCTCCCATTCTCCGTAAACGTTCCCGTGAAATAGATATAATGATTAATTTTCGATTTCTTTTTTGTTAGAAAAATCAGTTGCAAAACTCGGACAATGAAATTTAGAGTGTACGTAATAGCACAACAACGAATGTCAAAAAACTTTACGTTAGATGTGCAGTGAAGTTAAAATCATCTCCGAAATCACATTAACAAAAAGTACTATATGGCCTGTCAGCCACTCTGTAGATTAATTCGCTTTTTCATAATTTACTAAGTTGGTGACTAGTATGATATATAATATGTTATTAAACATCTGCATAACACAGGAGAATAAATGTAAAATCAGTATGACTTTTTTTCATGTATTAAAAATAGCTTCGTCTCTTTGGCATAGAGATATTTTGAACCTGGTTGTTTTGATTCGTTTCGTACTTGTATGGCAATCGGCACATGCGCAGAATGAAGTATGCAGCACCAAAAAGTGACTTCGTACTCGTGTACTCGTAATACCCGTAGTACTCGTTTATTCGTTAGTTACGTAAGGATGTCCCGCGACTTGGAACCGCGAGTCCACGAGTAAACGGAACAGGTATTTCAACTTTTCCGTTATCGTTGAATCGCAACAGGTATTTCAGATTTTCAGTCACTGTTATATCCGTTCCACAAAAATAATCGTTGCAGGATACCTGTTATAGGTATATCGGCCAACCACTAGTTCAAATATGTTATTGTAATGATTGCTTGCTGGTATCATTTAACGTTGGTACTCTGCTCTGCAAAGTAGATGTAATAGGTTTATTGGTATAATATGTGTCAGCAGTCAGATATGTCAAAAGAGGAAGTAACATAATTTAAGTTTCTTATTTAGTTTAGGCAACTCACTACTCCTCAGTATAGTTTTATTGGTATAATATGTGTCAGCAGGCATATATGTCAAAAGAGAAAGTAACATAATTTAAGTTTCTTAATTAGTTTAGGCAACTCACTACTCCTCAGTAACAGTCCTCATTAAGTTTCCGCCAGCTCGGCAAACAGTCTTCATTTCCTTCACGGGTCACCCACTCAACTACAACAAAGTTTGTGATGTGCCTTTAATTTAGCCAGTGCGTTATAAACATTAAAACATTAATGTAAGGCAATACCATGTCTGCGGCTACATAAATATATTTTTCTCGCTATACATATCTATATCAACATATATTCCAAATCAAATTCTTGTTCTTTCAGAAATTAGAAAACTGTATTTACTAATTTATTTGTCATTACATTAAACACTTTCAACAGGTCAGTTTTCGTACTAGGTAATAGCTTTTCACCTTTAAACAGAATTTTGTTATATATACAAGAGTTTATGAGCCTTTAGTTTATTATGATTAATACAACTCTATAATTCAAATATAATGTGTGCTTATTATTGAATACAATCGAAGCTTTCGTCTTATCACTTTAAAATGGTGAAGTTTCGTCGCTTTGGGAGCTTCATATCTTATACAGAAACATTTCGTCCATGTGATCTCCCTTCCTAGGTATACAAAAGTATCCACAAGTCGCTTATACAGACAAATCCACAGGTATAAGTTAAAAATGTTTCGGTTTAAATATTTGGACACGTCAGCTTAACATGTGAGTATCAAATTCGATAGAAAGTTAGTTGTTTTACTGGAAATAAATGTAGGGTTAAATTAGGCGTTCAAGAACAACGATAAATTGGATTGTAACAGAAGTTGTGTTAACATTATTTTATATTACTTTATCTAACTTCTAAAAACTAAAGTCAAAAGTATACTTTATGTGCATAATTCTGTTGACTTATTAATTGTTTACGAGTCTGGAAGAAAATCAAACCCACAAATTTAATTTAATGCAGAAATAATATTGATATATTTGAGTTTCAAAAATTGCTTATGACTGGAACCTCCTGTAACTGTAGTTGAATTGCGTCAAGATTTCGTTTTATGGTGAAACACCCTGTTAATGATGTTTATATGTATTTTAGGGCTTTTAAGCGGTATAAAAATGGCTCTCGAAGGTTCTTTAGTGAGACATATTTTGCATGAAAACGCAAATATTTTCCTGTTCCGTCTTTTGCCTTCCTTCGAGTTTGGCATCTGAAGAAGTAATGTCAATCTATTGTTACTAGAGGCAATGTTGTCAGAACGAATTGGACTTCAATCAACTAAGGCCTAGCATATCATGCTGATGATAACGAAGAACTGGTACGGCCACCAGTTGAAGGAATAGAAAGAGCTATGTGAAGGTTATCAAGGAGAGACAAAATAAACTAAGGATGTAAACAGTAACACAGGAACGGATATAACTTACAGAACTAAGGAACCAAGAGAATTATAGGTTACTAGCTGTTACCCGCGGCTTCGCATGCGAATATTTGACTTTTAGTATAGGATCTTCCCGAGAAATGGTACGCATGCGCGTGGTACTTATTAAGACCAAGGTAACTCGGTATACACGGATTGTGCTCGCGTACTAAAACCGTGAAGATCCGTATTTTAATATAATTTTAATTGTCTATGTCTATATGGCGTTCTGTCAGCTCGTATAACAATTTTGTACTCATTAGTCAAATTCTCTCCAAAGCTGTTTTCAAAAGTTGTACTATTTTAACTTGTACTAAATTATTATATTGGTGTAACAGCCTTTGGAGGTTTAAAAGTACCCGTTTATAAAGCCTTTGGAGATATTTATAAAGTACCTGTTAAATCAAAAACGATAAATTCATTATTTTAAGTGTTACTGTGTTAGAATCATTGCATAACAAATTAAACGTTATGTTTTCCTCAACCATGGCTTTTATTTATTTCAGCAGTAAACTAAAAACCAAAATCAAATATATTGCAACTCACCGTCTGCGGCTTTTTAAAACAACGTCTTTACTATAAAGTTGACATGTTTCAGGACACTTGTCCCATCTTCAGAACTTAAAATATTCGTGTATCATTTAACGTTGATACAGTTGTCAAATAATTAAAATATTAAAATGCAATATAAATGTTTAAAAACGAGCGCCACGGTTAAACGATGTACATCGTACGGTGACTGACCCCGCACTGAATTACGTCTGGCTTATTGCAACTCACCGTCTGCAGCTTTTTGAAGCAACGTCTTCTCTATAAAGTTGACATGTTTCAGGACACTTGTCCCATCCTCAGAACTTGAAATATTCGTGTATCATTTAACCTTGATACAGTTGTCAAATAATTAAAATATTAAAATCCAATATAAATGTTTAAAAACGTTCAGTGCGCGGTCTGAGGATGGGACAAGTGTCCTGAAACATGTCAACTTTATAGTGAAGACGTTGTTTCAAAAAGCCGCAGACGGTGAGTTGCAATATATTTGATTGAACAACACGTGGCTTGGTACTAAAATTGGGATTCATTCCTTTTAAACATAAAAACCAAAAACCGTTGTCACCTAACCTCACAAATGAAGGCAGCACGTACTTTCGCTTTGCATTAAGTAACAGGACAATTTACAGTTAGTACACTTCTTCTTTTTCACATCCTAATATATCGATACAATCGCATATTATATACAACATCGAAAATGTAGCGCAGGAATGGATAAATGTACAGTTCCGATGCCGCTAAATAGGTTTTGTTTATTTACTTTTTACTATGGTAATTAGTTCTGGCCTCCATGGTGTGGTTGATATCTTTAATAGTAGAATTTAATATATTTCATTACTTATTTTTTGCATCATCAGAAATACGTATAAACATAGATTTTATAATTGTTTAAGACAACTAAAAAATATATAGACGTATGTGTATAAAAAATTACAAAATATTTCGATACAATCGCATATTAAAAACATTAAAAATTACAGGAACGGATAAAGGTACAGTTCCGATGCCGCTAAATATCATTTGTTTATTTACTTGTTACTATGGTAATTAATTCTGGTCTCCATGGTGTTGCTGACATCTTTATACGTGTCAACGAAAAGGCATAATTAAAAGTGCCTAAATCGTGCGAACGGGGAAAGATATCAAATTCCAAGTTAGACAATATTTTCCGCCTTGTGTCAAAGGTTACGTGTGGAAAATTTGGTGGCAATCGGTGTAAAGGTGTGGATTTGTATTCAGTACCCATAAATCCCCAGACTTTGAGTTTTATATATATATATATACACACACACACACACACACACACAGATAGATAGATAGTATATCTTATAATAACAATGTAGCAGACGATCAGGAGAGTTACAGCGTAACAGACGTGTTTACAAGACAAACAAGACAGACAGTGTTACAAGACAGACAGGTGACGTGTTTCAGTATTGTTGTGAAATATGTCAAACAACATAGGGTTGGTGACAGATCTAATGAAGACTGGAGTGTAAGGTAACGTGTACATGCTTACTTCGTTAGCGTGGATGCTAACGAACGTCAACAGAAGGTGTAAGACAAGATTTATGTTAACGAGACAGACTCTAACATCAGTGGCAGTACAGGCATGACTGAGTGTATGACAGTAAGCAGTGTCTGTGTGTGTATACATGATTAACATGTTAGCCGAGTACTCTACACCGAAGGTGACTTAAACGTATCCGGTACACAGGAGCGACGAATATGTAAGTCGCTGCGACATACTCAAGCAAATATATGCATGCGTAATCAATACTTACTCCACACTGTCTATGTATGCAGAAAGTGAGTGAACGCTAGTTACAAATCCTTGTGTATAGTAGTTACATAAAAGACAATAACTATCTATTTTTTTTTTACGATTTAATTACGGCTGGCGCCGTTTTTCCCATCCTAGCTTCCACTGGCGCCGGTCTAAACAGTCCTGTTCTGCAAGTCCTCTTGCATTCAATATCTATTAAATTTGGTCAGCAGTGTGCACTCCATTGTAAAATGTATTTCATATTATTTTCATAATAATTTAACTATTTATTAAATTATTAAAACTTCAGAAGGTTGGAAATTAAGAAGTAATGTTGAAATTTATCAAAGTTTAGAAAATATAACAGAAACAATTAGAAAAAGAAGACTATTATTTTTTGGACATTTATATAGAATGGACGACAATAGGTTAACAAAGCAAATCTTCAACTATCTGTGTGGGAAGAAGTCAACATCCAATTGGATTAAAGAAGTCCGAAAGGATTTAGAAAAAATAGTATGCACGCAGAAGAAGAAATTGAAAGATAATATTTTCGGGCAAAAGTGTTAAAAATGGAAGGACTCCAGGGTAGGAAAGAGAAAAACGCAGGTTAAAAGTGGACTGAAGCCAGGAAGAAGAGACACAGTGAAAAGATGAAAGAATATTGGAGAAAAAGAAAAGAACACAGAGTAAAGAATCGAAATTGCCATGTGGTCCTTAGATGGCCGAAAAAAAATATGAAATACATTTTACAATGGAGTGCACACTGCTGATCGAATAAGCGGAGCAATAAAATGGGCAACCACTTTCAATGTTCTTAATAGTTAAAGATGCCTAGTCCAAGTGGTGAAAATTAGGTAAAGTTTTAATAATTTTTCAAGATGTTTCAAAAACGTCATCTTTACGCATATATTTTTTACTTTTTTAACAGATATGTTAAAACATAACTATGTTAAACTATCATACCATTTCATAGCAATGGAAAGTAACGGCTTTAAATTTAGCAGCAGTCCCGTTTGTTGGCTAATGCCCATCGTTACGTCTAAGTCCGTGATACGTTTGCCACTTATCAACATGTGCACAGGTTATCAACACATTGTTATCAGCTGGATGACTGTTGCAGGTGAAACTACAGCGTCAATAAATGAATAAATCTATGAGTTGCACTTCAATTCCGTAAGTACATTGTTATGATTTTGACTATATCTTGTTTCCTTTACGGGCATTGTCATCCTAGTTAGTTTTAAATTTCCCAATGGGAGCAGAAAATATACGTTAAAAAAAAAGAACAAGAAAAACAAAATCGACAGAGAAAAAGGAAGCATACGTAAATTGTACGTAATTAGACAGCGTGAGCAAAAGAGAAATGTAAAGAAGATAACAAGTGATGGACGGTACTTCGTTCAAGATCCACAATTATGACATAAATGTGTGCTGCAAGAAAGGTTTACATCCTGAACACAAGAACACATACAAATGCTGATGAGGTTTATTAAGCTGAGAGAATTGTAAACAGAATTATCACTGTTGCACACCACTATAGAAAAATTTTCCGATTAGCGCTTTCAAGCTTCTCAGCTCAGAACAAGTGATGGACGGTACTCCGTTCAAGATACAATTATGACATAAATGTGTGCTGCAAGAAATGTTTATATCCTGAACACAAGAACATACACAAATGCTGAGGAGGTTTATTAAGTTGAGAGAATTGTAAGCAGAATTATCACTGTTGCACACCACTATAGAAAAATTTTCCGATTAGCGCTTTCAAGCTTCTCAGCTCAGAACAAGTGATGGACGGTACTCCGTTCAAGATACAATTATGACATAAATGTGTGCTGCAAGAAATGTTTATATCCTGAACACAAGAACATACACAAATGCTGAGGAGGTTTATTAAGTTGAGAGAATTGTAAACAGAATTATCACTGTTGCACACCACTATAGAAAAATTTTCCGATTAGCGCTTTCAAGCTTCTCAGCTCATCGTCAGATCGGAATTACTAAGCAGACGTAAAACCAAACCCTTCACCCCCACCCCCTGTCCACACAGAACAAGCTATAATTCAAATGTCCCTTCCAACCTCCGAGCTCTGTCACCCCCGTCTGGACAGTTATATATTTTCTAGCACATTCCTTGTGTGTGTGTGTGTGTGTGTGTGTGTGTGTGTGTGTGTGTGTGTGTGTGTGTGTGTGTGTGTGTGTGTGTGTGATTGTACGAGTTCTATGTAAGACAAAATAATGTGTACATATTTTGAAACAATGTATCAACAGGAATTGGGAAAGAGTTATAGGAAGTAGAATTTTAACCTGGGAAAGGGGAATATCTACCCTATGTTATACCGATTAAACGTCTTGATTCCAACGAACGTTCGTAAATTCAATTGATGTTACTGAAGGAATTTAAAATAAAATATACAAATGCTCTCACTCGAATAAATGTACGATTAATAAAAAGGTATTAAAAATTTGACAATTAAATACGTTGACTCTAAAATTCATTAAAAAATGGTTAATATTTAGTATTGTTACGCCATTAAAAAACGTTCTACATGTTTTCGGCTACCCCAGCAGAGCTCAGCTTTAATGCTTGTGTGCGTGCGTGACACTTAACAAGCGTCAACAAACTAGGCTATTCCAGACCAATACCGGTCGGCGCACTGTGTTCAAAACCGCAATCAATTACTCTCTAGTGTTTTCGGGTATTGTTGACGCGCATTATGGAATTATCCTGTTACACCTGACAGCTGCCGCTTAGAGTCAGTTTAAGTGGCGATTTATTGCAGTGAGGTTTGAAGTATTGTGGCAAAGTGTTGTGTTTTACAATTGTGCGGGACTCAATTAGTTGACATTTTTATTGCATGTGGACAAGGTTTGCTCGGATTATTGTACAAGTTGAATATAAACTCTATTTATGATTACTTACAGCTGGTAATTAGTGACTTCATTGGTGTCTTGTAATTTGTTTCCACTGTACCATACGACGATCAGTGTGACCGACGGAACAGTATAGATTTGTTACAAACCCAATTAATAATGTCACCAGTCACGATATAAAATATAATTATAACAGTAAAACCACTTTTAAAACTTGACATTAATGAAACTATAATACCAGACGCAGGGCCGGATTAAGGTACCTTGGAGCCTTAGGCTAATTATATTTTAGCGCCCCCTCATCACCCATAGGCTACTCTTACGTTTATTTCCAAGGGGCTGAATGAAGCTTCAAACACTCTACAATATATTGAATAGTTAGGAATATTTCAAATATCTTACTGTTTTTGGAAATAGTCTCAAGAATTGAAAACTGGGGCTATTTTACAGAGATTATTTTAAAGTTTCACCTTCAATCATTTGTAGTTTGCTTGGCTTTTATAAGAAAAATATTAACTAAGTTTTATAAGGAAAATATTAACTAAGTAGTTACATAATTAAATTACTTTTATTAAGGGTACATTTAACATAATTTACACAAAGAAGACAATCGGTTAAATATCTTTTGGATTTGTTAAGACTCATGTAAAGTTCAAGCTAGATTCTTTTTTCTCGCTTTAGTTGACCAAAGGTTTTAATCACCTCACTGAAATCAAGTCTTTGCAGAAAGTCACTTTCAATGAACAAGAGGGCTACACTAGTCAGTTTATACTGGCGCAATTTTTCTCAAGCAAAATAATTTTCGTACTAAACAGATAAAAAAAATTACGAACATCGAAAAACATCATTGGTGCTTGTAAACAAATAGATAATAATGGACAATGTAATGAATTATTTTTTCAAGAGAAATAATAATTCTGCTGAATTCAGTTTAGTGAAATTACGGGAAAAAGTTACGGGTTAATCTGGTTAGAGACATTTGTGTTGCCACCAGCTCTAAGGAAGAGGGAAACATCACGGTAAATGAATTTCCTCTCAGATGACCTTGTCTGACCTTGTAAAACGAAAAGAAATTTATTGCTTTTGCGACGATTACAGACCCAACACTTTGAATCTCTGTGTGCTTAATGTAACTAAATTGTATTGGATTGTATGTGGTGAATGTATTCAATTCTTTACATTTTTTTTAAGATCAAGTACTGTAACACCAACTCTTGTGTCCCTTGAGTTTGTGTATGTGCCGGGCCGTAGCCTGAGTGGTATGTTTGCATGTTGTAAACCGATCCTGCGTCTCATGATCGTAGACACTCACAGGAAGAACCAATACTATCAAAGGTTACATCACCCATTTCAGAAATATATACGCCTCGTAATTAAAAATATTGTTGCGCAATACGGAACATTCTCGTATAGTGGATAGAGTCGTTCTACAAGCTTCTCAACTAGCCTAGCCGGTGCGTGTTTCTGCCAAGGCCGCGCTGTAGTACCCTCTAGAATTGTCGAGTGCTTGCTAAGGACGCATATTATGGAACCCAGAAGAGTATAAATAGCCAACACCTGCCGGTTGGAAGTCACTTTACGTTCACAGTGCGTTCAAGTGGTGTATTAATGAAAAGTGATTATTGTGCGGGACTCTATTACTTGACATTATCATTGCGTGTGTACAAATTTAACTTGAATTATTGTACGAGTATAATCCTGTTGAATAACTTGTTGATTTCAAACTGTTAATTGTGATAAATTAAAACTGGTGATTAGTGACTTCATTGTTGTCTGTATTTTGTTTTTCACCGTACCAAGGAGACCGTCGTATCAATATCAATTAATAGTCATCATCATCTTCTTCAAGGATAAACCAAGGATGGTTTGTTCCGGGCTCAAATAGTCAAAGATGAGAGCTGGCCACTCCAGCGCTTCCTCGGACGTCCCACACCTCCCCGTCACCACGGCTTATAGTTACATAGTTGCTTGGGGATGCGGCAGTCATCCATTCGGCAAAGATGTTCACACCAATTCAGGCGATACTGAGCGATCCTGTCGAATATACTCATAATATTCAGTTCCTGCCGTATATCTGTGTATATAAATTAGTAATTACTTATTTAATGCTGTCATTATACTTTTATTTATTATGATACAATATTTAGTTTATGCCTAGTGTAATTAACGGTATTAGTGTTCTTACTTGCATTCAGCTTTTTTTTTTGTAAAATCGTTTCCCCCGTATACCTTGAGATAGTTTCAAAAGCTGCAAACCATTTCTGGTAAAGATCAAATACGATACATTTAACATAAAATGCATTGTGAAAGCCATATAAAAAGCATAAGAATTTTAATGGAAAAAAGTAAGCTCTCACGGCAGGAGTTGTCAATTACACATTTAAATTCACTGTCGTGTTGTGCAGTTGTCGAAAGAGTCCAACACAGTTCAATCCAAACTTTTGGCCGTACTCAAACGGCCAACTAGAGTGGCGCGAGAACAACTTACAAATTTCTTCGATGCTGAACCGTTACCCATTCTCGCTGGCCAACGTTCGGGCCAATCACAAAGGCTTTGCCCAGAAAGGGTGAATTTTAGGACTTCTCAACACCAGAAACAAGTATTTATTCAACACCAAAGCCATCACTTATTTATTCATGCCGTGAATGCTGTGTAGATAGATCTCAATTCCTCAATCGCCTCTCTCTGCAAGCGAGAGAAGTACGGACGAGTTAAATACAAGATCTAGGTCTCTCCAAACAGTATCGTATGGCCTTCATTTGACAGCGTATGTTTCTTTATAGTGGACTCCATCTGCATTGACCAAGTGTGCTCACCGAGTGTTATCTCGACGCTACGTGACGCTAGTATAGCCTACATTAGAGCAAGAACACGGCACACTCTATTCTCTGCAAGACGAAAATGGATAACTGGTGTGTCCTTCTCTGACTTTAGTTATAGTTCTCCAACTTACGCGTTGCTGCACGTCGGGCTGAAAATCGAGTGGGACACAACGCACTTTGTAAAAAAAGTTCAAGAGCTTGGATATACGACCTGAAGACATTATATTTAAGAGCGCGGAGGCCTTGGCTCTGAATAAATGCTGTTTGCCGGTAACTATGTTGATGGTGCTCGTCAAATATGAGTGATGTAAGAACTATAAACGTTTATTATCAGTTATTTTCTCTATGTTAGCAGTCTTCATAATAACTTTGTCAAATTTTGTTGCTTCCCTGTTATATACACTTTTTCCTCGAACGAGGCCTTTCGGTTTCGCAACCATTATCAAGTTCTTCCTACAGCAACCATTATCAACTACTACAAAAATTTTGTTGTAGGAAGAACTTGATAATGGTTGCGAAACCGAAAGGCCTCGTTCGAGGAAAAAGTGTATGTAGCGGGGAAGCAACAAAATTTGACAAAGTTATAAGCGTTTAATGAGTGAACAATTCTCACCAACATTAATCTACACGTCAAGCGTGGTCTTGACGTCACTAAACAAAGTATATTTCACAATAACCTAAATGTTCAAATAACAAGCGCCCACAGAGGCACGTTAAACCTGTCAAACGTTGTTCAGTAATATAAAACATTTTAATCTAATCTGTCTCCTATGTGAAAAATACACCCAGTTTTTAACTCATGTAGACAGACTGAGTCTAACAGCAACTGCTGCATTAGCCACATTTACGTTCCGTTGAAACTAAGGCCCGACTAGTTAGTTTGTAAATTGCCGTTGAAATATTAATTCAGCTTACAGCAAAGAGAGACAAAAATTAATTAAGTAATCGGTATGGAGAACCATACATGACTTCCATGTTCTAAGATTTATATTTAAAATCATTTTCAACATGAAATATTTCCACAGAAACGACTTAACCACAGTAGATACTGTGGTCACTAACGTATATCACTTCACGTTAGCGCACTCCATTTTCACTGATAATGGCAGTCGATGGCACTGCCAAAACGTGTGGTTTTGCAAAAAACAATGGACCACGGCCAAACACCACGGGAAGGAATTTTAACAACTAACTACTTCTTTGTTGCCGATAACGTAGTACACATATAAAAAATTATCCCTTCCCCCTGCATATAATTTTCATTTTTAGAAAATTACCCCTCCTCCTTGAACTACCATTTTCATTTATAGATATTTCATCTACCTTTCTACAATGGATTACTATGACCTTCTTTCCAGGATACTTTATTTATCAAAATTAAGTACTTTACTCTTGCTAAAAGTTAAAAACGTTGCAGGTAAACTACCCCTTGCCCTTAACCAATCTTCACTGAAATCAATCGGCCTTGAGTCCTATACAAGTCAGGCACATATACAAAAAATTGTTTGATTTTGTTTTAATTTGCGGCTGTTATCGTTCGCCATAGAAAAAATTCGACACATAGACACAGTAAGATACACAATCAGACACAAAGACAATCAAAGACACTTTTCGGAAAGTGACTTTTCTTCATATTTTGAGGGTAATACAAGCAGGAGCAGCCCTTATGCCGAACACGTTTTTTTTCGCCATCACTATACTTCCATTTCCTTATGGAACATGGAAGTTATAGAGACACAGATGAACAAGAATAGATGATATTTAAAAGTCATCATCATCTGGAAGGATTAAAACAAGGATTGTTTCTTCCGGTCTCGAAGAGGAAGGTTTCTATTAGCTGCCACGGATTTTGCCGGGTGCAACTAAACGAAAGTGCGGGGTGCAACTGCCCCGGTAAGAACAGGTAAAAACGCAACTACAGGTGGGTAAACAGGTGGGGAGAGGAATGAGGGATTTGATATTGTATATAAAGATATAGTTAAAATATTCCTCTCTTATAAGGAATACTTAGACACAGACGTACCGATACAGAAATTAGTATTCATAGATCTGAAAATGTTTGTGAAACTTCTCACGCCTACAATATTCTCATCCGTCCAAAGTAAACAGTCACTTTATTTTGGTCTGAGTATTTAAAAAGCAAATAGATTTCATTTTTTATCGACTGCAGCAAAGAATCGGACAAGTCGAATACGCTTTCCGTTCAGAGAAACGTAGCGAGTGTGTATTTGCCGATATTGTTGAAGTCCAATTTAGAATCTCAAACGTCAAATGTGTTCTCACACTTGGATTCAGTTGTAGTAAGAATTTATTATTTAAACCTTTGTAGTGTGCAGTAGTTTGCCACAATAAACAATTTATAAAAGCAGATACATCCAAAGTTTAACATTTATAAATTATTTACACAACTCTCTTCACCTGTATTAAGTAAAATCATTTTGACGTGTTGGAAGAAAACATTTTTTACATCTAATATAATACATTTAACCTAAACATAAAATATATTTTTCATTGGACAAAATATGATATTGGTTCAAACCATTGTTAGAAGTATCATGACTTACGGCTTACAAGTTTGGACTATTAATAAATACACAAGAACAAAATTAATGACAGCAGAGATGGACTTTAGGAGACGTTCGGCAAGAGTATCCAGACGAGAGAAAATTGGAAATGAAGTCATTAAGGACAGAATGAATATGAAAAATTCAATTGTTTATTTTATCCAATCAAAAAAATTACAACGGTATGGACACACAAAAAGTATGGCACAGGAAAGACTGCCAAGGAGAGTTATGGAATGGGCCCACCAGGAAGAAGGAAAAGAAGAAGACCACCTAGTGCCTAGATAGAACAAATTCAGACTATATTTAGGAAACGAGAAAATGTAGAAAATCTTTGGATCGACAAGCAGCAGTGGAAGATAAGAATTTAATCACTTCTGTAATATTTGGTTTCGGAAAATGTGTAAACATTGTACAGCCGGAATAATAAAATATGTTGACAAGATATTTTATGTTTTGATGAGAACGGATAGACAGCTTCTCGTGTTTTTAGTTTGTGTTAATTCTTGTTATAGTACTCTACAATTTACACTTGAAACAAAGAATGTGGAAGGTTTGAGTTTTTGAATCTCACCATTACCGTTAGCAAATTATCCTAGATGTCAGATATACACAAAATCAACTTTTCCAGTTATTGGTATACACTAACTGTTAAACAGTTTTCACGCAGTGGTTAACCACTGTATACTGCTGAGTTTGGTGCCTTTATCCAACGTAAACTTTAATAGAAAAGATAATATTGTTTCGACGGTGTCACAAATCGTTGGTTTTTACGGTGAAAACAAAGTAACTGGCACCAACAAAATCACTAATAACAAACTTTATATTAGGAAAAACAACAGTTAGAAATCAACAAAGGCACTTTTACACAATAACTGTGTCTAACACGCAACAATAACTATCGCATTATTACAGTTACGCACCAAGTAGCACAATAATCACTATCGACTAAACTGCAACAATAACTTCGATACGCACTTGTAATATCGCCAGGTGTAACTGAAAGTCGACCTCTTCGAAATTCAGTATATGTACTCGTCGCCTTGCTTTGTAGTGACGCAGTTAGGCTGGGTTTTCGTAGAGTTGTCTAGTAACGTCTGGAATGGGCATTTTGAATTACTATTTCGAGGGGCAAGACCGCCGCTTCAAAGAGTCACGTAGCCACTTTTGATATTTTTCACCTCAACGTAGCTTATAATAAAACCTACAGCAATAATAACGATTATGACGAAATAATAGATACTTTATTGTTAGAATTACGGCTTTAACGTTCACGAGTCGTGGCGAAACAGTAACAATTTGCTTTCTTCTTATTGGCTAGCGGTGTCAGACATCTTCGTACGGACTCCAAAAGTTTATAAGTACGGCTGTCCTTCTTAGGACCACTGGCCTTAACCACAGTACTGTGGTCACTGAAACTACGAAACCTCTGTCATTCTGTTCCAGCCTTCTGCACTGAAGATGGCCGTCGAAGGTACGTCCGAAACGTTTGCATACTACAACAACTTTGGCCTACGGCCTTACAGCCTGACAAGCCGTAATTCTAACAACATTGACGTAGGCCGTAAAATGCCTCAGACAGAATAAATACTTTAATATCAACAAGAATAAGAAAGTCATTTAAAAGAATTTTAATCCATAGAGTCTAATCAGAAATAAAAAATTGCATTTAACAATTACATTCCACTTATATGAGACATACTTAACAATAGATAGAAAAGCGTTGGTTTAACATATTCTAAATAAATGTAATATTTTCTTACTACTGGTAAACAATAAAAAAAATCAGACATACTGGAACAATGTTATCTACCAAATACATTGAGCAGAATATGAAGCAATTTATATCTGACAATGTGGTCGTGAGCCGACATCACATTTCTGAGCAACATCTCAAGGAAGAAATTTTAAATAATTTAGCGGATACAGGTTTAACCGATTGTTGCTTACAACACAATCGCTTTTTAGATGCAAAAACAGAATATTACTGCGTAACATAGGAAAAAGGTAGAGAATGGATTTATTAGAAACTTCAGAAATTGGGAAATTAAATGAAAATAACTGAAGTGTAACTAATAACATATAATTCTCTGTACCTTTTCTTATAAAGGTAGCCATTTAGTTTAGTTATGTTTAGAATTTTTATTCCTATTATACTTGGAAATATAGTTACTTGACCTTCTTTATACTACCTCCAACACCCTTTACCTTAATCTTCTTTAAACACTTTTAACACACGTTTATCATATAACACATTCTTTGTATTAATTTGATCTTACCAGATCTTTAAATATAGCCGAATCGGCTGAAACAGTTGTCAGGTTTAATAATAAATTTTGTAAAACTACAAAGTGTACATTTTTATTTAAATCTTTTTAATTAGGGTCGTTATGGAAGAATAACTTTCGCGTTACAAATATTTTTATTCAAGAGTAGGTAAACATCTCTATAGACTCTAGGAATCCCCGTAGTTCCTAGTAGTGTGGGACTATAACACACTAAAAACACTCCCTCAATGCTACAACTGAGCAAGCTCATCCAGCAGCTTGCTCAATAATCCCAAGATTAGTCTGTATTTCTCTCACGTAGAGTTTTATTGATCTATACATATTAATTGCTTTCTATTGCGATACCAGATCATATGTTTTCTGTCTTTTGAGTTACATCAGGACGTGTGGAGCTTCTTCCACCACATGTCGCATGATTTTGTTATCGTGGATCTGAATCCTCTGGTCACGTTTGTCTGCATATGTTGTTACTATTTCGCTGACATATTCTACACTGAGGTCTCTATGTAGGCTGTCGTTCCTTATGTACCAAGGGGCATTCTCTATGCTTCTGAGTACTTTGTTCTGAATGGTTCGTATCTTTTCTCTAAGTTTGTTTTCTTTGTACAGCACCACAGCTGAATTCCGTAAGTCCACACAGGTTTCAGACCGTGTTTGGAAAACAACAATGTGTTTTCAACTGTTAGTTGCGTCAAATATTAACGTAATTAAAATAACATTTACGATAAAATAAAGACAACTTTTCAGTCAATAATATTAGGTTTAATAAAGGTAAGGTAAACGTAAGGTAAGGTATTAGGTGTAATTGCGTAAAGTAAACATTTGTAATATTCAATCATTTTTACATTCCCCGTTAGGGCTAAAAACAACTTCATGTCAAATTCAATATCTTAAAACAGAAATGCAGTAGCCTCTAAATTAAAAGCTCGGTTGTAAATAGTTAATTTGAACTTTTAATTGGAAATGCAGTCAAGGTATATAATCAAGATATTTGCGTGTGTTTAGGTATCTCAAAGGAATAAACTAACAGTCACAAAATATTTGAGCTCTTTTGTTATGCTAAGTAAGGCAGAACAAAACAAACGAGACGCCGTTATACAAAGGATTGCTCATTAAGACTAACGAATGTCTAAAGCGTGGAATCTAATGTTCCCGATATTCAGATAATATAACTTTTCTCTTTTGTACTCTGCTCGCAATTAAAATATTGCGTACGTTTCTCTTTTATATACAATTTTTGCCGATTTTGTTTAATGCCCATTTCAGAGCAACGTTTTAACACAATTTTGTTAAAGCCGCTTGCTAATTTTCTATTTGAAAGAAAGAATGTCATCCTGTGTTTCCCTAACCTTGTTTAATCTATATATTGACGACATGCTGAGAGCATGGAAATTCAGAGTGACTTCGGGAATACAGCATAACAAATCCATTTGTTTTGGTCTCCTGCTATATGCGGATGACATAGTTCTTATTTAAGAAAGTGAGGATGATTTGCAAAGAGGTTTCTGTTACAAGAAGTGGCAAGAGAGTTTTCCCTGACAATTTCAGTAAGAAATATCAAAACCATGGCCTTTAAAGGTAAATATCCAGTGAGTAGTAAGATAGTTATAAACAACAGCACTTTAGCACAAGTGAGCCGTTTTAAATATTTTGCCTGTGCAGTAATCTATGAATCTGAATATGATATAAAAGAAAAGGTAAATACGAGGAATATTAGGAAATTTAGGAATATTTGTGGTACGATTCATAGAAATCTTAGAAATAAAAGAGAACACAGCACAAGGATTAAAGTTTATAAGACAATTGCAACATTAACATATTCGAGTGAGGCGTGGGTGACAAAAAAGGAAACGCCCTAAGATTCAGAGTGCTGAAATGTAGTTTCTAGAAATAATTTAAATTATACATTGAAAGATAGAAAAATGAATGAGGATATCAGAGCAGAACTCGAAGTAAAGGACATAAATGAAATTATCTCAATTTACAGAAGATAATGGTGGGATCATCTGCAAAGGATGACAGACGATCAATTGCCGAAAGCGGCACTGAACTATAAAGTCATTAGTAGAAGAGCCGTGGGTTGTCCGAGGATGAGATGGGTCCCGGAACAGGTTTATATAATCTAACCCTTGAAGAGGAGAAGAAGGAGTAACTACTTCTGGTACAAAACGATTCACAAGAATACTTGAACACACAATTTAAATAACAAAAGTGTAGAAAGTGTAAGTAAATAATAGCATAGAGAATATCTTTGAATATGCTAATTCCTCTGCGTTTGATGGAAGCACTGACTGGGGGATTTTCTTTGCTGTGCCAATTTTAAGCTTCTGTGTGTCTAGCCTGAAGTTAGTTAACGGAAACTTCATTACATTTATGTTGCTTTTTACTAGGTTAGTCAAACTGTTTTACATCATTCACTACCGTCAGGCATATTTAATTTTTCTGGTAAAGAAGTACTTACTTATATTAAGATGAAAGGCTAAGAAAAGTGTAGTCTTATTATTACATAGAAAATAATTGTTTACGTTTTTTGACTTTATTAATAGATACGACATATGGATCTGGATTATTACTTTCAGTCTTTGTGAACAGTCGACAACTTTAACAATACTGCCAATACTAACAATATCACATTTGTGATAAGAAATTGCCAAGGTTAGCGTTACACAGTCTCAGTAGAAATTTCAATTACATGCACAACCCTCATACGCTGTGTACAAGACGCAAGTGAGAATACATGCTTTCAAACACGTGTTGACTTGATGAGATGCAAATTGGGCGGGAGTAGTTAGAAACAACAGACTCTGTATCAGCCGACAAACGGAACACATACTGTAGTTAGACGCTACGGAACTCTGTGCAGTGAGCAAACTTAATGTTACAGTAGCTTGTACTCGACACGTCTCCTGTGATGCAACGTTCTGCTGCTTGTAGAGACACAATTGTCTTGTAATACAGTTACTGCAGTGTCAATGTAACATATACAAGTAGAGTTTGTGTGCTGTGTGACGTGTGTGTGTGTGTGGGGGGGAGGCCGCGTGCCTGCGTGTGTGATTTATACTATACTGTTCATACAACCGAACATCGGTCCACAAAAAATCTATTCTAGAAAAACATTTAAGTTCTCAGATGTTAGTACTGATAAAAGTCATTGAACTAATTATTATTGTTAAATAACTTGTTTATTGGACACTGTGATTTGTGATTAATTGAAGCTGGTATTTAATGACTTTATTGAAGACTGTATTTTGTTTCCACTTTAACTTTAATATGACCAGGGCCGGCCCCAGCGCTTCTGCCGCCCTGTGCAGTATTTATGAGTGCCGCCCCCTCTCCATTTTAACTCTGAACACATTGACGCACACTAGACCTACTCTAAAGATACAGCGATTGCCTTCAAATGACGACTAGGAATGTTTGCATTGTTGTGTTTATCAACTGACTAGAACTTTATCGCGTTTACGATGCGGCGAACGGCTACAATAAAAATTGCAGAGACAATACAAGGAATCGTGAGACAATAAAATTGTTTGCCTATGTGATGACTTAAAATTAAAATACTAACTACAATTCATTATGATTGAAATATAACAGAAGTAATGTATCATATACCTTAGTTAAAGAATACTCGTCTAGCTTTTGCACTGGCAAACTCCTTTATGCTTCGTTGTAATCAAGTGATTCATCTAACTGATGTTCTGTAGATATAGTCGCCAGACCACTCAGGTGAGTCTCGGACATACTCGATCTTAGATAAGTTATTAATAAGTTTGAGCTTCGATAAAGTCAGGTTTACGTTCTGTCGTTAATGAGTTTTCGTCTCTTCGTTAAACTCCGCTGACTTTATATACATAAAGTAATTGTTACTGATCTTACATATAACACACAAAAAAAAAAAAATTTCGAAAAGTTTTATTTTATAATTTGCAGTAAGGAATGTCGCTGAAAGCAATAACGAAGGGTGTATGTGTGGAAAACATATTTTGTAAGGGACAAAAGGGGAACGAGCAGGCAAGCTGTAGTGACGGACACGTCATAAATTTCGTAGACAGCTGCGACGCGTACCCTGTTAACAGAGTTCACTGCTCCGGGTACGTAGAACACCAGTTTTTTGTGAAAACACATTGATTCCATAGAAAACTACATACAATGTGTACAGAGCCATTAAAGGAGAAAAGGCTTAACAATGGTCAAGCATACATGTGTACGCCAGCTGTCAGGAGAAAGCGACGAAGGGTGGATTGATTTGAAGGACTCCAGCGGTCGATGACAGGGTTTTGACCTTACTTGGAAACGAAAGCGCAGAGAGTACGTCCAAACTCAAGGATGGGGTGTTGCCTGGCAATTAAAAGAAAAAACCAACTTTCAAAGAAGGGTAGGCGAGGCCCTTGAACAACAATAGATAATAACGGCAGAGCGACGAAGTTAAGAAACAATGAAAATGGAAGAGAAACTCAGAGTTGTCACTGAAGATTTTAGAAAAAACGACAGATACAATTTATTGCTGCGTTGGCTGGAAATGTCGACGACCTCAAAATACGAAGCAAGGGAAGAATCTGGTGGGGAACCAGAAGCCCTATCAGAGAACGCCTTTGAAAAGATGGGTAGTATTTGGACTTGGAGGGAAAAACATGAAACCAATAAGGACACGGCGTCGTTGGAATCAGAAGTCTGGTGGGAGATTTGGTAAGGAAAATATAGGAAGGAGACAGGAACGCGCTCGGGAGTGCTAGCTGAGATACGGACGCGAGTGGAGTTCTAACTAAAATACGGACGCGAGAGGAGTTCTAACGAAATTTCGGACGAGAGTGGAGTGAAGTCGGTGACGAGAGAAATTAGCATTTTAACGAACTTAGAATAATTTGATACACAGTGTGAGAAGGTAGTTTTCGAACTTATAACAAATTAATACAGTCATTACAAGCAAACGAACTATGAAGTAGAGTCACACTATTAGCCTACCAGTGAACACTAACTGAAACAAATAGTAATCAGACAATAATGTAATTTCAGTGTATAAAAACACTTTACAACAATAACTTTTAAGAACGATTAACAACACAAATTACATTCATGAACACTTAATAACCAGACATACCGCAACAAAGGTGCGTAATAATAATTCAGATTTGAAATAATTTACGATGTCGGTGTACAACGCTAACTTTTATTCATAAATTATAATCCGAATGCGTGGAGTTGGTGAGTGAAGTGTCTGTGAGTGACATCGTGGAATTCATCCAGTGCCATCTATCATCTGGAGGAGTTATCTGCACGATCCTAGAACGATCGACATGGGGGAATCATCACCGCAACTACCGAGTGATTGGATATTCGAATACCAAGTATAGTAAAACATGTCTTAATTAATTTAGATCCACTGTCTGTCATCTCAAAGAATCCACACACAATAAAATTCAATAAAGTAATCGTAAAGGAATTAAAGAAATCGATTCTAAAGTTTGTGTAGAAGAAAAATTATCATTGTTTATCAGTTTGGAGTAATGTTTATTTCCAAGTTCTAAATGAATCCGTAATTACAAAATATAGTAACAGCTTAAGAGATATTCATATTAAGAATTCATAAGATGAAGCTAAACATTATAAGTTACTTAAGTACTAAACGCAATTGATGAATGATCATTAATATGCAACCATTAGATTGAGTTTGGATAACTAATTTTATTAATGTATTATTTTGATATTTACAATTTAATGAGTATTCAATTTTATTAATGTATTATTTTGATATTTACAATTTAATGAGTATTTGATAGTTACAATTTAATGAGTATTCAATTTTATTAATGTATTATTGTTTGATATTTACGATTCAGCCATGAGTATTAAAATTTTGGTAATGTGTTAATTTTATATATTTACAAGTACTAATGAGTACGTAGAATTTTGTGCTATCTTAATATTTACAAGTAATAGCAAACTAATGTGAATAAATTTAAGAGTTATCAGTAGCAATGAGCATTTATTATTTTTTAACCCTGAGATAAAGAGAATAAACAAAAATTATTGTTAAATTGACGCACACAACGTCGGACATATTTATTGTAAAATTGGCGTCCATCGCTGGGCGTAAACGGGTACAACTCGTAATATTGTTAAATTGGCGTCCACACGCGGGACATTAAATAGATAACAACTCGTTATATTGTTAAATTGGCGCCGCACCGCACGGCTTGATAAAATAGTAAGCTAGGGCAGTGACAGACAGTGGCTAGCAATAAGTTTAAAATAAGTACATGTAAGTAGCTTAAGCTATATTATTGTTGTCGTATATCGGTCTCTAAGTCTCTGAATGATAACCCGAAGTCAAGCTAAAATGGCATCTAGTGGAGAGAATTCAAATGAGTTTGATGTCAATAACCAGATGGGTAATGAGCAGCCTGAGGACGGAAACGCAATGAACGAAGAAAGCTCCACAACCGGTGCAGGAACTAGGGCCGGGGGACCGCAATCACAGTCGCAGTCATCTGAAGCAGATTTTCAAATGTTAATGGCATTGATGAAAAAACAATTTGAAGAATCGAAAAAATTACATGAAGAAACAAGGAAGCAAATAGATGAAAGAATTAAAGAATCGGAGAAGAAGAACGAAGAAATGCACAAGAGAACGGAAGAAAGAATCGTCGAGAAATTAGACAAAGAAATAGAGTTAATGAGTAGAGATTTACAAGGACAAAACCACCAGGTGGGTACCGATTTACAAAAACAATCAGAAAAATTGGAAGAAAACAAATTAAATGGAAACACTATGGATCAATTTGACACCGAGTGTCAATCATTAACAACTAAAGCATTGTCTGCACATCATGCCTCAAGATCAAAAGAAAGCTCTACAATTATTAATGGTAGATATGAAGATGATAAAGACACTTGTACTGTGTTTGTTGGCAACTTACCAAACACAATTACAAAAAAGAAAATTATCAAATACTTCAGAAAGTTTGGTACGGTTGTAAATACGAGATTGCGATATGCTGCAGTATCTGATCCACGATTTCCCAAAAGACGTACTATCATTAAGAAAGAGTTTCATAAAGACAGAACAAATATCCATGCATATGTACGTTTTACTGATGAAAATAGTGCATATCGTGCGTTGGAAGCAAATGGTAATGTGTATGAGGGTTACCACCTGAGAATTGAGTCAGCTAACACGAAGGCTGAAGAAAAGCAGAGAACTAAAAAGAAAAAATTGAGTACTACAGTTAATATTACCAGTACTGATAGAAAAATTAGAAGGAGGACTGGGGAAGTACGTAAAAATTTTGAAACCAAACCTGAGATTAAGAAAATGAAAAACCGTTCTGATGAGTATCAAGGGCGAACTGCGTTAGCACGAAAGAAGAAAAGGATGAAATTTGCTGGACTATTCAAGAATATTGTGAAGATTGGTATGAGAACGAAAGGAAGATTTCAAGCGATGGAGATGAGATGTCTTAGAAGTCTTGAAAACAAAACATCATTATGTGAGTACGCGGACAAGAAAACGAAAATAATTAAAACGCCACAAGCTGTCAAAAAACGTATTTGTAAGAGGGTTGAAAAGAAGAAACGACAAAAAAAACCCAGCGCGTACATAAATAATGGTAATATGACCGGGGAAAGTTGTCGAAAAAAGGAGGGAGAGAACCACTTTCAACACTGTCATAAAAGAGAGAGAGAGCGAGAGGTCATAAATCCCTTAGCTGTCAACGACCCACTGCAGGGTAAGTGTGAAACGAAACTCACGCATTCAATACCCTTACTACCCTTACTAATTACCAACAAAATGTGTTGTAACGGAACTCACTTAACAAAACGTACAACTATGCCTCCACAAATAGAAAATTAAAAGTAATAAAATGTAAAGGATTAAAGAAAACAATCTTAAGAATGTCCGAAAATTTAATAATTAAGTTAGATAATATTGGGTAAAATACCTTAGATAAGAACTGGTTGTGTAAGATTACATTAACCGAAGAAAATAAATAGATATGAATATAATATGAATAAAATTAAATAAATGGTAAATAAAAAACATTGCCGTGAAAGTACGGAATATTAATGAAGAAAATTAATAGCGAATTAAATAGTAAGATGAGTTATACGAAGGAGCAGAAGGAAATTGATCATTTAGGAATGAAGGTCACGAATGGATAAACAAATGAGAGTTATGCATACCCAGGAAATAAGTGATATGGATTGAAACAAAAGCACCACCAGGGCATGACAACATGATGAACCCGAGAAAAAAAAAATGGAATTTCCTCGACCAAAAGGCACCAGAAGGCTGAAGTAGCTGTGATTAAGGAATGCTTGGAATGGGATTATTAAGAATATACCCAAAGCACCGATATCCAATCTCTGGGAACTGCAAGTAAAGGGGTACGGGGTTATATAATAATGTCCAGATGCCTGGTAGGTAGATCGTTTGCAATTGCGTTGTTTAAAATAGAAATATCATTCAGCGTCTTAGGAGGGCCTAGCAAAAATGTAAAAGAATTATTATAATTTGCTAGAACAATTAATGAAATGTCTTAGTAATAACACGAGATAAAAGAAAATAGAAATAAGAAAGCAAGTGTATAAAATGAATTATATTTTAATGATTAGTTGTCATAGTCAATAAATGTCGTGTTAATGATTATGAAATAAAAATTAATGATAATAGATGTCAATAAGAGTGAAGAAGATAGAAGGGTAAATGTTTAAATGATATATATGTGAAGACAATTAATAGAATTGTGAGAGAAATATTTAAGTTGTAGGTATTTAAGATCATGTTTAAGTAAGGACAACTTACAAGCTTAGTATAAAATTGTATAATATAATTGTGTTCCAAAATGTTAGTAAATAGAAAAGAAAAAAAAGTTTTTTTAGTGAAAATGCTAGCGAGATATCAGAAAATATGGAATAACCAGAGACAGTAATAATAAAATAGGTTAGAAAACTATAGTGAATTAGGATATAGAAATACGTATTATTATTATTAATACCAATGTGCTGTTTATAATTTAGTGATGATAGAAAGTATGATGGTCGCTAAGAATTCTATATATATGTGGTAAGTTTTTTTTTAAAGCCAATTAATTTGGAGATATTGATGCAAATTTTAGTAAGTTGTGACATAAAAATTAGATGTATTAAAGGATACAAAGAACATTAATCCTAGAGGCAAGAAATATTAATACCAGTATCGAATAATTTATGAAATTGAATTTTGTAGATATTGAAATATTATATGAAGAATAGTTAAGGAGAATTACAAATTTAGTTTAAGATTTTGACTAAATATAAATTTGTAAATATAATAACATGTTAATTAGAGTGAAAGAAAAACGGATTCACTTAGAATGTTGAAAGCGAAAGTACTTTAGGGGGCTGGGGTGTGTTTACCATTATGTAACGAACCTTTTCTGTTACGCTGAGAATATAGGTCAACGAGTAAAAGTAAACAACACTATACTAGGTCCAATGAAGAACGAGCCACTACAAGGCAACACAAAGTACACCTATTGGAAAGCAGATTTTGGCATTTAAACCTTACTGAAAGGGCGCAAAAATTTTGGATCAACTTTGGATGTACAGAGTCCATCCAAACTGACAAAATTTGGGGACAATATAACACACAAAAAAAAAAAAATTTCGAAAAGTTTTATTTTATAATTTGCAGTAAGGAATGTCGCTGAAAGCAATAACGAAGGGTGTATGTGTGGAAAACATATTTTGTAAGGGACAAAAGGGGAACGAGCAAGCAAGCTGTAGTGACGGACACGTCATAAATTTCGTAGACAGCTGCGACGCGTACCCTGTTAACAGAGTTCACTGCTCCGGGTACGTAGAACACCAGTTTTTTGTGAAAACACATTGATTCCATAGAAAACTACATACAATGTGTACAGAGCCATTAAAGGAGAAAAGGCTTAACAATGGTCAAGCATACATGTGTACGCCAGCTGTCAGGAGAAAGCGACGAAGGGTGGATTGATTTGAAGGACTCCAGCGGTCGATGACAGGGTTTTGACCTTACTTGGAAACGAAAGCGCAGAGAGTACGTCCAAACTCAAGGATGGGGTGTTGCCTGGCAATTAAAAGAAAAAACCAACTTTCAAAGAAGGGTAGGCGAGGCCCTTGAACAACAATAGATAATAACGGCAGAGCGACGAAGTTAAGAAACAATGAAAATGGAAGAGAAACTCAGAGTTGTCACTGAAGATTTTAGAAAAAACGACAGATACAATTTATTGCTGCGTTGGCTGGAAATGTCGACGACCTCAAAATACGAAGCAAGGGAAGAATCTGGTGGGGAACCAGAAGCCCTATCAGAGAACGCCTTTGAAAAGATGGGTAGTATTTGGACTTGGAGGGAAAAACATGAAACCAATAAGGACACGGCGTCGTTGGAATCAGAAGTCTGGTGGGAGATTTGGTAAGGAAAATATAGGAAGGAGACAGGAACGCGCTCGGGAGTGCTAGCTGAGATACGGACGCGAGTGGAGTTCTAACTAAAATACGGACGCGAGAGGAGTTCTAACGAAATTTCGGACGAGAGTGGAGTGAAGTCGGTGACGAGAGAAATTAGCATTTTAACGAACTTAGAATAATTTGATACACAGTGTGAGAAGGTAGTTTTCGAACTTATAACAAATTAATACAGTCATTACAAGCAAACGAACTATGAAGTAGAGTCACACTATTAGCCTACCAGTGAACACTAACTGAAACAAATAGTAATCAGACAATAATGTAATTTCAGTGTATAAAAACACTTTACAACAATAACTTTTAAGAACGATTAACAACACAAATTACATTCATGAACACTTAATAACCAGACATACCGCAACAAAGGTGCGTAATAATAATTCAGATTTGAAATAATTTACGATGTCGGTGTACAACGCTAACTTTTATTCATAAATTATAATCCGAATGCGTGGAGTTGGTGAGTGAAGTGTCTGTGAGTGACATCGTGGAATTCATCCAGTGCCATCTATCATCTGGAGGAGTTATCTGCACGATCCTAGAACGATCGACATGGGGGAATCATCACCGCAACTACCGAGTGATTGGATATTCGAATACCAAGTATAGTAAAACATGTCTTAATTAATTTAGATCCACTGTCTGTCATCTCAAAGAATCCACACACAATAAAATTCAATAAAGTAATCGTAAAGGAATTAAAGAAATCGATTCTAAAGTTTGTGTAGAAGAAAAATTATCATTGTTTATCAGTTTGGAGTAATGTTTATTTCCAAGTTCTAAATGAATCCGTAATTACAAAATATAGTAACAGCTTAAGAGATATTCATATTAAGAATTCATAAGATGAAGCTAAACATTATAAGTTACTTAAGTACTAAACGCAATTGATGAATGATCATTAATATGCAACCATTAGATTGAGTTTGGATAACTAATTTTATTAATGTATTATTTTGATATTTACAATTTAATGAGTATTCAATTTTATTAATGTATTATTTTGATATTTACAATTTAATGAGTATTTGATAGTTACAATTTAATGAGTATTCAATTTTATTAATGTATTATTGTTTGATATTTACGATTCAGCCATGAGTATTAAAATTTTGGTAATGTGTTAATTTTATATATTTACAAGTACTAATGAGTACGTAGAATTTTGTGCTATCTTAATATTTACAAGTAATAGCAAACTAATGTGAATAAATTTAAGAGTTATCAGTAGCAATGAGAATTTATTATTTTTTAACCCTGAGATAAAGAGAATAAACAAAAATTATTGTTAAATTGACGCACACAACGTCGGACATATTTATTGTAAAATTGGCGTCCATCGCTGGGCGTAAACGGGTACAACTCGTAATATTGTTAAATTGGCGTCCACACGCGGGACATTAAATAGATAACAACTCGTTATATTGTTAAATACATATAGTGATGAAATTAAGTGAATAATTTTATTTTTTCCCTAAATTTCAAAACTTAACATCCCGGAATCTTCCCCCCTTTAAAATTTGCCGCCCTGGGGGGTGGCGCGGTTTGGCCCTGCCTGGAGCCGGGCCTCCATATGACGATCGGAGAGATTGTGGTAAAAATATTTTTTGACATTTAGTCGTTATAGTTAAAAAAACTATCAAAAAAATTACAGCTTTATTTACAATTATGTTATTCATATTAAAAAAGTAACAGTGATAATCTGCTATACAATATTTATTTTATTAAAAATAATGGTTTAATACGTGTTTTTGTAATTTTTTGACAAAATTGTCTAGTAATTATCTAATAACTTACCTATTTGATAAGAAATGTGGTAACGGAATTTTGCAGCTCAGGAAGCTTACTAATTATTTATTTTGGGGGGGGGATTATTGTAATCACTTAGTTTTTGTGACTTATTATGAAACTGCGTATTGCACAAACAGATGCAATATGAGAATTAGTAGGTTATAGAAATATCAAACAAAAATGTGAGAAACCATTTTTCTTTTGTTCAGTAATTTACTTCACTATTTTCATGTTATAAGTATATTTTAACTATTATTTTGAATGATCATCACTTCATTCACAGCACTTTAACAATTAATAATTAAATACACTTTCACTTGTGAAAAAACTTACTTTTTGTTTTATCCTGATACGCACGGCTCGGAGTAGTTTGCTCCTTCATCAGTGAGGTAAAATGCAGAAAGCGTCAAGGCGTTGGTAATCTGTAACGGTTTTTTGGGGATTGGTTGTGTGTGGGGGTGTGTGTAGATGTAAGGGGGTTGGCGCGAGATTCTGAATTGTGTCCGTGTCCGTTATGTATTATTGTGTCGAATAGTGAGTTGGATTTAAATTGTAATTGTTCATTGAGTATGTTGTTTGGTTGTGTTTTGTTGTGTTTGTATATTTCGTGTTGTTCTGCGGTGTTGAGTTTGCGACGTTTGGGCATGTAGTGTAAAATTTCAAGATTGTTTTTTATGTTGGTGTAACTGTGGTTTTCTGTTTGGATGTGTGTGGCAAATGTGGATTGTAAGTTGTTATTGGATAGACCTTTGTGTGTTCAGAAAATCTGGAGTAAAAAGATCTTCCTGTCTGGCCTATATAGAATTTATTACAATCGTTGCAGTTTAATTTATATACGCCTGTTTTGTTGTATATGTCTATGTCTATGTCTTTGTTTGTGTCGTTAATGCGTCTCTTGATGGTATTGTTAGTTCTGAATGCTATTTTGTAATTGTGTTTTCTGAATGTGTTGGCAATTTTGTGTGTGTTAGAGTTGTAGTATGTGGGTGTGATGTATTTGTTTTGTTGTGTGTTATTTGTATTTTGGGTTGTTTTGTTGTTTTTGTATAGGATTTTTCTATGTAATTTGTTTATTAATTCAGGATTTTATCCTTTTTTTATTGCTATGTATTTTATTGTGTTAAGTTCTTCATTGTAGTCTTGTTTATTTAGTGGTATTTTTGTGAGTCTATGTAGCATATGAGCATATGGTTGAAGGCTGCATGTTTATGTTGTGTTGGATGATTTGATGTGTTGTGTATAACCATGTCAGTTGTGGTTGGTTTTCTGTAGATTTTGTATGTGTGCGTATTGTTTGTTTTGTTGATTGTTAAGTCTAGAAAGTTTATACTGCTGTTTTTTTCTATTTCTATTGTGAATTTTAATTTTGGGTGTATCTTGTTTATGTATTTGTGAAAATTTTCTATTTGTCTTGTATTGCCATTGTATAATAATAATATGTCGTCTACGTATCTGTGCCAATATATGATTTTGTTAGTGTATTTGTTGTTATGTACTATATTTTAACTATTTTAAAAGTTTCTGACTTTAATGTTTGAAGCTAAAATATCTGTTTAACATAGGTGTGGATTTATGTTAAATTTAAAATGAGTTTTATTTGGGAGAGGGAATTACTTCTAATTACGCTACACGGGTTTGCTTTTAAGAAACACACTATTTTCAGTGGAAAGTCCCCAGTGTGAAGTAATTTTAAAGCAAACACAGGAAACGTGTCCCAAAATTGTCGAGTACTTTCGTTAAAGTTGGTTTTGTTTGTATTAGAATCGCTACCATTTGCATCCCCAGGAGGTCGCACCGAGCTCAGTGAACTAAACAAAGTTAAACACGTTATATTTATATGAGAATTTAGAGGGTATAATAAAAATGAAGCTACATCAATCATGTAAAATTAATTAATACATCCTTCTCTTTGTGGTGTACAAACTAGAATGTGCGTAGCCTGTTTACAATTAAAATTTTTCGTAAACAATTATTAATTAAATTATTTAATTGAATGTATTTAAAATAAATTACATAAACGTAATGTAGTTCAATTCCAGTATTATTTTCCTGTAATTTGCATGTCGTACAGACCATAAAATATTGAAATTGTAAACTCTAATATCTCTCCCACTTACACCACGAACAAACAAAATATGTTATGAGAACTTCGTCTTGCCGGGGCTGTAAGGCCGTGGTTTTCAATGATGTACGAAAATAGTTATTTAGTTGTATTTAGTGCGTATTTCCATTTCCGTCGCCTGCGTATGGAGTCTGTCCAGATTCAGAAACATCCATCTATTGCAACTGACTGACTGTCTCTGGGCTGCGCGGTTGTGCGTCGCAGAGACGAACCGCTCGGTATCTGAGTTCCGAGCTACATTCTGTAGCTCCTGCCTCGTGGCCCTGCCCAAGTAGGGCGTGTGCTCTATAGCAGGCCGATTCTCAGCTGTTGTGCTAGCCTACACTAGCGCAGTATACACCGAGGGCGTTTCCACGAATCACCTGGACGTATACGGTACCTGCCCAGCCCAGCCACATGAGGATTGTCTGGGAACCTCGCCGCACGTGCATAAAATTTGCGTGCCAGCCGCCTGAAAGTGTCGTCTAAGGATCGGACGCAAAGTCCTATCCTTAGAAGGCGAGATGAAAAGCGACGAGGTACTTTGGCCGCTAGCCGAAGACCCCCTGTCGAGGACGCTTTGCAACTTCGTTTTATGCATTGCGGCGAGGTAACCCCAAACCGGGCAAGCGTAGGTAATGACGGCAGCAGATACGCGCCGACCATCATTTTGCCAAATTTTCTGGTTATGGCTGAGCTGATCAGGAGTGGAAAAAGTAAGCTCAGACGAGCGGATGGTCGCTTATGAACTGTCTGAGCGTGGGTACGCCAGGTGAGCCGACGGTCAAAGTGTACTGCGAGGTACTTGACCTCGTTGGACTAGCGCAAGTAGCATCTATTACAATGAATCGGCGGGGTGAGTCCCTCTCATTGAGTGCTCTTTGGACGCGAGTTGTGGCGAACCAATAAGAATTCACCTTTCTTCTGATTGGCTAGTAGTATTAGATGACAACTTCTTGCGGCCTCCAAAAGTTTATAAATATGGGTGCCTACTCACAGCCACTATCCTTAACCACAGTCCAGTGGTCACTGACTACGAAACCTTTGTCATTGTTTTGGAGCCTTCTCCACTGAAGATGACCGTTGAAGGCATGACCGATACGTTTGCACCAAACAACCTCAGACCACGTCCTCACAGCCCCGCAAACCGAAGTGCTCATAACATTGAAACCGGCCGTGAAAGCTTCAAACAAAATATGTTGCAACAGTACGAACATTAACGGTACTGTGCATTGCCAAAATAAATAAATAAATAAGAAAAATAAACAAATATGAATTAATAAACATGATTCAGATTGCATAAGCTGGATCGTAGTAAAAATAGGGAGCGCAGAATACATGCATTATCGACTCACCTGTCGCTAGCGTTGTGTACGCGCGTATTTTGTTGGTGTGTGTGAAACCTGTCCGTTCCTGAAATGTAACCAACCCTTTTCAAGTAGAATAGTTGTATGTTTATTTTAATTATATGAAAACTATGTACGATAGGATAAAACAAAAGACACCAAAGTGTATAGAATTTATAGGTGAATAAATTGTTAAAAAACCGTATTGATGTGACGAAAAGTGCAATTACTATACGTAAAAAATGAATAACTCGTTTTGTGAGAACCATAAAGAAATGCAATTTACGTATAGTAATCACATAAAAATTAGTGATCGATTGAGCATCGAGTGAGGTGAAACAAACTTCGTAATTCGCGAAAATAGGCGGTAATTGTGACTTGAATCAGAGTGGGAAAGTGACGCTCGACAGAATCTGACAGGTTAGATATTGTTCAGGCAGGAATTTTTGCACGACCTGACTATAAATATCAGGTCGCGCTAATAAGGTTTCTTCTTCTCGATTCAACCGTTGCCGCAGGAGGCTATGTCAGACGACGACGTCAATTCACATCTATAGTGAGAGTCACAGGACAAACTAGATGACTAACCAGAGCCACAGAATACATACGATGAGTTCTATGTACACACCGGCAGCATATGACGTGAGGCGAGGCGACTATTAATCAACACATGCAGGAGGACACGACCAGAGGACCAAAGGAGGACGTACGGATGAATAACCACGTGAAACGAGGTGATAAAAAAAAATTGTAATTATAGACATTTGAAAGACACTAATTAAAGTTGGAATGAAAGACATTCAACCAGTATTGAAATAAATAAATTATGCATAAATGTAACAGCAGAATAATAAAATTAGAATAATATTTCTTGTATCAAATTTAGTAATTAGTAACGTAAATGATGAGAGAAATATTTGATTTTTGAATTAACGTAATTAGTAAAGTCTTTGATGATCAAGGAGAAGGCATACGCAGTAGAAATTTAAAACAAAGTAATATAAAAAAATTTAAATAGAAGTAAATTCATTTTTGAAGCTAATGAATCAGCAATTGCAAAAAAGATAAACACACAATGAGTAAGCCGAGAGCAAAATCAATATTTTAAAATAATTAAAGTTAGATAATAAGATTTGTGTATAACTTGTGTATGTAACATGTTAGCAATAAGTTATGTACGAAAACTGGGAAAAAAGGGTATTCATTTGCTAAACTCGTTACTTTGGTCGAACAAAATGTACCTTCAAACTAAACTGACAATCTACACAACTATTGTGGACCCCATTTTAACTTACGGCTGCAAATACTGGCATCTTTCAGATAAAGAGAAAAAGATGACAGAAACTGTGGAAATGGTCTTCTTAAGAAGAGCGTATAATATTACTAGACTGCAACACGTTAGAAACGAAGATATAAGAAGGAAAACATGGCACGCATTTACAGCAGCAGAAAGAATAGAATCCAGACAGTTGACATGGTATGGTCATGTAATGAGGATGGAGGAGAAGTGGTGGCAAAAGAAAGCATTGACTTACACACCAGAAAACAGGAGAAGGTGATGATTACTGGAAGGATAGGGAGAAATGGAGATCGAAATGCGGGATGCGGCATAGACTGCAGTATCCCTGCTAAAAAAAAAAAAAAATAATAATCTTCCTTACGGATTAGTCGTAACGTCGATGAATGTTAATCTTATTGCGAAGACAGTTACTTGAGCAATCACTAGTAATTTTACGTCTTAACAAACTTTGGGAAATTAAGTACAAACCACGTCTGTCCGCACCTGTGTAGCTCAAACAACGATGAGTTATACAACTCCGTTAAAGTCCTTAACGTATATCTGTATGTGAACAAAGGCAGTGACTAAACGGTGTTTGGTCTCGAGAAGACACTGAATGATTCAGAAATTCAGACGCTAATTCACACAGCGTCGTAGATGACATTTGGTCCAAATAGAGGTATGCTAAACTAGTATTTGAAGATAACAGGTTGGAACGAAAACGTTACAAGAAAATAACACGTACAAATACCAGTTATTATATACATACATAGGCCTACACTTGAATTATATAATTGGTTATAAGAAATAATTTGAAACTAAAACTATTAACAGTGTCTCTTTACACTGTGACTTTATTGACTTTATTACGCTATTACTGTTTAAAAGAAAATAAGGAACAAGAGAATTTATAGGCCTACCTCCCTTACAGAATACTAATTCAAGTTTACACTAGGAGTAAACAAATTGACATAGATATAATACTGAGGTTGGGGCCATGCCCGTTTGATGCCTAGAGAAAGCGGACCACCCTCTGCCTTCAAACGGGCATGGCCCCAACCTCAGTGCTGCCCTTATGGCATGTTGCCCTCCAATTCTCCGTAAACGTTCCCGTGAAATAGATATAATGATTAATTTTCGATTTCTTTTTTGTTAGAAAAATCAGTTGCAAAACTCGGACAATGAAATTTAGAGTGTACGTAATAGCACAACAACGAATGTCAAAAAACTTTACGTGAGATGTGCAGTGAAGTTAAAATCATCTCCGAAATCACATTAACAAAAAGTACTATATGGCCTGTCAGCCACTCTGTAGATTAATTCGCTTTTTCATAATTTACTAAGTTGGTGACTAGTATGATATATAATATGTTATTAAACATCTGCATAACACAGGAGAATAAATGTAAAATCAGTATGACTTTTTTTCATGTATTAAAAATAGCTTCGTCTCTTTGGCATAGAGATATTTTGAACCTGGCTGTTTTGATTCGTTTCGTACTTGTATGGCAATCGGCACATGCGCAGAATGAAGTATGCAGCACCAAAAAGTGACTTCGTACTCGTGTACTCGTAATACCCGTAGTACTCGTTTATTCGTTAGTTACGTAAGGATGTCCCGCGACTTGGAACCGCGAGTCCACGAGTAAACGGAACAGGTATTTCAACTTTTCCGTTATCGTTGAATCGCAACAGGTATTTCAGATTTTCAGTCACTGTTATATCCGTTCCACAAAAATAATCGTTGCAGGATACCTGTTATAGGTATATCGGCCAACCACTAGTTCAAATATGTTATTGTAATGATTGCTTGCTGGTATCATTTAACGTTGGTACTCTGCTCTGCAAAGTAGATGTAATAGGTTTATTGGTATAATATGTGTCAGCAGTCAGATATGTCAAAAGAGGAAGTAACATAATTTAAGTTTCTTATTTAGTTTAGGCAACTCACTACTCCTCAGTATAGTTTTATTGGTATAATATGTGTCAGCAGGCATATATGTCAAAAGAGGAAGTAACATAATTTAAGTTTCTTAATTAGTTTAGGCAACTCACTACTCCTCAGTAACAGTCCTCATTAAGTTTCCGCCAGCTCGGCAAACAGTCTTCATTTCCTTCACGGGTCACCCACTCAACTACAACAAAGTTTGTGATGTGCCTTTAATTTAGCCAGTGCGTTATAAACATTAAAACATTAATGTAAGGCAATACCATGTCTGCGGCTACATAAATATATTTTTCTCGCTATACATATCTATATCAATATATATTCCAAATCAAATTCTTGTTCTTCCAGAAATTAGAAAACTGTATTTACTAATTTATTTGTCATTATAGTAAACACTTTCAACAGGTCAGTTTTCGTACTAGGTAATAGCTTTTCACCTTTAAACAGAATTTTGATATATATACAAGAGTTTATGAGCCTTTAGTTTATTATGATTAATACAACTCTATAATTCAAATATAATGTGTGCTTATTATTGAATACAATCGAAGCTTTCGTCTTATCACTTTAAGATGGTGAAGTTTCGTCGCTTTGGGAGCTTCATATCTTATACAGAAACATTTCGTCCATGTGATCTCCCTTCCTAGGTATACAAAAGTATCCACAAGTCGCTTATACAGACAAATCCACAGGTATAAGTTAAAAATGTTTCGGTTTAAATATTTGGACACGTCAGCTTAACATGTGAGTATCAAATTCGATAGAAAGTTAGTTGTTTTACTGGAAATAAATGTAGGGTTAAATTAGGCATTCAAGAACAACGATAAATTGGATTGTAACAGAAGTTGTGTTAACATTATTTTATATTACTTTATCTAACTTCTAAAAACTAACGTCAAAAGTATACTTTATGTGCATAATTCTGTTGACTTATTAATTGTTTACGAGTCTGGAAGAGAAAATCAAACCCACAAATTTAATTTAATGCAGAAATAATATTGATATATTTGAGTTTCAAAAATTGCTTATGACTGGAACCTCCTGTAACTGTAGTTGAATTGCGTCAAGATTTCGTTTTATGGTGAAACACCCTGTTAATGATGTTTATATGTATTTTAGGGCTTTTAAGCGGTATAAAAATGGCTCTCGAAGGTTCTTTAGTGAGACATATTTTGCATGAAAACGCAAATATTTTCCTGTTCCGTCTTTTGCCTTCCTTCGAGTTTGGCATCTGAAGAAGTAATGTCAATCTATTGTTACTAGAGGCAATGTTGTCAGAACGAATTGGACTTCAATCAACTAAGGCCTAGCATATCATGCTGATGATAACGAAGAACTGGTACGGCCACCAGTTGAAGGAATAGAAAGAGCTATGTGAAGGTTATCAAGGAGAGACAAAATAAACTAAGGATGTAAACAGTAACACAGGAACGGATATAACTTACAGAACTAAGGAACCAAGAGAATTATAGGTTACTAGCTGTTACCCGCGGCTTCGCATGCGAATATTTGACTTTTAGTATAGGATCTTCCCGAGAAATGGTACGCATGCGCGTGGTACTTATTAAGACCAAGGTAACTCGGTATACACGGATTGTGCTCGCGTACTAAAACCGTGAAGATCCGTATTTTAATATAATTTTAATTGTCTATGTCTATATGGCGTTCTGTCAGCTCGTATAACAATTTTGTACTCATTAGTCAAATTCTCTCCAAAGCTGTTTTCAAAAGTTGTACTATTTTAACTTGTACTAAATTATTATATTGGTGTAACAGCCTTTGGAGGTTTAAAAGTACCCGTTTATAAAGCCTTTGGAGATATTTATAAAGTACCTGTTAAATCAAAAACGATAAATTCATTATTTTAAGTGTTACTGTGTTAGAATCATTGCATAACAAATTAAACGTTATGTTTTCCTCAACCATGGCTTTTATTTATTTCAGCAGTAAACTAAAAACCAAAATCAAATATATTGCAACTCACCGTCTGCGGCTTTTTAAAACAACGTCTTTACTATAAAGTTGACATGTTTCAGGACACTTGTCCCATCTTCAGAACTTAAAATATTCGTGTATCATTTAACGTTGATACAGTTGTCAAATAATTAAAATATTAAAATGCAATATAAATGTTTAAAAACGAGCGCCACGGTTAAACGATGTACATCGTACGGTGACTGACCCCGCACTGAATTACGTCTGGCTTATTGCAACTCACCGTCTGCAGCTTTTTGAAGCAACGTCTTCTCTATAAAGTTGACATGTTTCAGGACACTTGTCCCATCCTCAGAACTTGAAATATTCGTGTATCATTTAACGTTGATACAGTTGTCAAATAATTAAAATATTAAAATCCAATATAAATGTTTAAAAACGTTCAGTGCGCGGTCTGAGGATGGGACAAGTGTCCTGAAACATGTCAACTTTATAGTGAAGACGTTGTTTCAAAAAGCCGCAGACGGTGAGTTGCAATATATTTGATTGAACAACACGTGGCTTGGTACTAAAATTGGGATTCATTCCTTTTAAACATAAAAACCAAAAACCGTTGTCACCTAACCTCACAAATGAAGACAGCACGTACTTTCGCTTTGCATTAAGTAACAGGACAATTTACAGTTAGTACACTTCTTCTTTTTCACATCCTAATATATCGATACAATCGCATATTATATAAAACATCGAAAATGTAGCGCAGGAATGGATAAATGTACAGTTCCGATGCCGCTAAATAGGTTTTGTTTATTTACTTTTTACTATGGTAATTAGTTCTGGCCTCCATGGTGTGGTTGATATCTTTAATAGTAGAATTTAATATATTTCATTACTTATTTTTTGCATCATCAGAAATACGTATAAACATAGATTTTATAATTGTTTAAGACAACTAAAAAATATATAGACGTATGTGTATAAAAAATTACAAAATATTTCGATACAATCGCATATTAAAAACATTAAAAATTACAGGAACGGATAAAGGTACAGTTCCGATGCCGCTAAATATCATTTGTTTATTTACTTGTTACTATGGTAATTAATTCTGGTCTCCATGGTGTTGCTGACATCTTTATACGTGTCAACGAAAAGGCATAATTAAAAGTGCCTAAATCGTGCGAACGGGGAAAGATATCAAATTCCAAGTTAGACAATATTTTCCGCCTTGTGTCAAAGGTTACGTGTGGAAAATTTGGTGGCAATCGGTGTAAAGGTGTGGATTTGTATTCAGTACCCATAAATCCCCAGACTTTGAGTTTTATATATATATATATATATACGTACACACACACACACACACACACACACACACACACACACACACACACACACACACACACAGATAGATAGATAGTATATCTTATAATAACAATGTAGCAGACGATCAGGAGAGTTACAGCGTAACAGACGTGTTTACAAGACAAACAAGACAGACAGTGTTACAAGACAGACAGGTGACGTGTTTCAGTATTGTTGTGAAATATGTCAAACAACATAGGGTTGGTGACAGATCTAATGAAGAGTGGAGTGTAAGGTAACGTGTACATGCTTACTTCGTTAGCGTGGATGCTAACGAACGTCAACAGAAGGTATAAGACAAGATTTATGTTAACGAGACAGACACTAACATCAGTGGCAGTACAGGCATGACTGAGTGTATGACAGTAAGCAGTGTCTGTGTGTGTATACATGATTAACATGTTAGCCGAGTACTCTACACCGAAGGTGACTTAAACGTATCGGGTACACAGGAGCGACGAATATGTAAGTCGCTGCGACATACTCAAGCAAATATATGCATGCGTAATCAATACTTACTCCACACTGTCTATGTATGCAGAAAGTGAGTGAACGCTAGTTACAAATCCTTGTGTATAGTAGTTACATAAAAGACAATAACTATCTATTTTTTTTTTACGATTTAATTACGGCTGGCGCCGTTTTTCCCATCCTAGCTTCCACTGGCGCCGGTCTAAACAGTCCTGTTCTGCAAGTCCTCTTGCATTCAATATCTATTAAATTTGGTCAGCAGTGTGCACTCCATTGTAAAATGTATTTCATATTATTTTCATAATAATTTAACTATTTATTAAATTATTAAAACTTCAGAAGGTTGGAAATTAAGAAGTAATGTTGAAATTTATCAAAGTTTAGAAAATATAACAGAAACAATTAGAAAAAGAAGACTATTATTTTTTGGACATTTATATAGAATGGACGACAATAGGTTAACAAAGCAAATCTTCAACTATCTGTGTGGGAAGAAGTCAACATCAAATTGGATTAAAGAAGTCCGAAAGGATTTAGAAAAAATAGTATGCACGCAGAAGAAGAAATTGAAAGATAATATTTTCGGGCAAAAGTGTTAAAAATGGAAGGACTCCAGGGTAGGAAAGAGAAAAACGCAGGTTAAAAGTGGACTGAAGCCAGGAAGAAGAGACACAGTGAAAAGATGAAAGAATATTGGAGAAAAAGAAAATAACACAGAGTAAAGAATTGAAATTGCCATGTGGTCCTTAGATGGCCGAAAAAAAATATGAAATACATTTTACAATGGAGTGCACACTGCTGATCGAATAAGCCAAGCAATAAAATCGGCAACCACTTTCCATGTTCTTAATAGTATAAGATAACTAGTCCAAGTAGTGAAACTTAGGCCAAGTTTTAATAATATTTCAAGATGTTGCAAAAACGTCGTCTTTAGGCATATTTTTTTTTCCTTTTTAACAGATATGTTAAAACAGAACTATGTTAAGCTATCATACCATTTCATAGCAATGGAAAGTAACGGCTTTAAGCTTAGCAGCAGTCCCGTTTGTTGGCTAATGCACATTGTTACGTCTAAGTCCGTGATAGGTTTGCCACTTATCAACATGTGCTGTACACAGGTTATCAGCACATTATTATCAGCTGGATGACTGTTGAAGGTGAAACTACAGCGTCAATAAATGAATAAATCTATGAGTTGCACTTCAATTCCGTAAGTACATTGTTATGATTTTGACTATATCTTGTTTTCTTTACCGACATTGTCATCCTAGTTAGTTTTAAATTCCCCAAATGGCACAGAAAATATGCATTAAAAAAAGAACAAGAAAAACAAAATCGACAGAGAAAAAGGAAGCATACGTAAATTGTACGTAATTAGACAGCGTGAGCATAAGAGAAATGTAAAGAAGAGAACAAGTGATGGACGGTACTTCGTTCAAGATACAATTATGACGTAAATGTGTGCTGCAAGAAAGGTTTATATCCTGAACACAAGAACATACACAAATGGTGAGGAGGTTTATTAAGTTGAGAGAATTGTAAACAGAACTATCACTGTTGCACACCACTACAGAAAAATTTTCCGATTAGCGCTTTCAAGTTTCTCAGCTCATCGTCAGATCGGAATTACTAAGCAGACGTAAAACCAAACCCTACACCCCCACACCCCTGTCCACACAGAACAAGCTATAATTCAAATGTCCCTTCCCAACCTCCGAGCCCTATCACCCCCGTCTGGACAGTTATATATTTTCTAGCACATTCCTTGTGTGTGTGTGTGTGTGATTGTACGAGTTCTATGTAAGACAAAATAATGTGTACATATTTTGAAACAATGTATCAACAGGAATTGGGAAAGAGTTATAGGAAGTAGAATTTTAACCTGGGAAAGGGGAATATCTACCCTATGTTATACCGATTAAACGTCTTGATTCCAACGAACGTTCGTAAATTCAATTGATGTTACTGAAGGAATTTAAAATAAAATATACAAATGCTCTCACTCGAATAAATGTACGATTAATAAAAAGGTATTAAAAATTTGACAATTAAATACGTTGACTCTAAGATTCATTAAAAAATGGTTAATATTTCCTGGCCTGTTAGTACTGTTACGCCATTAAAGAAGGTTCTACATGTATCTCGGCTATCCCAGCAGAACCCAGCTGCAATGCTTGTGTGCGTACGTGACACTTAACAAGGGTCAACAAACTAGGCTATTCCAGACCAATACCGGTCGGCGCACTGTGTTCAAGACGGCAATCAATTACACTCTATTGTTTTCGAGTATTGTTGACGCGCATTATGGAATTATCCTGCAACACCTGACAGCTGCCGCTTAGAGTCAGTTTAAGTGGCGAGTTATTCCAGTGAGGTTTGAAGTATTGTGGCAAAGTGTTGTGTTTTACAATTGTGCGGGACTCAATTAGTTGACATTTTTATTGCTTAAGGACAAAGTTTGCTCGAATTATTGTACACGTTGATACAATAAACTGTATTTATGATTAATTACAGCTGGTAATTAGTGACTTCATTGGTGTCTTGTAATTTGTTTCCACTGTACCATACGACGATCAGTGTGACAGACGGAACAGTATAGATTTGTTACAAACCCAATTAATAATGTCACCAGTCACGATATAAAATATAATTATAACAGTAAAACCACTTTTAAAACTTGACATTAATGAAACTATAATACCAGACGCAGGGCCGGATTAAGGTACCTTGGAGCCTTAGGCTAATTATATTTTAGCGCCCCCTCATCACCCATAGGCTACTCTTACGTTTATTTCCAAGGGGCTGAATGAAGCTTCAAACACTCTACAATATATTGAATAGTTAGGAATATTTCAAATATCTTACTGTTTTTGGAAATAGTCTCAAGAATTGAAAACTGGGGCTATTTTTCAGAGATTATTTTAAAGTTTCACCTTCAATCATTTGTAGTTTGCTTGGCTTTTATAAGAAAAATATTAACTAAGTTTTATAAGGAAAATATTAACTAAGTAGTTACATAATTAAATTACTTTTATTAAGGGTACATTTAACATAATTTACACAAAGAAGACAATCGGTTAAATATCTTTTGGATTTGTTAAGACTCATGTAAAGTTCAAGCTAGATTCTTTTTTCTCGCTTTAGTTGACCAAAGGTTTTAATCACCTCACTGAAATCAAGTCTTTGCAGAAAGTCACTTTCAATGAACAAGAGGGCTACACTAGTCAGTTTATACTGGCGCAAATTTGAGCGTAAATAACGCTTTACCCTCCTTCAAGCTGAAAAAGATCTTTCGCCACTGCAGTTAGTGACGGGCATAGTAAGGGAAATGCGCAAAGTTATCTCAACATTAGGAAGCATTGATTTTAAGTTAAGCGTTTTCAAAAAATTCCACAGTTGTTTTGCTTCACATCGCTTTTTCTACGACCGTGACTACGACATCGACATAACCATAACCAAAATGTTTGTTTCGAATGCGCAAATATGAGCGATACCGTACTTGTCTGCAATGAAAAGGGATCGTGGCGAAGGTGAACGGGTGGGGGGAGGTGTATGGAATAGATAACGTGCCCGGAAATTCCACGAAGGTCGGGCGGCGGCATAGTTCTATACGAAAGTCCGGCCGCCGATGACTCGTAACCGGAGAAAACAGTTTGGAAAGCAGTTATATTATTTATGTACAGTTTTACCATTATTTCTGGCAAACAGGCGCCTGTGTTCAAAATGAACTCAAATTTTTATCCTTGTAATTTATTACCAATTTTACATTTATCTGTAAAATTTTATTATTTTTTAGCTAAAATTTTGCGTTCCCCAAAATGCGGCGCCCTAGGCTACAGCCTAGTCAGCCTAATGGTTAATCCGCCCCTGACCAGACGTTTCGCCCGAGCCTAAGACGGTGTTCCTTAGTGGTGCTGAGAAAGAAAGTAACAAGTCCCGTCTAAGATTACTGAGTACGCCTAAGTAGTACTCGTTTAAAACGTTTTCAGTACCAAACATTTGCTATTGTTGCGTAATGCGGAAGAACTGTTACACCTTTACAAAACATTCTACGTGTTTCTCGGATGTTCCAGTGAAATCCGGCGTACGTGATTTCAACACCGGTTTGCGAGACTTCTCTATACCTCGCCGTCCGCGGGCACTGTGTCAAGGCCGCAATCAATTACGTTCTATTATAGCGCTGACACGTAGTATGGATGTTTCTGGATTTCCAGCGGGGTATAAATACAAGTACTCAGCGACGCTCAGTTTCAGTTTGAGCTGCGATATATTCCAGTGCGGTGAAGTGTTAGGTGTTTCATAATTGTGCGGAACAAATGTAATACAATTGTGTTTTATACTAGTTGACATTATTATTGCGTGTGAAAAATTTTTATTTGATTTGTTGTAAGAGACAATCTTGTTGATTACACACTGTTTAATTGTGATAATTAAAGCTGGTTATTAGTGACTTAATTGGTGTCTTGTATTTTGTTTTCCACTGTACCGTACGACTATCAGCAGACCGTCGTAACAATATGAAATTTGAAACTGTTACTAGGTATAGGGAAAAGAGATGGTTCCGTAAATTGGCTAAATAACTTGAGAAGATATTCCTGAAGTGTATAAACAGCATCAAAATAAAGAAATAGATTTTTCTCAAGCAAAATAATTTTCGTACTAAACAGATAAATAAAATTACGAAAATCGAAAAACATCATTGGTGCTTATAAACAAACAGATAATAATGGACAATGTAATGAATTATTTTTTGATGAGAAATAATAATTCTGCATCTGAATTCAGTTTAGTGAAATTACGGGAAAAAATTACGGGTTAATCTGGTTAGAGACGTTTGTGTTGCCACCAGCTCTAAGGATGACGGAAACATCACGGTAAATGAATTTCCTCTCAGATAACCTTGTCTGCCCTTGTAAAACGAAAACAAATTTATTGCTTTTGCGACGTTTACAGACCCAACACTTTGAATCTCTGTTTGCTTAATGTAACTAAATTGTATTGGATTGTATGTGGTGAATATATTCAATTCTTTACATTTTTTTAAGTTCAAGTTGTGTAACACCAACTCTTGTGTCGTTTGAGTTTGTGTATGTGCGTGTGCCGTAGCCTGAGTGGTATGTTTGCATGTTGTAAACCGATCCTGCGTCTCTTGATCGTAGACATTCACAGGAAGAACCAATACTGTCAAAGGTTACATCACCCATTTCAGAAATATATAAGCCTCTTAATTAAAAATATTGTTGCGCAATACGGAACATTCTTGTACAATCGATAGTGTCGTTCTAAAAGCTTTTCAAGTAGCCCAACCGGTGAGTGTTTCTGCCAAGGCCGCGCTGAAGTACCCTCTAGAATTGTCGAGTGCTTGCTAAGGACGCATATTATGGAACCCAGTAGAGTATCAATAGCCAACACCTGCCGGTTGGAAGTCAGTGTTGTTCACAGTGTGTTCAAGTGGTCTATTAATGAAAAGTGATTATTGTGCGGGACTTTATTACTTGACATTATCATTGCGTGTGTACAAATTTAACTTGAATTATTGTACGAGTATAATCCTGTTGAATAACTAGTTGATTTCAAACTGTTAATTGTGATAAATTAAAACTGGTGATTAGTGACTTCATTGTTGTCTGTATTTTGTTTTCCACCGTACCTCGGAGACCGTCGTAACAATATCAATTAATAGTCATCATCATCGTCTTCAAGGATAAACCAAGGACGGTTTGTTCCGGTCTCAAATAGGCAAATATTACAGCTGGTCACTCCAGCGCTTCATCGGACGTCCCACACCTCTCCGTCACCTCGGCTTAAAGTTCCATAGTTGTTTGGGGATGCGGCAGTCATCCATTCGGCAAAGATGTTCACACCAATTCAGGCGATACTGAGCGATCCTGTCGAGTATATTCATAATATTCAGTTCCTGCCGTATATCTGTGTATATAAATTAATAATTACTTATTTAATGATGTCATTATGCTTTTATTTATTATGATACGATATGTAGGTACTGCCTAGTGTAATTTACGGTAGTAGTGTTGTTACTTGCATTCAGCTTTTATTTTTGTAAAATCGTCTCCCCCGTATACCTTGAGATAGTTTCAAGCTGCAAACCATTTCTGGTAAAGATCTAATACCATATATTTAACATAAAATGCATTGTGAAAGGCATATAAAAAGCATAAGAATTTTAATGCAAAAAAATAAGCTCTCACGGCAGGAGTTGTCAATTATACATTTAAATTCACTGTCGTGTTGTGCAGTTGTCGAAAGAGTCCAACAGAGTTGAATCCAAACTTTTGGCCGTACTCAGACGGCCAACTGGAGTGGCGCGAGAACAACTTATAAATTTCTTCGATGCTGAACCGTTACCCATTCTCGCTGGCCAACGTTTGGGCCAATCACAAAGACTCTGCACAGACAGTGTAAATTTTAGGACTTCTCAACACCAGAAATAAGTTATTAAAATTCATTCCCAGGCTGTTTGGCCGTAATCCAATGTTTTGTTCTAAACCAGACTTTTCGCCAGTACCATCGGCAGCCACCATCATTGTCATAATTGAGCTGCACTAACGTAGGGTGGTGCACGTTAGGGACCACATTACTGTGGTTAAGGCTAGCAGTCCCGTGAACACCACTAATACTTACAAAATCGCCAAGTGCCACGATGCAGTCATAAATCAACCACCAGCCAATCAGGAAGAAGAAGGCGTATTTGAACCTTGCGACACACCATGCCAAAGAGTACTTTAATAACAGACTTTCACGGCGCCGATTCATAGCAATCACAGCATCCTGCTGGATCTGGACAAAACGAACCTGGATCTGGATACTTTTGGATCTGGAGATGCTTCTGCTTCTGGATTTCCAAACGAAGGCGAGGGAAATACGCACTCACCGCACCGCAGACAAAAGCTTCGTCTCACCGAAGAGGGTCCGATGGTCGCCATTGGCAGTGCCTGCTCCGCTACGGCAGACTACTCCGGCTGCTTCAAGCGACAGTAGCGGCCGTGTTCACCTACGCGTGTGCGGACACTACGCTGCGTGGTTCCAAAGTACAGCTGCCTGCACGAGCAGGGAACTCCGTAGACTCCACACGACGACAGTAAACGGTTTCGTCGTGTACCACCCTACGTTAACGCAGCTCGATATTTACACTGACGATGGCAATCGATGGTACTGCCGAAACGTCTCTGTTTTAGAACAAGACATTGTACCGCGGCCAAACAGCCCGGGAATGGATTTTAATAACATTGACTCCGGCCGTGTAAGCCTACGAAGTATATATATATATATATATATATATATATATATAACTTGGTTCGATGCTGAACCGTTACCCATTCTCGCTGGCCAAAGTTCGGGCCAATCACAAAGGCTTTGCCCAGAAAGGGTGAATTTTAGGACATCTCAACACCAGGAACAAGTATTTATTCAACACCAAAGCCATCACTTATTTATTCATGCCGTGGATGCTGTGCAGATAGATCTCAATTCCTCAAACGCCTCTCTCTGCAAGCGAGAGAAGTCCGGACGAGTTAAACACAAGATCTAGGTCTCTCCAAACAGTATCGGATGGCCTTCATTTGACAGCGTATGTTTCTTTATAGTAGACTCCATCTGCAATGACCAAGTGTGCTCACCGAGTGTTATCTCGACGCTACGTGACGCTAGTATAGCCTACATTAGAGCAAGAACACGGCACACTCTATTCTCTGCAAGACGAAAATGGATAACTGGTGTGTCCTTCTCTGACTTTAGTTATAGTTCTCCAACTTACGCGTTGCTGCACGTCGGGCTGAAAATCGAGTGGGACACAACGCACTTTGTAAAAAAAGTTCAAGAGCTTGGATATACGACCTGAAGACATTATATTTAAGAGCGCGGAGGCCTTGGCTCTGAATAAATGCTGTTTGCCGGTAACTATGTTGATGGTGCTCGTCAAATATGAGTGATGTAAGAACTATAAACGTTTATTATCAGTTATTTTCTCTATGTTAGCAGTCTTCATAATAACTTTGTCAAATTTTGTTGCTTCCCTGTTATATACACTTTTTCCTCGAACGAGGCCTTTCGGTTTCGCAACCATTATCAAGTTCTTCCTACAGCAACCATTATCAACTACTACAAAAATTTTGTTGTAGGAAGAACTTGATAATGGTTGCGAAACCGAAAGGCCTCGTTCGAGGAAAAAGTGTATGTAGCGGGGAAGCAACAAAATTTGACAAAGTTATAAGCGTTTAATGAGTGAACAATTCTCACCAACATTAATCTACACGTCAAGCGTGGTCTTGACGTCACTAAACAAAGTATATTTCACAATAACCTAAATGTTCAAATAACAAGCGCCCACAGAGGCACGTTAAACCTGTCAAACGTTGTTCAGTAATATAAAACATTTTAATCTAATCTGTCTCCTATGTGAAAAATACACCCAGTTTTTAACTCATGTAGACAGACTGAGTCTAACAGCAACTGCTGCATTAGCCACATTTACGTTCCGTTGAAACTAAGGCCCGACTAGTTAGTTTGTAAATTGCCGTTGAAATATTAATTCAGCTTACAGCAAAGAGAGACAAAAATTAATTAAGTAATCGGTATGGAGAACCATACATGACTTCCATGTTCTAAGATTTATATTTAAAATCATTTTCAACATGAAATATTTCCACAGAAACGACTTAACCACAGTAGATACTGTGGTCACTAACGTATATCACCTCACGTTAGCGCACTCCATTTTCACTGATAATGGCAGTCGACGGCACTGCCGAAACGTCTGGTTTTCCAAAAAACAGTGGACCACGGCCAAACACCCCGTGAAGGAATTGTAACAACTAACTACTTCTTTGTTGCCGATAAGGTAGTACACATATAAACAATTATCCCCTCCCCTGCAAATATAATTTTCATTTTTAGAAAATTACCCCTCCTCCTTGAACTACCATTTTCATTTATAGATATTTCATCTACCTTTCTACAATGGATTACTATGACCTTCTTTCCAGGATACTTTATTTATCAAAATTAAGTACTTTACTCTTGCTAAAAGTTAAAAACATTGCAGGTAAACTACCCCTTGCCCTTAACCAATCTTCACTGAAATCAATCGGCCTTGAGTCCTATACAAGTCAGGCACATATACAAAAAATTGTTTGATTTTGTTTTAATTTGCGGCTGTTATCGTTCGCCATAGAAAAAATTCGACACATAGACACAGTAAGATACACAATCAGACACAAAGACAATCAAAGACACTTTTCGGAAAGTGACTTTTCTTCATATTTTGAGGGTAATACAAGCAGGAGCAGCCCTTATGCCGAACACGTTTTTTTTCGCCATCACTATACTTCCATTTCCTTATGGAACATGGAAGTTATAGAGACACAGATGAACAAGAATAGATGATATTTAAAAGTCATCATCATCGTCATAATCATCATCATCTGGAAGGATTAAAACAAGGATCGTTTCTTCCGGTCTCGAAGAGGAAGGTTTTCTATTAGCTGCCACGGATTTTGCCGGGTGCAACTAAATGAAAGTGCGGGGTGCAACTGCCCCGGCAAGAACAGGTAAAAACGCAACTACAGGTGGGTAAACAGATGTGGAGAGGAATGAGGGATTTGATATTGTATATAAAGATACAGTTAAAATATTCCTCTCTTATAAGGAATACTTAGACACAGACGTACCGATAGAGAAATTAGTATTCATAGATCTGAAAATGTTTGTGAAACTTCTCACGCCTACAATATTCTCATCCGTCCAAAGTAAACAGTCACTTTATTTTGGTCTGAGTATTTAAAAAGCAAATAGATTTCGTTTCTTATCGACTGCAGCAAAGAATCGGACAAGTCGAATACGCTTTCCGTTCAGAGAAACGTAGCGAGTGTGTATTTGCCGATATTGTTGAAGTCCAATTTAGAATCTCAAACGTAAAATGTGTTCTCACACTTGGATTCAGTTGTAGTAAGAATTTATTATTTAAACCTTTGTAGTGTGCAGTAGTTTGCCACAATAAACAATTTATAAAAGCAGATACATCCAAAGTTTAACATTTATAAATTATTTACACAACTCTCTTCACCTGTATTAAGTAAAATCATTTTGACGTGTTGGAAGAAAACATTTTTTACATCTAATATAATACATTTAACCTAAACATAAAATATATTTTTCATTGGACAAAGTATGATATTGGTTCAAACCATTGTTAGAAGTATCATGACTTACGGCTTATAAGTTTGGACTATTAATAATTACACAAGAACAAAATTAATGACAGCAGAGATGGACTTTAGGAGACGTTCGGCAAGAGTATCCAGACGAGAGAAAATTGGAAATGAAGTCATTAAGGACAGAATGAATATGAAAAATTCAATTGTTTATTTTATCCAATCAAAAAAATTACAACGGTATGGACACACAAAAAGTATGGCACAGGAAAGACTGCCAAGGAGAGTTATGGAATGGGCCCACCAGGAAGAAGGAAAAGAAGAAGACCACCTAGTGCCTGGATAGAACAAATTCAGACTATATTTAGGAAACGAGAAAATGTAGAAAATCTTTGGATCGACAAGCAGCAGTGGAAGATAAGAATTTAATCACTTCTGTAATATTTGGTTTCGGAAAATGTGTAAACATTGTACAGCCGGAATAATAAAATATGTTGACAAGATATTTTATGGTTTGATGAGAACGGATAGACAGCTTCTCGTGTTTTTAGTTTGTGTTAATTCTTGTTATAGTACTCTACAATTTACACTTGAAACAAAGAATGTTGGAAGGTTTGAGTTTTTGAATCTCACCATTACCGTTAGCAAATTATCTTAGATTTCAGATATACACAAAATCAACTTTTCCAGTTATTGTTATACACTAACTAAAGATCACACAATTAAACAGTTTTCACGCAGTGGTTAACCACTGTATACTGCTGAGTTTGGTGCCTTTACCCAACGTAAACTTTAATAGAAAAGATAATATTGTTTCGACGGTGTCATAAATCGTTGGTTTTTACGGTGAAAACAAAGTAACTGGCACCAACAAAATCACTAATAACAAACTTTATATTAGGAAAAACAACAGTTAGAAATCAACAAAGGCACTTTTACACAATAACTGTGTCTAACACGCAACAATAACTATCGCATTATTACAGTTACGCACCAAGTAGCACAATAATCACTATCGACTAAACTGCAACAATAACTTCGATACGCACTTGTAATATCGCCAGGTGTAACTGAAAGTCGACCTCTTCGAAATTCAGTATATGTACTCGTCGCCTTGCTTTGTAGTGACGCAGTTAGGCTGGGTTTTCGTAGAGTTGTCTAGTAACGTCTGGAATGGGCATTTTGAATTACTATTTCGAGGGGCAAGACCGCCGCTTCAAAGAGTCACGTAGCCACTTTTGATATTTTTCACCTCAACGTAGCTTATAATAAAACCTACAGCAATAATAACGATTATGACGAAATAATAGATACTTTATTGTTAGAATTACGGCTTTAACGTTCACGAGTCGTGGCGAAACAGTAACAATTTGCTTTCTTCTTATTGGCTAGCGGTGTCAGACATCTTCGTACGGACTCCAAAAGTTTATAAGTACGGCCCTCCTTCTTAGGACCACTGGCCTTAACCACAGTACTGTGGTCACTGAAACTACGAAACCTCTGTCATTCTGTTCCAGCCTTCTGCACTGAAGATGGCCGTCGAAGGTACGTCCGAAACGTTTGCATACTACAACAACTTTGGCCTACGGCCTTACAGCCTGACAAGCCGTAATTCTAACAACATTGACGTAGGCCGTAAAATGCCTCAGACAGAATAAATACTTTAATATCAACAAGAATAAGAAAGTCATTTAAAAGAATTTTAATCCATAGAGTCTAATCAGAAATAAAAAATTGCATTTAACAATTACATTCCACTTATATGAGACATACTTAACAATAGATAGAAAAGCGTTGGTTTAACATATTCTAAATAAATGTAATATTTTCTTACTACTGGTAAACAATAAAAAAAATCAGACATACTGGAACAATGTTATCTACCAAATACATTGAGCAGAATATGAAGCAATTTATATCTGACAATGTGGTCGTGAGCCGACATCACATTTCTGAGCAACATCTCAAGGAAGAAATTTTAAATAATTTAGCGGATACAGGTTTAACCGATTGTTGCTTACAACACAATCGCTTTTTAGATGTAAAAACAGAATATTACTGCGTAACATAGGAAAAAGGTAGAGAATGGATTTATTAGAAACTTCAGAAATTGGGAAATTAAATGAAAATAACTGAAGTGTAACTAATAACATATAATTCTCTGTACCTTTTCTTATAAAGGTAGCCATTTACTTTAGTTATGTTTAGAATTTTTATTCCTATTATACTTGGAAATATAGTTACTTGACCTTCTTTATACTACCTCCAACACCCTTTACCTTAATCTTCTTTAAACACTTTTAACACACGTTTATCATATAACACATTCTTTGTATTAATTTGATCTTACCAGATCTTTAAATATAGCCGAATCGGCTGAAACAGTTGTCAGGTTTAATAATAAATTTTGTAAAACTACAAAGTGTACATTTTTATTTAAATCTTTTTAATTAGGGTCGTTATGGAAGAATAACTTTCGCGTTACAAATATTTTTATTCAAGAGTAGGTAAACATCTCTATAGACTCTAGGAATCCCCGTAGTTCCTAGTAGTGTGGGACTATAACACACTAAAAACACTCCCTCAATGCTACAACTGAGCAAGCTCATCCAGCAGCTTGCTCAATAATCCCAAGATTAGTCTGTATTTCTCTCACGTAGAGTTTTATTGATCTATACATATTAATTGCTTTCTATTGCGATACCAGATCATATGTTTTCTGTCTTTTGAGTTACATCAGGACGTGTGGAGCTTCTTCCACCACATGTCGCATGATTTTGTTATCGTGGATCTGAATCCTCTGGTCACGTTTGTCTGCATATGTTGTTACTATTTCGCTGACATATTCTACACTGAGGTCTCTATGTAGGCTGTCGTTCCTTATGTACCAAGGGGCATTCTCTATGCTTCTGAGTACTTTGTTCTGAATGGTTCGTATCTTTTCTCTAAGTTTGTTTTCTTTGTACAGCACCACAGCTGAATTCCGTAAGTCCACACAGGTTTCAGACCGTGTTTGGAAAACAACAATGTGTTTTCAACTGTTAGTTGCGTCAAATATTAACGTAATTAAAATAACATTTACGATAAAATAAAGACAACTTTTCAGTCAATAATATTAGGTTTAATAAAGGTAAGGTAAACGTAAGGTAAGGTATTAGGTGTAATTGCGTAAAGTAAACATTTGTAATATTCAATCATTTTTACATTCCCCGTTAGGGCTAAAAACAACTTCATGTCAAATTCAATATCTTAAAACAGAAATGCAGTAGCCTCTAAATTAAAAGCTCGGTTGTAAATAGTTAATTTGAACTTTTAATTGGAAATGCAGTCAAGGTATATAATCAAGATATTTGCGTGTGTTTAGGTATCTCAAAGGAATAAACTAACAGTCACAAAATATTTGAGCTCTTTTGTTATGCTAAGTAAGGCAGAACAAAACAAACGAGACGCCGTTATACAAAGGATTGCTCATTAAGACAAACAAATATCTAAAGCGTGGAATCTAATGTTCCCGATATTCAGATAATATAACTTTTCCCTTTTGTACTGCTCGCAATTAAAATATTGCGTACGTTTCTCTTTTAAATACAATTTTTGCCGATTTTGTTTAATGCCCATTTCAGAGTAACGTTTTAACACAATTTTGTTAAAGCCGCTTGCTAATTTTCTATTTGAAAGAAATAATGTCATCTTCTGTTTCCCCAACCTTGTTTAATCTATATATTGACGACATGGTGAGAGCATGGAAATCCAGAGTGACTTCGGGAATACAGCTTAACAAATCAATTTGTTTGGGTCTCCCTGCTATATGCGGATGACATAGTTCTTATTTAAGAAAGTGAGGATGATTTGCAAAGAGGTTTCTGTTACAAGAAGTGGCAAGAGAGTATTCCCTGACAATTTCAGTAAAAAATATCAAAACCATGGCCTTTAAAGGTAAATATGCAGTGAGTAGTAAGATAGTTATAAACAACAGCATTTTAGCACAAGTGAGCCGTTTTAAATATTTTGCCTGTGCAGTAATCTATGAATCTGAATATGATATAAAAGAGAAGATAAATACGAGGAATATTAGGAAATTTAGGAATATTTGTGGTACGATTCATAGAAATCTTAGAAATAAAAGAGAACACAGCACAAGGATTAAAGTTTATAAGACAATTGCAACATTAACATATTCGAGTGAGGCGTGGGTGACAAAAAAGGAAACGCCCTAAGATTCAGAGTGCTGAAATATAGTTTCTAGAAATAATTTAAATTATACATTGAAAGATAGAAAAATGAATGAGGATATCAGAGCAGAACTCGAAGTAAAGGACATAAATGAAATTATCTCAATTTACAGAAGATAATGGTGGGATCATCTGCAAAGGATGACAGACGATCAATTGCCGAAAGCGGCACTGAACTATAAAGTCATTAGTAGAAGAGCCGTGGGTTGTCCGAGGATGAGATGGGTCCCGGAACAGGTTTATATAATCTAACCCTTGAAGAGGAGAAGAAGGAGTAACTACTTCTGGTACAAAACGATTCACAAGAATACTTGAACACACAATTTAAATAACAAAAGTGTAGAAAGTGTAAGTAAATAATAGCATAGAGAATATCTTTGAATATGCTAATTCCTCTGCGTTTGATGGAAGCACTGACTGGGGGATTTTCTTTGCTGTGCCAATTTTAAGCTTCTGTGTGTCTAGCCTGAAGTTAGTTAACGGAAACTTCATTACATTTATGTTGCTTTTTACTAGGTTAGTCAAACTGTTTTACATCATTCACTACCGTCAGGCATATTTAATTTTTCTGGTAAAGAAGTACTTACTTATATTAAGATGAAAGGCTAAGAAAAGTGTAGTCTTATTATTACATAGAAAATAATTGTTTACGTTTTTTGACTTTATTAATAGATACGACATATGGATCTGGATTATTACTTTCAGTCTTTGTGAACAGTCGACAACTTTAACAATACTGCCAATACTAACAATATCACATTTGTGATAAGAAATTGCCAAGGTTAGCGTTACACAGTCTCAGTAGAAATTTCAATTACATGCACAACCCTCATACGCTGTGTACAAGACGCAAGTGAGAATACATGCTTTCAAACACGTGTTGACTTGATGAGATGCAAATTGGGCGGGAGTAGTTAGAAACAACAGACTCTGTATCAGCCGACAAACGGAACACATACTGTAGTTAGACGCTACGGAACTCTGTGCAGTGAGCAAACTTAATGTTACAGTAGCTTGTACTCGACACGTCTCCTGTGATGCAACGTTCTGCTGCTTGTAGAGACACAATTGTCTTGTAATACAGTTACTGCAGTGTCAATGTAACTATATACAAGTAGAGTTTGTGTGCTGTGTGTACGTGTGTGTGTGTGTGGGGGGGAGGCCGCGTGCCTGCGTGTGTGATTTATACTATACTGTTCATACAACCGAACATCGGTCCACAAAAAATCTATTCTAGAAAAACATTTAAGTTCTCAGATGTTAGTACTGATAAAAGTCATTGAACTAATTATTATTGTTAAATAACTTGTTTATTGGACACTGTGATTTGTGATTAATTGAAGCTGGTATTTAATGACTTTATTGAAGACTGTATTTTGTTTCCACTTTAACTTTAATATGACCAGGGCCGGCCCCAGCGCTTCTGCCGCCCTGTGCAGTATTTATGAGTGCCGCCCCCTCTCCATTTTAACTCTGAACACATTGACGCACACTAGACCTACTCTAAAGATACAGCGATTGCCTTCAAATGACGACTAGGAATGTTTGCATTGTTGTGTTTATCAACTGACTAGAACTTTATCGCGTTTACGATGCGGCGAACGGCTACAATAAAAATTGCAGAGACAATACAAGGAATCGTGAGACAATAAAATTGTTTGCCTATGTGATGACTTAAAATTAAAATACTAACTACAATTCATTATGATTGAAATATAACAGAAGTAATGTATCATATACCTTAGTTAAAGAATACTCGTCTAGCTTTTGCACTGGCAAACTCCTTTATGCTTCGTTGTAATCAAGTGATTCATCTAACTGATGTTCTGTAGATATAGTCGCCAGACCACTCAGGTGAGTCTCGGACATACTCGATCTTAGATAAGTTATTAATAAGTTTGAGCTTCGATAAAGTCAGGTTTACGTTCTGTCGTTAATGAGTTTTCGTCTCTTCGTTAAACTCCGCTGACTTTATATACATAAAGTAATTGTTACTGATCTTACATATAACACACAAAAAAAAAAAAATTTCGAAAAGTTTTATTTTATAATTTGCAGTAAGGAATGTCGCTGAAAGCAATAACGAAGGGTGTATGTGTGGAAAACATATTTTGTAAGGGACAAAAGGGGAACGAGCAGGCAAGCTGTAGTGACGGACACGTCATAAATTTCGTAGACAGCTGCGACGCGTACCCTGTTAACAGAGTTCACTGCTCCGGGTACGTAGAACACCAGTTTTTTGTGAAAACACATTGATTCCATAGAAAACTACATACAATGTGTACAGAGCCATTAAAGGAGAAAAGGCTTAACAATGGTCAAGCATACATGTGTACGCCAGCTGTCAGGAGAAAGCGACGAAGGGTGGATTGATTTGAATGACTCCAGCGGTCGATGACTGGGTTTTGACCTTACTTGGAAACGAAAGCGCAGAGAGTACGTCCAAACTCAAGGATGGGGTGTTGCCTGGCAATTAAAAGAAAAAACCAACTTTCAAAGAAGGGTAGGCGAGGCCCTTGAACAACAATAGATAATAACGGCAGAGCGACGAAGTTAAGAAACAATGAAAATGGAAGAGAAACTCAGAGTTGTCACTGAAGATTTTAGAAAAAACGACAGATACAATTTATTGCTGCGTTGGCTGGAAATGTCGACGACCTCAAAATACGAAGCAAGGGAAGAATCTGGTGGGGAACCAGAAGCCCTATCAGAGAACGCCTTTGAAAAGATGGGTAGTATTTGGACTTGGAGGGAAAAACATGAAACCAATAAGGACACGGCGTCGTTGGAATCAGAAGTCTGGTGGGAGATTTGGTAAGGAAAATATAGGAAGGAGACAGGAACGCGCTCGGGAGTGCTAGCTGAGATACGGACGCGAGTGGAGTTCTAACTAAAATACGGACGCGAGAGGAGTTCTAACGAAATTTCGGACGAGAGTGGAGTGAAGTCGGTGACGAGAGAAATTAGCATTTTAACGAACTTAGAATAATTTGATACACAGTGTGAGAAGGTAGTTTTCGAACTTATAACAAATTAATACAGTCATTACAAGCAAACGAACTATGAAGTAGAGTCACACTATTAGCCTACCAGTGAACACTAACTGAAACAAATAGTAATCAGACAATAATGTAATTTCAGTGTATAAAAACACTTTACAACAATAACTTTTAAGAACGATTAACAACACAAATTACATTCATGAACACTTAATAACCAGACATACCGCAACAAAGGTGCGTAATAATAATTCAGATTTGAAATAATTTACGATGTCGGTGTACAACGCTAACTTTTATTCATAAATTATAATCCGAATGCGTGGAGTTGGTGAGTGAAGTGTCTGTGAGTGACATCGTGGAATTCATCCAGTGCCATCTATCATCTGGAGGAGTTATCTGCACGATCCTAGAACGATCGACATGGGGGAATCATCACCGCAACTACCGAGTGATTGGATATTCGAATACCAAGTATAGTAAAACATGTCTTAATTAATTTAGATCCACTGTCTGTAATCTCAAAGAATCCACACACAATAAAATTCAATAAAGTAATCGTAAAGGAATTAAAGAAATCGATTCTAAAGTTTGTGTAGAAGAAAAATTATCATTGTTTATCAGTTTGGAGTAATGTTTATTTCCAAGTTCTAAATGAATCCGTAATTACAAAATATAGTAACAGCTTAAGAGATATTCATATTAAGAATTCATAAGATGAAGCTAAACATTATAAGTTACTTAAGTACTAAACGCAATTGATGAATGATCATTAATATGCAACCATTAGATTGAGTTTGGATAACTAATTTTATTAATGTATTATTTTGATATTTACAATTTAATGAGTATTCAATTTTATTAATGTATTATTTTGATATTTACAATTTAATGAGTATTTGATAGTTACAATTTAATGAGTATTCAATTTTATTAATGTATTATTGTTTGATATTTACGATTCAGCCATGAGTATTAAAATTTTGGTAATGTGTTAATTTTATATATTTACAAGTACTAATGAGTACGTAGAATTTTGTGCTATCTTAATATTTACAAGTAATAGCAAACTAATGTGAATAAATTTAAGAGTTATCAGTAGCAATGAGCATTTATTATTTTTTAACCCTGAGATAAAGAGAATAAACAAAAATTATTGTTAAATTGACGCACACAACGTCGGACATATTTATTGTAAAATTGGCGTCCATCGCTGGGCGTAAACGGGTACAACTCGTAATATTGTTAAATTGGCGTCCACACGCGGGACATTAAATAGATAACAACTCGTTATATTGTTAAATTGGCGCCGCACCGCACGGCTTGATAAAATAGTAAGCTAGGGCAGTGACAGACAGTGGCTAGCAATAAGTTTAAAATAAGTACATGTAAGTAGCTTAAGCTATATTATTGTTGTCGTATATCGGTCTCTAAGTCTCTGAATGATAACCCGAAGTCAAGCTAAAATGGCATCTAGTGGAGAGAATTCAAATGAGTTTGATGTCAATAACCAGATGGGTAATGAGCAGCCTGAGGACGGAAACGCAATGAACGAAGAAAGCTCCACAACCGGTGCAGGAACTAGGGCCGGGGGACCGCAATCACAGTCGCAGTCATCTGAAGCAGATTTTCAAATGTTAATGGCATTGATGAAAAAACAATTTGAAGAATCGAAAAAATTACATGAAGAAACAAGGAAGCAAATAGATGAAAGAATTAAAGAATCGGAGAAGAAGAACGAAGAAATGCACAAGAGAACGGAAGAAAGAATCGTCGAGAAATTAGACAAAGAAATAGAGTTAATGAGTAGAGATTTACAAGGACAAAACCACCAGGTGGGTACCGATTTACAAAAACAATCAGAAAAATTGGAAGAAAACAAATTAAATGGAAACACTATGGATCAATTTGACACCGAGTGTCAATCATTAACAACTAAAGCATTGTCTGCACATCATGCCTCAAGATCAAAAGAAAGCTCTACAATTATTAATGGTAGATATGAAGATGATAAAGACACTTGTACTGTGTTTGTTGGCAACTTACCAAACACAATTACAAAAAAGAAAATTATCAAATACTTCAGAAAGTTTGGTACGGTTGTAAATACGAGATTGCGATATGCTGCAGTATCTGATCCACGATTTCCCAAAAGACGTACTATCATTAAGAAAGAGTTTCATAAAGACAGAACAAATATCCATGCATATGTACGTTTTACTGATGAAAATAGTGCATATCGTGCGTTGGAAGCAAATGGTAATGTGTATGAGGGTTACCACCTGAGAATTGAGTCAGCTAACACGAAGGCTGAAGAAAAGCAGAGAACTAAAAAGAAAAAATTGAGTACTACAGTTAATATTACCAGTACTGATAGAAAAATTAGAAGGAGGACTGGGGAAGTACGTAAAAATTTTGAAACCAAACCTGAGATTAAGAAAATGAAAAACCGTTCTGATGAGTATCAAGGGCGAACTGCGTTAGCACGAAAGAAGAAAAGGATGAAATTTGCTGGACTATTCAAGAATATTGTGAAGATTGGTATGAGAACGAAAGGAAGATTTCAAGCGATGGAGATGAGATGTCTTAGAAGTCTTGAAAACAAAACATCATTATGTGAGTACGCGGACAAGAAAACGAAAATAATTAAAACGCCACAAGCTGTCAAAAAACGTATTTGTAAGAGGGTTGAAAAGAAGAAACGACAAAAAAAACCCAGCGCGTACATAAATAATGGTAATATGACCGGGGAAAGTTGTCGAAAAAAGGAGGGAGAGAACCACTTTCAACACTGTCATAAAAGAGAGAGAGAGCGAGAGGTCATAAATCCCTTAGCTGTCAACGACCCACTGCAGGGTAAGTGTGAAACGAAACTCACGCATTCAATACCCTTACTACCCTTACTAATTACCAACAAAATGTGTTGTAACGGAACTCACTTAACAAAACGTACAACTATGCCTCCACAAATAGAAAATTAAAAGTAATAAAATGTAAAGGATTAAAGAAAACAATCTTAAGAATGTCCGAAAATTTAATAATTAAGTTAGATAATATTGGGTAAAATACCTTAGATAAGAACTGGTTGTGTAAGATTACATTAACCGAAGAAAATAAATAGATATGAATATAATATGAATAAAATTAAATAAATGGTAAATAAAAAACATTGCCGTGAAAGTACGGAATATTAATGAAGAAAATTAATAGCGAATTAAATAGTAAGATGAGTTATACGAAGGAGCAGAAGGAAATTGATCATTTAGGAATGAAGGTCACGAATGGATAAACAAATGAGAGTTATGCATACCCAGGAAATAAGTGATATGGATTGAAACAAAAGCACCACCAGGGCATGACAACATGATGAACCCGAGAAAAAAAAAATGGAATTTCCTCGACCAAAAGGCACCAGAAGGCTGAAGTAGCTGTGATTAAGGAATGCTTGGAATGGGATTATTAAGAATATACCCAAAGCACCGATATCCAATCTCTGGGAACTGCAAGTAAAGGGGTACGGGGTTATATAATAATGTCCAGATGCCTGGTAGGTAGATCGTTTGCAATTGCGTTGTTTAAAATAGAAATATCATTCAGCGTCTTAGGAGGGCCTAGCAAAAATGTAAAAGAATTATTATAATTTGCTAGAACAATTAATGAAATGTCTTAGTAATAACACGAGATAAAAGAAAATAGAAATAAGAAAGCAAGTGTATAAAATGAATTATATTTTAATGATTAGTTGTCATAGTCAATAAATGTCGTGTTAATGATTATGAAATAAAAATTAATGATAATAGATGTCAATAAGAGTGAAGAAGATAGAAGGGTAAATGTTTAAATGATATATATGTGAAGACAATTAATAGAATTGTGAGAGAAATATTTAAGTTGTAGGTATTTAAGATCATGTTTAAGTAAGGACAACTTACAAGCTTAGTATAAAATTGTATAATATAATTGTGTTCCAAAATGTTAGTAAATAGAAAAGAAAAAAAAGTTTTTTTAGTGAAAATGCTAGCGAGATATCAGAAAATATGGAATAACCAGAGACAGTAATAATAAAATAGGTTAGAAAACTATAGTGAATTAGGATATAGAAATACGTATTATTATTATTAATACCAATGTGCTGTTTATAATTTAGTGATGATAGAAAGTATGATGGTCGCTAAGAATTCTATATATATGTGGTAAGTTTTTTTTTAAAGCCAATTAATTTGGAGATATTGATGCAAATTTTAGTAAGTTGTGACATAAAAATTAGATGTATTAAAGGATACAAAGAACATTAATCCTAGAGGCAAGAAATATTAATACCAGTATCGAATAATTTATGAAATTGAATTTTGTAGATATTGAAATATTATATGAAGAATAGTTAAGGAGAATTACAAATTTAGTTTAAGATTTTGACTAAATATAAATTTGTAAATATAATAACATGTTAATTAGAGTGAAAGAAAAACGGATTCACTTAGAATGTTGAAAGCGAAAGTACTTTAGGGGGCTGGGGTGTGTTTACCATTATGTAACGAACCTTTTCTGTTACGCTGAGAATATAGGTCAACGAGTAAAAGTAAACAACACTATACTAGGTCCAATGAAGAACGAGCCACTACAAGGCAACACAAAGTACACCTATTGGAAAGCAGATTTTGGCATTTAAACCTTACTGAAAGGGCGCAAAAATTTTGGATCAACTTTGGATGTACAGAGTCCATCCAAACTGACAAAATTTGGGGACAATATAACACACAAAAAAAAAAAAATTTCGAAAAGTTTTATTTTATAATTTGCAGTAAGGAATGTCGCTGAAAGCAATAACGAAGGGTGTATGTGTGGAAAACATATTTTGTAAGGGACAAAAGGGGAACGAGCAAGCAAGCTGTAGTGACGGACACGTCATAAATTTCGTAGACAGCTGCGACGCGTACCCTGTTAACAGAGTTCACTGCTCCGGGTACGTAGAACACCAGTTTTTTGTGAAAACACATTGATTCCATAGAAAACTACATACAATGTGTACAGAGCCATTAAAGGAGAAAAGGCTTAACGATGGTCAAGCATACATGTGTACGCCAGCTGTCAGGAGAAAGCGACGAAGGGTGGATTGATTTGAATGACTCCAGCGGTCGATGACTGGGTTTTGACCTTACTTGGAAACGAAAGCGCAGAAAGTACGTCCAAACTCAAGGATGGGGTGTTGCCTGGCAATTAAAAGAAAAAACCAACTTTCAAAGAAGGGTAGGCGAGGCCCTTGAACAACAATAGATAATAACGGCAGAGCGACGAAGTTAAGAAACAATGAAAATGGAAGAGAAACTCAGAGTTGTCACTGAAGATTTTAGAAAAAACGACAGATACAATTTATTGCTGCGTTGGCTGGAAATGTCGACGACCTCAAAATACGAAGCAAGGGAAGAATCTGGTGGGGAACCAGAAGCCCTATCAGAGAACGCCTTTGAAAAGATGGGTAGTATTTGGACTTGGAGGGAAAAACATGAAACCAATAAGGACACGGCGTCGTTGGAATCAGAAGTCTGGTGGGAGATTTGGTAAGGAAAATATAGGAAGGAGACAGGAACGCGCTCGGGAGTGCTAGCTGAGATACGGACGCGAGTGGAGTTCTAACTAAAATACGGACGCGAGAGGAGTTCTAACGAAATTTCGGACGAGAGTGGAGTGAAGTCGGTGACGAGAGAAATTAGCATTTTAACGAACTTAGAATAATTTGATACACAGTGTGAGAAGGTAGTTTTCGAACTTATAACAAATTAATACAGTCATTACAAGCAAACGAACTATGAAGTAGAGTCACACTATTAGCCTACCAGTGAACACTAACTGAAACAAATAGTAATCAGACAATAATGTAATTTCAGTGTATAAAAACACTTTACAACAATAACTTTTAAGAACGATTAACAACACAAATTACATTCATGAACACTTAATAACCAGACATACCGCAACAAAGGTGCGTAATAATAATTCAGATTTGAAATAATTTACGATGTCGGTGTACAACGCTAACTTTTATTCATAAATTATAATCCGAATGCGTGGAGTTGGTGAGTGAAGTGTCTGTGAGTGACATCGTGGAATTCATCCAGTGCCATCTATCATCTGGAGGAGTTATCTGCACGATCCTAGAACGATCGACATGGGGGAATCATCACCGCAACTACCGAGTGATTGGATATTCGAATACCAAGTATAGTAAAACATGTCTTAATTAATTTAGATCCACTGTCTGTAATCTCAAAGAATCCACACACAATAAAATTCAATAAAGTAATCGTAAAGGAATTAAAGAAATCGATTCTAAAGTTTGTGTAGAAGAAAAATTATCATTGTTTATCAGTTTGGAGTAATGTTTATTTCCAAGTTCTAAATGAATCCGTAATTACAAAATATAGTAACAGCTTAAGAGATATTCATATTAAGAATTCATAAGATGAAGCTAAACATTATAAGTTACTTAAGTACTAAACGCAATTGATGAATGATCATTAATATGCAACCATTAGATTGAGTTTGGATAACTAATTTTATTAATGTATTATTTTGATATTTACAATTTAATGAGTATTCAATTTTATTAATGTATTATTTTGATATTTACAATTTAATGAGTATTTGATAGTTACAATTTAATGAGTATTCAATTTTATTAATGTATTATTGTTTGATATTTACGATTCAGCCATGAGTATTAAAATTTTGGTAATGTGTTAATTTTATATATTTACAAGTACTAATGAGTACGTAGAATTTTGTGCTATCTTAATATTTACAAGTAATAGCAAACTAATGTGAATAAATTTAAGAGTTATCAGTAGCAATGAGAATTTATTATTTTTTAACCCTGAGATAAAGAGAATAAACAAAAATTATTGTTAAATTGACGCACACAACGTCGGACATATTTATTGTAAAATTGGCGTCCATCGCTGGGCGTAAACGGGTACAACTCGTAATATTGTTAAATTGGCGTCCACACGCGGGACATTAAATAGATAACAACTCGTTATATTGTTAAATACATATAGTGATGAAATTAAGTGAATAATTTTATTTTTTCCCTAAATTTCAAAACTTAACATCCCGGAATCTTCCCCCCTTTAAAATTTGCCGCCCTGGGGGGTGGCGCGGTTTGGCCCTGCCTGGAGCCGGGCCTCCATATGACGATCGGAGAGATTGTGGTAAAAATATTTTTTGACATTTAGTCGTTATAGTTAAAAAAACTATCAAAAAAATTACAGCTTTATTTACAATTATGTTATTCATATTAAAAAAGTAACAGTGATAATCTGCTATACAATATTTATTTTATTAAAAATAATGGTTTAATACGTGTTTTTGTAATTTTTTGACAAAATTGTCTAGTAATTATCTAATAACTTACCTATTTGATAAGAAATGTGGTAACGGAATTTTGCAGCTCAGGAAGCTTACTAATTATTTATTTTGGGGGGGGGATTATTGTAATCACTTAGTTTTTGTGACTTATTATGAAACTGCGTATTGCACAAACAGATGCAATATGAGAATTAGTAGGTTATAGAAATATCAAACAAAAATGTGAGAAACCATTTTTCTTTTGTTCAGTAATTTACTTCACTATTTTCATGTTATAAGTATATTTTAACTATTATTTTGAATGATCATCACTTCATTCACAGCACTTTAACAATTAATAATTAAATACACTTTCACTTGTGAAAAAACTTACTTTTTGTTTTATCCTGATACGCACGGCTCGGAGTAGTTTGCTCCTTCATCAGTGAGGTAAAATGCAGAAAGCGTCAAGGCGTTGGTAATCTGTAACGGTTTTTTGGGGATTGGTTGTGTGTGGGGGTGTGTGTAGATGTAAGGGGGTTGGCGCGAGATTCTGAATTGTGTCCGTGTCCGTTATGTATTATTGTGTCGAATAGTGAGTTGGATTTAAATTGTAATTGTTCATTGAGTATGTTGTTTGGTTGTGTTTTGTTGTGTTTGTATATTTCGTGTTGTTCTGCGGTGTTGAGTTTGCGACGTTTGGGCATGTAGTGTAAAATTTCAAGATTGTTTTTTATGTTGGTGTAACTGTGGTTTTCTGTTTGGATGTGTGTGGCAAATGTGGATTGTAAGTTGTTATTGGATAGACCTTTGTGTGTTCAGAAAATCTGGAGTAAAAAGATCTTCCTGTCTGGCCTATATAGAATTTATTACAATCGTTGCAGTTTAATTTATATACGCCTGTTTTGTTGTATATGTCTATGTCTATGTCTTTGTTTGTGTCGTTAATGCGTCTCTTGATGGTATTGTTAGTTCTGAATGCTATTTTGTAATTGTGTTTTCTGAATGTGTTGGCAATTTTGTGTGTGTTAGAGTTGTAGTATGTAAGTGTGATGTATTTGTTTTGTTGTGTGTTATTTGTATTTTGGGTTGTTTTGTTGTTTTTGTATAGGATTTTTCTATGTAATTTGTTTATTAATTCAGGATTTTATCCTTTTTTTATTGCTATGTATTTTATTGTGTTAAGTTCTTCATTGTAGTCTTGTTTATTTAGTGGTATTTTTGTGAGTCTATGTAGCATATGAGCATATGGTTGAAGGCTGCATGTTTATGTTGTGTTGGATGATTTGATGTGTTGTGTATAACCATGTCAGTTGTGGTTGGTTTTCTGTAGATTTTGTATGTGTGCGTATTGTTTGTTTTGTTGATTGTTAAGTCTAGAAAGTTTATACTGCTGTTTTTTTCTATTTCTATTGTGAATTTTAATTTTGGGTGTATCTTGTTTATGTATTTGTGAAAATTTTCTATTTGTCTTGTATTGCCATTGTATAATAATAATATGTCGTCTACGTATCTGTGCCAATATATGATTTTGTTAGTGTATTTGTTGTTATGTACTATATTTTAACTATTTTAAAAGTTTCTGACTTTAATGTTTGAAGCTAAAATATCTGTTTAACATAGGTGTGGATTTATGTTAAATTTAAAATGAGTTTTATTTGGGAGAGGGAATTACTTCTAATTACGCTACACGGGTTTGCTTTTAAGAAACACACTATTTTCAGTGGAAAGTCCCCAGTGTGAAGTAATTTTAAAGCAAACACAGGAAACGTGTCCCAAAATTGTCGAGTACTTTCGTTAAAGTTGGTTTTGTTTGTATTAGAATCGCTACCATTTGCATCCCCAGGAGGTCGCACCGAGCTCAGTGAACTAAACAAAGTAAAACACGTTATATTTATATGAGAATTTAGAGGGTATAATAAAAATGAAGCTACATCAATCATGTAAAATTAATTAATACATCCTTCTCTTTGTGGTGTACAAACTAGAATGTGCGTAGCCTGTTTACAATTAAAATTTTTCGTAAACAATTATTAATTAAATTATTTAATTGAATGTATTTAAAATAAATTACATAAACGTAATGTAGTTCAATTCCAGTATTATTTTCCTGTAATTTGCATGTCGTACAGACCATAAAATATTGAAATTGTAAACTCTAATATCTCTCCCACTTACACCACGAACAAACAAAATATGTTATGAGAACTTCGTCTTGCCGGGGCTGTAAGGCCGTGGTTTTCAATGATGTACGAAAATAGTTATTTAGTTGTATTTAGTGCGTATTTCCATTTCCGTCGCCTGCGTATGGAGTCTGTCCAGATTCAGAAACATCCATCTATTGCAACTGACTGACTGTCTCTGGGCTGCGCGGTTGTGCGTCGCAGAGACGAACCGCTCGGTATCTGAGTTCCGAGCTACATTCTGTAGCTCCTGCCTCGTGGCCCTGCCCAAGTAGGGCGTGTGCTCTATAGCAGGCCGATTCTCAGCTGTTGTGCTAGCCTACACTAGCGCAGTATACACCGAGGGCGTTTCCACGAATCACCTGGACGTATACGGTACCTGCCCAGCCCAGCCACATGAGGATTGTCTGGGAACCTCGCCGCACGTGCATAAAATTTGCGTGCCAGCCGCCTGAAAGTGTCGTCTAAGGATCGGACGCAAAGTCCTATCCTTAGAAGGCGAGATGAAAAGCGACGAGGTACTTTGGCCGCTAGCCGAAGACCCCCTGTCGAGGACGCTTTGCAACTTCGTTTTATGCATTGCGGCGAGGTAACCCCAAACCGGGCAAGCGTAGGTAATGACGGCAGCAGATACGCGCCGACCATCATTTTGCCAAATTTTCTGGTTATGGCTGAGCTGATCAGGAGTGGAAAAAGTAAGCTCAGACGAGCGGATGGTCGCTTATGAACTGTCTGAGCGTGGGTACGCCAGGTGAGCCGACGGTCAAAGTGTACTGCGAGGTACTTGACCTCGTTGGACTAGCGCAAGTAGCATCTATTACAATGAATCGGCGGGGTGAGTCCCTCTCATTGAGTGCTCTTTGGACGCGAGTTGTGGCGAACCAATAAGAATTCACCTTTCTTCTGATTGGCTAGTAGTATTAGATGACAACTTCTTGCGGCCTCCAAAAGTTTATAAATATGGGTGCCTACTCACAGCCACTATCCTTAACCACAGTCCAGTGGTCACTGACTACGAAACCTTTGTCATTGTTTTGGAGCCTTCTCCACTGAAGATGACCGTTGAAGGCATGACCGATACGTTTGCACCAAACAACCTCAGACCACGTCCTCACAGCCCCGCAAACCGAAGTGCTCATAACATTGAAACCGGCCGTGAAAGCTTCAAACAAAATATGTTGCAACAGTACGAACATTAACGGTACTGTGCATTGCCAAAATAAATAAATAAATAAGAAAAATAAACAAATATGAATTAATAAACATGATTCAGATTGCATAAGCTGGATCGTAGTAAAAATAGGGAGCGCAGAATACATGCATTATCGACTCACCTGTCGCTAGCGTTGTGTACGCGCGTATTTTGTTGGTGTGTGTGAAACCTGTCCGTTCCTGAAATGTAACCAACCCTTTTCAAGTAGAATAGTTGTATGTTTATTTTAATTATATGAAAACTATGTACGATAGGATAAAACAAAAGACACCAAAGTGTATAGAATTTATAGGTGAATAAATTGTTAAAAAACCGTATTGATGTGACGAAAAGTGCAATTACTATACGTAAAAAATGAATAACTCGTTTTGTGAGAACCATAAAGAAATGCAATTTACGTATAGTAATCACATAAAAATTAGTGATCGATTGAGCATCGAGTGAGGTGAAACAAACTTCGTAATTCGCGAAAATAGGCGGTAATTGTGACTTGAATCAGAGTGGGAAAGTGACGCTCGACAGAATCTGACAGGTTAGATATTGTTCAGGCAGGAATTTTTGCACGACCTGACTATAAATATCAGGTCGCGCTAATAAGGTTTCTTCTTCTCGATTCAACCGTTGCCGCAGGAGGCTATGTCAGACGACGACGTCAATTCACATCTATAGTGAGAGTCACAGGACAAACTAGATGACTAACCAGAGCCACAGAATACATACGATGAGTTCTATGTACACACCGGCAGCATATGACGTGAGGCGAGGCGACTATTAATCAACACATGCAGGAGGACACGACCAGAGGACCAAAGGAGGACGTACGGATGAATAACCACGTGAAACGAGGTGATAAAAAAAAATTGTAATTATAGACATTTGAAAGACACTAATTAAAGTTGGAATGAAAGACATTCAACCAGTATTGAAATAAATAAATTATGCATAAATGTAACAGCAGAATAATAAAATTAGAATAATATTTCTTGTATCAAATTTAGTAATTAGTAACGTAAATGATGAGAGAAATATTTGATTTTTGAATTAACGTAATTAGTAAAGTCTTTGATGATCAAGGAGAAGGCATACGCAGTAGAAATTTAAAACAAAGTAATATAAAAAAATTTAAATAGAAGTAAATTCATTTTTGAAGCTAATGAATCAGCAATTGCAAAAAAGATAAACACACAATGAGTAAGCCGAGAGCAAAATCAATATTTTAAAATAATTAAAGTTAGATAATAAGATTTGTGTATAACTTGTGTATGTAACATGTTAGCAATAAGTTATGTACGAAAACTGGGAAAAAAGGGTATTCATTTGCTAAACTCGTTACTTTGGTCGAACAAAATGTACCTTCAAACTAAACTGACAATCTACACAACTATTGTGGACCCCATTTTAACTTACGGCTGCAAATACTGGCATCTTTCAGATAAAGAGAAAAAGATGACAGAAACTGTGGAAATGGTCTTCTTAAGAAGAGCGTATAATATTACTAGACTGCAACACGTTAGAAACGAAGATATAAGAAGGAAAACATGGCACGCATTTACAGCAGCAGAAAGAATAGAATCCAGACAGTTGACATGGTATGGTCATGTAATGAGGATGGAGGAGAAGTGGTGGCAAAAGAAAGCATTGACTTACACACCAGAAAACAGGAGAAGGTGATGATTACTGGAAGGATAGGGAGAAATGGAGATCGAAATGCGGGATGCGGCATAGACTGCAGTATCCCTGCTAAAAAAAAAAAAAAATAATAATCTTCCTTACGGATTAGTCGTAACGTCGATGAATGTTAATCTTATTGCGAAGACAGTTACTTGAGCAATCACTAGTAATTTTACGTCTTAACAAACTTTGGGAAATTAAGTACAAACCACGTCTGTCCGCACCTGTGTAGCTCAAACAACGATGAGTTATACAACTCCGTTAAAGTCCTTAACGTATATCTGTATGTGAACAAAGGCAGTGACTAAACGGTGTTTGGTCTCGAGAAGACACTGAATGATTCAGAAATTCAGACGCTAATTCACACAGCGTCGTAGATGACATTTGGTCCAAATAGAGGTATGCTAAACTAGTATTTGAAGATAACAGGTTGGAACGAAAACGTTACAAGAAAATAACACGTACAAATACCAGTTATTATATACATACATAGGCCTACACTTGAATTATATAATTGGTTATAAGAAATAATTTGAAACTAAAACTATTAACAGTGTCTCTTTACACTGTGACTTTATTGACTTTATTACGCTATTACTGTTTAAAAGAAAATAAGGAACAAGAGAATTTATAGGCCTACCTCCCTTACAGAATACTAATTCAAGTTTACACTAGGAGTAAACAAATTGACATAGATATAATACTGAGGTTGGGGCCATGCCCGTTTGATGCCTAGAGAAAGCGGACCACCCTCTGCCTTCAAACGGGCATGGCCCCAACCTCAGTGCTGCCCTTATGGCATGTTGCCCTCCAATTCTCCGTAAACGTTCCCGTGAAATAGATATAATGATTAATTTTCGATTTCTTTTTTGTTAGAAAAATCAGTTGCAAAACTCGGACAATGAAATTTAGAGTGTACGTAATAGCACAACAACGAATGTCAAAAAACTTTACGTGAGATGTGCAGTGAAGTTAAAATCATCTCCGAAATCACATTAACAAAAAGTACTATATGGCCTGTCAGCCACTCTGTAGATTAATTCGCTTTTTCATAATTTACTAAGTTGGTGACTAGTATGATATATAATATGTTATTAAACATCTGCATAACACAGGAGAATAAATGTAAAATCAGTATGACTTTTTTTCATGTATTAAAAATAGCTTCGTCTCTTTGGCATAGAGATATTTTGAACCTGGCTGTTTTGATTCGTTTCGTACTTGTATGGCAATCGGCACATGCGCAGAATGAAGTATGCAGCACCAAAAAGTGACTTCGTACTCGTGTACTCGTAATACCCGTAGTACTCGTTTATTCGTTAGTTACGTAAGGATGTCCCGCGACTTGGAACCGCGAGTCCACGAGTAAACGGAACAGGTATTTCAACTTTTCCGTTATCGTTGAATCGCAACAGGTATTTCAGATTTTCAGTCACTGTTATATCCGTTCCACAAAAATAATCGTTGCAGGATACCTGTTATAGGTATATCGGCCAACCACTAGTTCAAATATGTTATTGTAATGATTGCTTGCTGGTATCATTTAACGTTGGTACTCTGCTCTGCAAAGTAGATGTAATAGGTTTATTGGTATAATATGTGTCAGCAGTCAGATATGTCAAAAGAGGAAGTAACATAATTTAAGTTTCTTATTTAGTTTAGGCAACTCACTACTCCTCAGTATAGTTTTATTGGTATAATATGTGTCAGCAGGCATATATGTCAAAAGAGGAAGTAACATAATTTAAGTTTCTTAATTAGTTTAGGCAACTCACTACTCCTCAGTAACAGTCCTCATTAAGTTTCCGCCAGCTCGGCAAACAGTCTTCATTTCCTTCACGGGTCACCCACTCAACTACAACAAAGTTTGTGATGTGCCTTTAATTTAGCCAGTGCGTTATAAACATTAAAACATTAATGTAAGGCAATACCATGTCTGCGGCTACATAAATATATTTTTCTCGCTATACATATCTATATCAATATATATTCCAAATCAAATTCTTGTTCTTCCAGAAATTAGAAAACTGTATTTACTAATTTATTTGTCATTATAGTAAACACTTTCAACAGGTCAGTTTTCGTACTAGGTAATAGCTTTTCACCTTTAAACAGAATTTTGATATATATACAAGAGTTTATGAGCCTTTAGTTTATTATGATTAATACAACTCTATAATTCAAATATAATGTGTGCTTATTATTGAATACAATCGAAGCTTTCGTCTTATCACTTTAAGATGGTGAAGTTTCGTCGCTTTGGGAGCTTCATATCTTATACAGAAACATTTCGTCCATGTGATCTCCCTTCCTAGGTATACAAAAGTATCCACAAGTCGCTTATACAGACAAATCCACAGGTATAAGTTAAAAATGTTTCGGTTTAAATATTTGGACACGTCAGCTTAACATGTGGGTATCAAATTCGATAGAAAGTTAGTTGTTTTACTGGAAATAAATGTAGGGTTAAATTAGGCATTCAAGAACAACGATAAATTGGATTGTAACAGAAGTTGTGTTAACATTATTTTATATTACTTTATCTAACTTCTAAAAACTAACGTCAAAAGTATACTTTATGTGCATAATTCTGTTGACTTATTAATTGTTTACGAGTCTGGAAGAGAAAATCAAACCCACAAATTTAATTTAATGCAGAAATAATATTGATATATTTGAGTTTCAAAAATTGCTTATGACTGGAACCTCCTGTAACTGTAGTTGAATTGCGTCAAGATTTCGTTTTATGGTGAAACACCCTGTTAATGATGTTTATATGTATTTTAGGGCTTTTAAGCGGTATAAAAATGGCTCTCGAAGGTTCTTTAGTGAGACATATTTTGCATGAAAACGCAAATATTTTCCTGTTCCGTCTTTTGCCTTCCTTCGAGTTTGGCATCTGAAGAAGTAATGTCAATCTATTGTTACTAGAGGCAATGTTGTCAGAACGAATTGGACTTCAATCAACTAAGGCCTAGCATATCATGCTGATGATAACGAAGAACTGGTACGGCCACCAGTTGAAGGAATAGAAAGAGCTATGTGAAGGTTATCAAGGAGAGACAAAATAAACTAAGGATGTAAACAGTAACACAGGAACGGATATAACTTACAGAACTAAGGAACCAAGAGAATTATAGGTTACTAGCTGTTACCCGCGGCTTCGCATGCGAATATTTGACTTTTAGTATAGGATCTTCCCGAGAAATGGTACGCATGCGCGTGGTACTTATTAAGACCAAGGTAACTCGGTATACACGGATTGTGCTCGCGTACTAAAACCGTGAAGATCCGTATTTTAATATAATTTTAATTGTCTATGTCTATATGGCGTTCTGTCAGCTCGTATAACAATTTTGTACTCATTAGTCAAATTCTCTCCAAAGCTGTTTTCAAAAGTTGTACTATTTTAACTTGTACTAAATTATTATATTGGTGTAACAGCCTTTGGAGGTTTAAAAGTACCCGTTTATAAAGCCTTTGGAGATATTTATAAAGTACCTGTTAAATCAAAAACGATAAATTCATTATTTTAAGTGTTACTGTGTTAGAATCATTGCATAACAAATTAAACGTTATGTTTTCCTCAACCATGGCTTTTATTTATTTCAGCAGTAAACTAAAAACCAAAATCAAATATATTGCAACTCACCGTCTGCGGCTTTTTAAAACAACGTCTTTACTATAAAGTTGACATGTTTCAGGACACTTGTCCCATCTTCAGAACTTAAAATATTCGTGTATCATTTAACGTTGATACAGTTGTCAAATAATTAAAATATTAAAATGCAATATAAATGTTTAAAAACGAGCGCCACGGTTAAACGATGTACATCGTACGGTGACTGACCCCGCACTGAATTACGTCTGGCTTATTGCAACTCACCGTCTGCAGCTTTTTGAAGCAACGTCTTCTCTATAAAGTTGACATGTTTCAGGACACTTGTCCCATCCTCAGAACTTGAAATATTCGTGTATCATTTAACGTTGATACAGTTGTCAAATAATTAAAATATTAAAATCCAATATAAATGTTTAAAAACGTTCAGTGCGCGGTCTGAGGATGGGACAAGTGTCCTGAAACATGTCAACTTTATAGTGAAGACGTTGTTTCAAAAAGCCGCAGACGGTGAGTTGCAATATATTTGATTGAACAACACGTGGCTTGGTACTAAAATTGGGATTCATTCCTTTTAAACATAAAAACCAAAAACCGTTGTCACCTAACCTCACAAATGAAGACAGCACGTACTTTCGCTTTGCATTAAGTAACAGGACAATTTACAGTTAGTACACTTCTTCTTTTTCACATCCTAATATATCGATACAATCGCATATTATATAAAACATCGAAAATGTAGCGCAGGAATGGATAAATGTACAGTTCCGATGCCGCTAAATAGGTTTTGTTTATTTACTTTTTACTATGGTAATTAGTTCTGGCCTCCATGGTGTGGTTGATATCTTTAATAGTAGAATTTAATATATTTCATTACTTATTTTTTGCATCATCAGAAATACGTATAAACATAGATTTTATAATTGTTTAAGACAACTAAAAAATATATAGACGTATGTGTATAAAAAATTACAAAATATTTCGATACAATCGCATATTAAAAACATTAAAAATTACAGGAACGGATAAAGGTACAGTTCCGATGCCGCTAAATATCATTTGTTTATTTACTTGTTACTATGGTAATTAATTCTGGTCTCCATGGTGTTGCTGACATCTTTATACGTGTCAACGAAAAGGCATAATTAAAAGTGCCTAAATCGTGCGAACGGGGAAAGATATCAAATTCCAAGTTAGACAATATTTTCCGCCTTGTGTCAAAGGTTACGTGTGGAAAATTTGGTGGCAATCGGTGTAAAGGTGTGGATTTGTATTCAGTACCCATAAATCCCCAGACTTTGAGTTTTATATATATATATATATACGTACACACACACACACACACACACACACACACACACACACACACACACACACACACACACACACACACACACACACACACACACAGATAGATAGATAGTATATCTTATAATAACAATGTAGCAGACGATCAGGAGAGTTACAGCGTAACAGACGTGTTTACAAGACAAACAAGACAGACAGTGTTACAAGACAGACAGGTGACGTGTTTCAGTATTGTTGTGAAATATGTCAAACAACATAGGGTTGGTGACAGATCTAATGAAGAGTGGAGTGTAAGGTAACGTGTACATGCTTACTTCGTTAGCGTGGATGCTAACGAACGTCAACAGAAGGTATAAGACAAGATTTATGTTAACGAGACAGACACTAACATCAGTGGCAGTACAGGCATGACTGAGTGTATGACAGTAAGCAGTGTCTGTGTGTGTATACATGATTAACATGTTAGCCGAGTACTCTACACCGAAGGTGACTTAAACGTATCGGGTACACAGGAGCGACGAATATGTAAGTCGCTGCGACATACTCAAGCAAATATATGCATGCGTAATCAATACTTACTCCACACTGTCTATGTATGCAGAAAGTGAGTGAACGCTAGTTACAAATCCTTGTGTATAGTAGTTACATAAAAGACAATAACTATCTATTTTTTTTTTACGATTTAATTACGGCTGGCGCCGTTTTTCCCATCCTAGCTTCCACTGGCGCCGGTCTAAACAGTCCTGTTCTGCAAGTCCTCTTGCATTCAATATCTATTAAATTTGGTCAGCAGTGTGCACTCCATTGTAAAATGTATTTCATATTATTTTCATAATAATTTAACTATTTATTAAATTATTAAAACTTCAGAAGGTTGGAAATTAAGAAGTAATGTTGAAATTTATCAAAGTTTAGAAAATATAACAGAAACAATTAGAAAAAGAAGACTATTATTTTTTGGACATTTATATAGAATGGACGACAATAGGTTAACAAAGCAAATCTTCAACTATCTGTGTGGGAAGAAGTCAACATCAAATTGGATTAAAGAAGTCCGAAAGGATTTAGAAAAAATAGTATGCACGCAGAAGAAGAAATTGAAAGATAATATTTTCGGGCAAAAGTGTTAAAAATGGAAGGACTCCAGGGTAGGAAAGAGAAAAACGCAGGTTAAAAGTGGACTGAAGCCAGGAAGAAGAGACACAGTGAAAAGATGAAAGAATATTGGAGAAAAAGAAAATAACACAGAGTAAAGAATTGAAATTGCCATGTGGTCCTTAGATGGCCGAAAAAAAATATGAAATACATTTTACAATGGAGTGCACACTGCTGATCGAATAAGCCAAGCAATAAAATCGGCAACCACTTTCCATGTTCTTAATAGTATAAGATAACTAGTCCAAGTAGTGAAACTTAGGCCAAGTTTTAATAATATTTCAAGATGTTGCAAAAACGTCGTCTTTAGGCATATTTTTTTTTCCTTTTTAACAGATATGTTAAAACAGAACTATGTTAAGCTATCATACCATTTCATAGCAATGGAAAGTAACGGCTTTAAGCTTAGCAGCAGTCCCGTTTGTTGGCTAATGCACATTGTTACGTCTAAGTCCGTGATAGGTTTGCCACTTATCAACATGTGCTGTACACAGGTTATCAGCACATTATTATCAGCTGGATGACTGTTGAAGGTGAAACTACAGCGTCAATAAATGAATAAATCTATGAGTTGCACTTCAATTCCGTAAGTACATTGTTATGATTTTGACTATATCTTGTTTTCTTTACCGACATTGTCATCCTAGTTAGTTTTAAATTCCCCAAATGGCACAGAAAATATGCATTAAAAAAAGAACAAGAAAAACAAAATCGACAGAGAAAAAGGAAGCATACGTAAATTGTACGTAATTAGACAGCGTGAGCATAAGAGAAATGTAAAGAAGAGAACAAGTGATGGACGGTACTTCGTTCAAGATACAATTATGACGTAAATGTGTGCTGCAAGAAAGGTTTATATCCTGAACACAAGAACATACACAAATGGTGAGGAGGTTTATTAAGTTGAGAGAATTGTAAACAGAACTATCACTGTTGCACACCACTACAGAAAAATTTTCCGATTAGCGCTTTCAAGTTTCTCAGCTCATCGTCAGATCGGAATTACTAAGCAGACGTAAAACCAAACCCTACACCCCCACACCCCTGTCCACACAGAACAAGCTATAATTCAAATGTCCCTTCCCAACCTCCGAGCCCTATCACCCCCGTCTGGACAGTTATATATTTTCTAGCACATTCCTTGTGTGTGTGTGTGTGTGATTGTACGAGTTCTATGTAAGACAAAATAATGTGTACATATTTTGAAACAATGTATCAACAGGAATTGGGAAAGAGTTATAGGAAGTAGAATTTTAACCTGGGAAAGGGGAATATCTACCCTATGTTATACCGATTAAACGTCTTGATTCCAACGAACGTTCGTAAATTCAATTGATGTTACTGAAGGAATTTAAAATAAAATATACAAATGCTCTCACTCGAATAAATGTACGATTAATAAAAAGGTATTAAAAATTTGACAATTAAATACGTTGACTCTAAGATTCATTAAAAAATGGTTAATATTTCCTGGCCTGTTAGTACTGTTACGCCATTAAAGAAGGTTCTACATGTATCTCGGCTATCCCAGCAGAACCCAGCTGCAATGCTTGTGTGCGTACGTGACACTTAACAAGGGTCAACAAACTAGGCTATTCCAGACCAATACCGGTCGGCGCACTGTGTTCAAGACGGCAATCAATTACACTCTATTGTTTTCGAGTATTGTTGACGCGCATTATGGAATTATCCTGCAACACCTGACAGCTGCCGCTTAGAGTCAGTTTAAGTGGCGAGTTATTCCAGTGAGGTTTGAAGTATTGTGGCAAAGTGTTGTGTTTTACAATTGTGCGGGACTCAATTAGTTGACATTTTTATTGCTTAAGGACAAAGTTTGCTCGAATTATTGTACACGTTGATACAATAAACTGTATTTATGATTAATTACAGCTGGTAATTAGTGACTTCATTGGTGTCTTGTAATTTGTTTCCACTGTACCATACGACGATCAGTGTGACAGACGGAACAGTATAGATTTGTTACAAACCCAATTAATAATGTCACCAGTCACGATATAAAATATAATTATAACAGTAAAACCACTTTTAAAACTTGACATTAATGAAACTATAATACCAGACGCAGGGCCGGATTAAGGTACCTTGGAGCCTTAGGCTAATTATATTTTAGCGCCCCCTCATCACCCATAGGCTACTCTTACGTTTATTTCCAAGGGGCTGAATGAAGCTTCAAACACTCTACAATATATTGAATAGTTAGGAATATTTCAAATATCTTACTGTTTTTGGAAATAGTCTCAAGAATTGAAAACTGGGGCTATTTTTCAGAGATTATTTTAAAGTTTCACCTTCAATCATTTGTAGTTTGCTTGGCTTTTATAAGAAAAATATTAACTAAGTTTTATAAGGAAAATATTAACTAAGTAGTTACATAATTAAATTACTTTTATTAAGGGTACATTTAACATAATTTACACAAAGAAGACAATCGGTTAAATATCTTTTGGATTTGTTAAGACTCATGTAAAGTTCAAGCTAGATTCTTTTTTCTCGCTTTAGTTGACCAAAGGTTTTAATCACCTCACTGAAATCAAGTCTTTGCAGAAAGTCACTTTCAATGAACAAGAGGGCTACACTAGTCAGTTTATACTGGCGCAAATTTGAGCGTAAATAACGCTTTACCCTCCTTCAAGCTGAAAAAGATCTTTCGCCACTGCAGTTAGTGACGGGCATAGTAAGGGAAATGCGCAAAGTTATCTCAACATTAGGAAGCATTGATTTTAAGTTAAGCGTTTTCAAAAAATTCCACAGTTGTTTTGCTTCACATCGCTTTTTCTACGACCGTGACTACGACATCGACATAACCATAACCAAAATGTTTGTTTCGAATGCGCAAATATGAGCGATACCGTACTTGTCTGCAATGAAAAGGGATCGTGGCGAAGGTGAACGGGTGGGGGGAGGTGTATGGAATAGATAACGTGCCCGGAAATTCCACGAAGGTCGGGCGGCGGCATAGTTCTATACGAAAGTCCGGCCGCCGATGACTCGTAACCGGAGAAAACAGTTTGGAAAGCAGTTATATTATTTATGTACAGTTTTACCATTATTTCTGGCAAACAGGCGCCTGTGTTCAAAATGAACTCAAATTTTTATCCTTGTAATTTATTACCAATTTTACATTTATCTGTAAAATTTTATTATTTTTTAGCTAAAATTTTGCGTTCCCCAAAATGCGGCGCCCTAGGCTACAGCCTAGTCAGCCTAATGGTTAATCCGCCCCTGACCAGACGTTTCGCCCGAGCCTAAGACGGTGTTCCTTAGTGGTGCTGAGAAAGAAAGTAACAAGTCCCGTCTAAGATTACTGAGTACGCCTAAGTAGTACTCGTTTAAAACGTTTTCAGTACCAAACATTTGCTATTGTTGCGTAATGCGGAAGAACTGTTACACCTTTACAAAACATTCTACGTGTTTCTCGGATGTTCCAGTGAAATCCGGCGTACGTGATTTCAACACCGGTTTGCGAGACTTCTCTATACCTCGCCGTCCGCGGGCACTGTGTCAAGGCCGCAATCAATTACGTTCTATTATAGCGCTGACACGTAGTATGGATGTTTCTGGATTTCCAGCGGGGTATAAATACAAGTACTCAGCGACGCTCAGTTTCAGTTTGAGCTGCGATATATTCCAGTGCGGTGAAGTGTTAGGTGTTTCATAATTGTGCGGAACAAATGTAATACAATTGTGTTTTATACTAGTTGACATTATTATTGCGTGTGAAAAATTTTTATTTGATTTGTTGTAAGAGACAATCTTGTTGATTACACACTGTTTAATTGTGATAATTAAAGCTGGTTATTAGTGACTTAATTGGTGTCTTGTATTTTGTTTTCCACTGTACCGTACGACTATCAGCAGACCGTCGTAACAATATGAAATTTGAAACTGTTACTAGGTATAGGGAAAAGAGATGGTTCCGTAAATTGGCTAAATAACTTGAGAAGATATTCCTGAAGTGTATAAACAGCATCAAAATAAAGAAATAGATTTTTCTCAAGCAAAATAATTTTCGTACTAAACAGATAAATAAAATTACGAAAATCGAAAAACATCATTGGTGCTTATAAACAAACAGATAATAATGGACAATGTAATGAATTATTTTTTGATGAGAAATAATAATTCTGCATCTGAATTCAGTTTAGTGAAATTACGGGAAAAAATTACGGGTTAATCTGGTTAGAGACGTTTGTGTTGCCACCAGCTCTAAGGATGACGGAAACATCACGGTAAATGAATTTCCTCTCAGATAACCTTGTCTGCCCTTGTAAAACGAAAACAAATTTATTGCTTTTGCGACGTTTACAGACCCAACACTTTGAATCTCTGTTTGCTTAATGTAACTAAATTGTATTGGATTGTATGTGGTGAATATATTCAATTCTTTACATTTTTTTAAGTTCAAGTTGTGTAACACCAACTCTTGTGTCGTTTGAGTTTGTGTATGTGCGTGTGCCGTAGCCTGAGTGGTATGTTTGCATGTTGTAAACCGATCCTGCGTCTCTTGATCGTAGACATTCACAGGAAGAACCAATACTGTCAAAGGTTACATCACCCATTTCAGAAATATATAAGCCTCTTAATTAAAAATATTGTTGCGCAATACGGAACATTCTTGTACAATCGATAGTGTCGTTCTAAAAGCTTTTCAAGTAGCCCAACCGGTGAGTGTTTCTGCCAAGGCCGCGCTGAAGTACCCTCTAGAATTGTCGAGTGCTTGCTAAGGACGCATATTATGGAACCCAGTAGAGTATCAATAGCCAACACCTGCCGGTTGGAAGTCAGTGTTGTTCACAGTGTGTTCAAGTGGTCTATTAATGAAAAGTGATTATTGTGCGGGACTTTATTACTTGACATTATCATTGCGTGTGTACAAATTTAACTTGAATTATTGTACGAGTATAATCCTGTTGAATAACTAGTTGATTTCAAACTGTTAATTGTGATAAATTAAAACTGGTGATTAGTGACTTCATTGTTGTCTGTATTTTGTTTTCCACCGTACCTCGGAGACCGTCGTAACAATATCAATTAATAGTCATCATCATCGTCTTCAAGGATAAACCAAGGACGGTTTGTTCCGGTCTCAAATAGGCAAATATTACAGCTGGTCACTCCAGCGCTTCATCGGACGTCCCACACCTCTCCGTCACCTCGGCTTAAAGTTCCATAGTTGTTTGGGGATGCGGCAGTCATCCATTCGGCAAAGATGTTCACACCAATTCAGGCGATACTGAGCGATCCTGTCGAGTATATTCATAATATTCAGTTCCTGCCGTATATCTGTGTATATAAATTAATAATTACTTATTTAATGATGTCATTATGCTTTTATTTATTATGATACGATATGTAGGTACTGCCTAGTGTAATTTACGGTAGTAGTGTTGTTACTTGCATTCAGCTTTTATTTTTGTAAAATCGTCTCCCCCGTATACCTTGAGATAGTTTCAAGCTGCAAACCATTTCTGGTAAAGATCTAATACCATATATTTAACATAAAATGCATTGTGAAAGGCATATAAAAAGCATAAGAATTTTAATGCAAAAAAATAAGCTCTCACGGCAGGAGTTGTCAATTATACATTTAAATTCACTGTCGTGTTGTGCAGTTGTCGAAAGAGTCCAACAGAGTTGAATCCAAACTTTTGGCCGTACTCAGACGGCCAACTGGAGTGGCGCGAGAACAACTTATAAATTTCTTCGATGCTGAACCGTTACCCATTCTCGCTGGCCAACGTTTGGGCCAATCACAAAGACTCTGCACAGACAGTGTAAATTTTAGGACTTCTCAACACCAGAAATAAGTTATTAAAATTCATTCCCAGGCTGTTTGGCCGTAATCCAATGTTTTGTTCTAAACCAGACTTTTCGCCAGTACCATCGGCAGCCACCATCATTGTCATAATTGAGCTGCACTAACGTAGGGTGGTGCACGTTAGGGACCACATTACTGTGGTTAAGGCTAGCAGTCCCGTGAACACCACTAATACTTACAAAATCGCCAAGTGCCACGATGCAGTCATAAATCAACCACCAGCCAATCAGGAAGAAGAAGGCGTATTTGAACCTTGCGACACACCATGCCAAAGAGTACTTTAATAACAGACTTTCACGGCGCCGATTCATAGCAATCACAGCATCCTGCTGGATCTGGACAAAACGAACCTGGATCTGGATACTTTTGGATCTGGAGATGCTTCTGCTTCTGGATTTCCAAACGAAGGCGAGGGAAATACGCACTCACCGCACCGCAGACAAAAGCTTCGTCTCACCGAAGAGGGTCCGATGGTCGCCATTGGCAGTGCCTGCTCCGCTACGGCAGACTACTCCGGCTGCTTCAAGCGACAGTAGCGGCCGTGTTCACCTACGCGTGTGCGGACACTACGCTGCGTGGTTCCAAAGTACAGCTGCCTGCACGAGCAGGGAACTCCGTAGACTCCACACGACGACAGTAAACGGTTTCGTCGTGTACCACCCTACGTTAACGCAGCTCGATATTTACACTGACGATGGCAATCGATGGTACTGCCGAAACGTCTCTGTTTTAGAACAAGACATTGTACCGCGGCCAAACAGCCCGGGAATGGATTTTAATAACATTGACTCCGGCCGTGTAAGCCTACGAAGTATATATATATATATATATATATATATATATATAACTTGGTTCGATGCTGAACCGTTACCCATTCTCGCTGGCCAAAGTTCGGGCCAATCACAAAGGCTTTGCCCAGAAAGGGTGAATTTTAGGACATCTCAACACCAGGAACAAGTATTTATTCAACACCAAAGCCATCACTTATTTATTCATGCCGTGGATGCTGTGCAGATAGATCTCAATTCCTCAAACGCCTCTCTCTGCAAGCGAGAGAAGTCCGGACGAGTTAAACACAAGATCTAGGTCTCTCCAAACAGTATCGGATGGCCTTCATTTGACAGCGTATGTTTCTTTATAGTAGACTCCATCTGCAATGACCAAGTGTGCTCACCGAGTGTTATCTCGACGCTACGTGACGCTAGTATAGCCTACATTAGAGCAAGAACACGGCACACTCTATTCTCTGCAAGACGAAAATGGATAACTGGTGTGTCCTTCTCTGACTTTAGTTATAGTTCTCCAACTTACGCGTTGCTGCACGTCGGGCTGAAAATCGAGTGGGACACAACGCACTTTGTAAAAAAAGTTCAAGAGCTTGGATATACGACCTGAAGACATTATATTTAAGAGCGCGGAGGCCTTGGCTCTGAATAAATGCTGTTTGCCGGTAACTATGTTGATGGTGCTCGTCAAATATGAGTGATGTAAGAACTATAAACGTTTATTATCAGTTATTTTCTCTATGTTAGCAGTCTTCATAATAACTTTGTCAAATTTTGTTGCTTCCCTGTTATATACACTTTTTCCTCGAACGAGGCCTTTCGGTTTCGCAACCATTATCAAGTTCTTCCTACAGCAACCATTATCAACTACTACAAAAATTTTGTTGTAGGAAGAACTTGATAATGGTTGCGAAACCGAAAGGCCTCGTTCGAGGAAAAAGTGTATGTAGCGGGGAAGCAACAAAATTTGACAAAGTTATAAGCGTTTAATGAGTGAACAATTCTCACCAACATTAATCTACACGTCAAGCGTGGTCTTGACGTCACTAAACAAAGTATATTTCACAATAACCTAAATGTTCAAATAACAAGCGCCCACAGAGGCACGTTAAACCTGTCAAACGTTGTTCAGTAATATAAAACATTTTAATCTAATCTGTCTCCTATGTGAAAAATACACCCAGTTTTTAACTCATGTAGACAGACTGAGTCTAACAGCAACTGCTGCATTAGCCACATTTACGTTCCGTTGAAACTAAGGCCCGACTAGTTAGTTTGTAAATTGCCGTTGAAATATTAATTCAGCTTACAGCAAAGAGAGACAAAAATTAATTAAGTAATCGGTATGGAGAACCATACATGACTTCCATGTTCTAAGATTTATATTTAAAATCATTTTCAACATGAAATATTTCCACAGAAACGACTTAACCACAGTAGATACTGTGGTCACTAACGTATATCACCTCACGTTAGCGCACTCCATTTTCACTGATAATGGCAGTCGACGGCACTGCCGAAACGTCTGGTTTTCCAAAAAACAGTGGACCACGGCCAAACACCCCGTGAAGGAATTGTAACAACTAACTACTTCTTTGTTGCCGATAAGGTAGTACACATATAAACAATTATCCCCTCCCCTGCAAATATAATTTTCATTTTTAGAAAATTACCCCTCCTCCTTGAACTACCATTTTCATTTATAGATATTTCATCTACCTTTCTACAATGGATTACTATGACCTTCTTTCCAGGATACTTTATTTATCAAAATTAAGTACTTTACTCTTGCTAAAAGTTAAAAACATTGCAGGTAAACTACCCCTTGCCCTTAACCAATCTTCACTGAAATCAATCGGCCTTGAGTCCTATACAAGTCAGGCACATATACAAAAAATTGTTTGATTTTGTTTTAATTTGCGGCTGTTATCGTTCGCCATAGAAAAAATTCGACACATAGACACAGTAAGATACACAATCAGACACAAAGACAATCAAAGACACTTTTCGGAAAGTGACTTTTCTTCATATTTTGAGGGTAATACAAGCAGGAGCAGCCCTTATGCCGAACACGTTTTTTTTCGCCATCACTATACTTCCATTTCCTTATGGAACATGGAAGTTATAGAGACACAGATGAACAAGAATAGATGATATTTAAAAGTCATCATCATCGTCATAATCATCATCATCTGGAAGGATTAAAACAAGGATCGTTTCTTCCGGTCTCGAAGAGGAAGGTTTTCTATTAGCTGCCACGGATTTTGCCGGGTGCAACTAAATGAAAGTGCGGGGTGCAACTGCCCCGGCAAGAACAGGTAAAAACGCAACTACAGGTGGGTAAACAGATGTGGAGAGGAATGAGGGATTTGATATTGTATATAAAGATACAGTTAAAATATTCCTCTCTTATAAGGAATACTTAGACACAGACGTACCGATAGAGAAATTAGTATTCATAGATCTGAAAATGTTTGTGAAACTTCTCACGCCTACAATATTCTCATCCGTCCAAAGTAAACAGTCACTTTATTTTGGTCTGAGTATTTAAAAAGCAAATAGATTTCGTTTCTTATCGACTGCAGCAAAGAATCGGACAAGTCGAATACGCTTTCCGTTCAGAGAAACGTAGCGAGTGTGTATTTGCCGATATTGTTGAAGTCCAATTTAGAATCTCAAACGTAAAATGTGTTCTCACACTTGGATTCAGTTGTAGTAAGAATTTATTATTTAAACCTTTGTAGTGTGCAGTAGTTTGCCACAATAAACAATTTATAAAAGCAGATACATCCAAAGTTTAACATTTATAAATTATTTACACAACTCTCTTCACCTGTATTAAGTAAAATCATTTTGACGTGTTGGAAGAAAACATTTTTTACATCTAATATAATACATTTAACCTAAACATAAAATATATTTTTCATTGGACAAAGTATGATATTGGTTCAAACCATTGTTAGAAGTATCATGACTTACGGCTTATAAGTTTGGACTATTAATAATTACACAAGAACAAAATTAATGACAGCAGAGATGGACTTTAGGAGACGTTCGGCAAGAGTATCCAGACGAGAGAAAATTGGAAATGAAGTCATTAAGGACAGAATGAATATGAAAAATTCAATTGTTTATTTTATCCAATCAAAAAAATTACAACGGTATGGACACACAAAAAGTATGGCACAGGAAAGACTGCCAAGGAGAGTTATGGAATGGGCCCACCAGGAAGAAGGAAAAGAAGAAGACCACCTAGTGCCTGGATAGAACAAATTCAGACTATATTTAGGAAACGAGAAAATGTAGAAAATCTTTGGATCGACAAGCAGCAGTGGAAGATAAGAATTTAATCACTTCTGTAATATTTGGTTTCGGAAAATGTGTAAACATTGTACAGCCGGAATAATAAAATATGTTGACAAGATATTTTATGGTTTGATGAGAACGGATAGACAGCTTCTCGTGTTTTTAGTTTGTGTTAATTCTTGTTATAGTACTCTACAATTTACACTTGAAACAAAGAATGTTGGAAGGTTTGAGTTTTTGAATCTCACCATTACCGTTAGCAAATTATCTTAGATTTCAGATATACACAAAATCAACTTTTCCAGTTATTGTTATACACTAACTAAAGATCACACAATTAAACAGTTTTCACGCAGTGGTTAACCACTGTATACTGCTGAGTTTGGTGCCTTTACCCAACGTAAACTTTAATAGAAAAGATAATATTGTTTCGACGGTGTCATAAATCGTTGGTTTTTACGGTGAAAACAAAGTAACTGGCACCAACAAAATCACTAATAACAAACTTTATATTAGGAAAAACAACAGTTAGAAATCAACAAAGGCACTTTTACACAATAACTGTGTCTAACACGCAACAATAACTATCGCATTATTACAGTTACGCACCAAGTAGCACAATAATCACTATCGACTAAACTGCAACAATAACTTCGATACGCACTTGTAATATCGCCAGGTGTAACTGAAAGTCGACCTCTTCGAAATTCAGTATATGTACTCGTCGCCTTGCTTTGTAGTGACGCAGTTAGGCTGGGTTTTCGTAGAGTTGTCTAGTAACGTCTGGAATGGGCATTTTGAATTACTATTTCGAGGGGCAAGACCGCCGCTTCAAAGAGTCACGTAGCCACTTTTGATATTTTTCACCTCAACGTAGCTTATAATAAAACCTACAGCAATAATAACGATTATGACGAAATAATAGATACTTTATTGTTAGAATTACGGCTTTAACGTTCACGAGTCGTGGCGAAACAGTAACAATTTGCTTTCTTCTTATTGGCTAGCGGTGTCAGACATCTTCGTACGGACTCCAAAAGTTTATAAGTACGGCCCTCCTTCTTAGGACCACTGGCCTTAACCACAGTACTGTGGTCACTGAAACTACGAAACCTCTGTCATTCTGTTCCAGCCTTCTGCACTGAAGATGGCCGTCGAAGGTACGTCCGAAACGTTTGCATACTACAACAACTTTGGCCTACGGCCTTACAGCCTGACAAGCCGTAATTCTAACAACATTGACGTAGGCCGTAAAATGCCTCAGACAGAATAAATACTTTAATATCAACAAGAATAAGAAAGTCATTTAAAAGAATTTTAATCCATAGAGTCTAATCAGAAATAAAAAATTGCATTTAACAATTACATTCCACTTACATCAGACAGACTTAACAATAGATAGAAAAGCGTTGGTTTAACATATTCTAAATAAATGTAATATTTTCTTACTACTGGTAAACAATAAAAAAAATCAGACATACTGGAACAAATGTTATCTACCAAATACATTGAGCAGAATATGAAGCAATTTATATGTGACAATGTGGTCGTGAGCCGACATCACATTTCTGAGCAACATCTCAAGGAAGAAATTTTAAATATTTTAGCGAATACGGGTTTAACCGATTCACAACACAATCGCTTTTTAATTGCAAAAGCAGAAATATTACTGCGTAACATAGGAAAAAGGTAGAGAATGGATTTATTAGAAACTTAGAAATTAGGAAATTAATTGAAAATAACTGAAGTGTAACGAATAACATAAGAATTCTCTGTACCTTTTTTTTATAAAAATATAGCCATTTAGTTTAGTTATGTTTAGAATTTTTATTCCTATTATACTTGGAAATATAGTTACTTGACCTTCTTTATACTACCTCCAACACCCTTTACCTTAATCTTCTTTAAACACTTTTAACACACGTTTATCATATAGCACATTATTTGTATTAATTTGATCTTACCAGATATTTAAAAATAGCCAAATCGGCTAAAACAGTTGTCAGGTTTAATAATACATTTTGTAAAACTACAAAGCGTATGTTTTTATTTAAATCTTTCTAATTAGGGTCGTTATGGAAGAATAACTTTCGCGTTATAAATATTTTTATTCAAGGGTAGGTAAAAATCTCTATAGACTCTAGGAATCCCCGTAGTTCCTAGTAATGTGGGACTATAACACACTAAAAAACACTCCCTCATCCAGCAGCTTGCTCAATAATCCCAAGATTATTCTGTATTTCTCTCACGTAGAGTTTTATGGATCTATACGTATTGATTGCTTTCTATTGCGATACCAGATCATATGTTTTCTGTCTTTTGAGTCACATCAGGACGTGTGGAGCTTCTTCCACCACATGTCGCATGATTTTGTTATCGTGGATCTGAATCCCCTGATCACGTTTGTCTGCATATGTTGTTACTATTTCGCTGACATATTCTACACTGAGGTCTCTATGTAGGCTGTCGTTCCTTATGTACCAAGGGGCATTCACTATGCTTCTGAGTACTTTGTTCTGAAAGGTTCGTATCTTTTCTCTAAGTTTGTTTTCTTTGTACAGCACCACAGCTAAATTCCGTAAGTCCACACAGGTTTCAGAACGTGTTTTTGGAAAACAACAATATGTTTTCAACTGTTAGTTGGGTTAAATAATAACGTAATAAAAATAACATTTACGATAAAATAAAGAGAACTTTTCAGTCAATAATATTAGGTTTAATAAAGGTAAGGTAAACGTAAGGTAAGGTATTAGGCGTAATTGCGTAAAGTAAATATTTGTAATATGCAATCATTTTTACATTCCCCGTTAGGGCTAAAAACAACTTCGTGTCAAATTCAATATCTTAAAACAGAAATGCAGTAGCCTCTAAATTAAAAAACTCGGCTGTAAATAGTTAATTTGAACTTTTAATTGCAAATGTAGTCAAGGTATATAATCAAGATATTTGCGTGTGTTTGGGTATTTCAAAGGAATAAACTAAAAGTCACAAAATATTTGACCACTTTTGTTATGCTAAGTAAGGCAGAAACAAAACAAACGAGACGCCGTTATTACAAAGGATTGCTCATTAAGACTAACGAATGTCTAAAGCGTGGAATCTAATGTTCCCGATATTCAGATAATATAACGTTTCCCTTTTGTACTGCTCGCAATTAAAATATTGCTTACTTCTCTCTTTTGTATACAATTGTTGCCGATTTTTTTAATGCCCATTTCAGAGCAACGTTTTAACACAATTTTGTTTAAGCCGCTTGCTAATTTTCTATTTGAAAAAAATAATGTCATCTTCTGTTTCCCCAACCTTTTTTAATCTATATATTGACGACATGGTGAGAGCATGGAAATTCAGAGTGACTTCGGGAATACAGCATAACAAATCAATTTGTTTGGGTCTCCTGCTATATGCGGAAGACATAGTTCTTATTTAAGAAAGTGAGGATGATTTGCAAAGAGGTTTCTGTTACAAGAAGTGGCAAAAGAGTATTCCCTGACAATTTCAGTAAGAAATACCAAAACCATGGCCTTTAAAGGTAAATATCCAGTGAGTAGTAAGATAGTTATAAACAACAGCACTTTAGCACAAGTGAGCCCTTTTAAATATTTTGGCTGTGCAGTAATCTATGAATCTGAATATGATATAAAAGAGAAGGTAAATACGAGGAATATTAGGAAATTTAGGAATATTTGTGGTACGATTCATAGAAATCTTAGAAATAAAAGAGAACACAGCACAAGGATTAAAGTTTATAAGACAATTGCAACATTAACATATTCGAGTGAGGCGTGGGTGACAAAAAAGGAAACGCCCTAAGATTCAGAGTGCTGAAATGTAGTTTCTCGAAATAATTTAAATTATACATTGAAAGATAGAAAAATGAATGAGGATATCAGAGCAGAACTCGATGTAAAGGACATGAATGAAATTATCTCAATTTACAGAAGATAATGGTGGGATCATCTGCAAAGGATGACAGACGATCAATTGCCGAAAGCGGCACTAAACTATAAAGCCATTGGTAGAAGAGGCGTGGGTCGTCCGGGGATGAGATGGGTGCCGGAACAGATTTATATAACCTAACTCTTGAAGAGGAGAAGAAGAAGTAACTACTTCTGGTACAAAACGATTCACAAGAATACTTGAACACAAAATTTAAATAACAAAAGTGTAGAAAGTGCAAGTAAATAATAGCATAGAGGACATCTTTGAATATGCTAATTCCTCTGCGTTTGATGGAAGCACTGACTGGGAGATTTTCTTTGAAGGGCCACTTTTAAGCTCCTGTGTGTCGCCTGAACTTAGTTAACGGGAAACTTTATTAAACTTCTGTTGTTTGCTACTAGGTTAGTCAAACTGTTTTACATCATTCACTACCGTCAGGCATATTTAATTTTTCTGGTAAAGAAGTACTTGCTTATAGTAAGATGAAAGGCTAATGAAAGTGAAGTCTTTTTATTACATAGAAAATAATTGTTTACGTTTTTTCACTTTATTAATAGATACGACATATGGATCTGGATTATTACTTTCAGTCTTTGTGAACAGTCGACAACTTTAACAATACTGCCAATACTAACAATATCACATTTGTGATAAGAAATTGCCAAGGTTAGCGTTACACAGTCTCAGTAGAAATTTCAATTACATGTACAATCCTCATACGCTGTGTACAAGACGCAAGTGAGAATTCATGGTTTCAAACACGTGTTGACTTGATGAGATGCAAATTGGGCGGGAGTAGTTAGAAACAACAGACTCTGTATCAGCCGACAAACGGAACACATACTGTAGTTAGACGCTACGGAACTCTGTGCAGTGAGCAAACTTAATGTTACAGTAGCTTGTACTCGACACGTCTCCTGTGAGACAACGTTCTGCTGCTTGTAGAGACACAATTTTCTTGTAATACAGTTACTGCAGTGTCAATGTAACTATATACAAGTAGAGTTTGTGTGCTGTGTGTACGTGCGTGTGTGTGTGTGTGGGGGGGAGGCCGCGTGCGCTTGCGTGTGTGATTTATACTATACTGTTCATACAACCGAACATCGGTCCACAAAAAATCTATTCTAGAAAAACATTTGAATTCTCGGCTGTTAGTACTGATAAAAGTCATTGAACTAATTATTATTGTTAAATAACTTGTTTATTGGACACTGTGATTTGTGATTAATTGAAGCTGGTATTTAATGACTTTATTGAAGACTGTATTTTGTTTCCACTTTAACTTTAATATGACCAGGGCCGGCCCCAGCGCTTCTGCCGCCCTGTGCAGTATTTATGAGTGCCGCCCCCTCTCCATTTTAACTCTGAACACATTCACGCACACTAGACCTACTCTAAAGATACGGCGATTGCCTTCAAATGACGACTAGGAATGTCAGCATTGTTGTGTTTATCAACTGACTAGAACTTTATCTCATTTACGATGCGGCGAACGGCTACAATAAAAATTGTAGAGACAATACAAGGAATCGTGAGACAATAAAAATGTATGCCTATGTGATGACTTAAAATTAAAATACTAACTACAATTCATTATGATTGAAATATAACAAAAGTAACGTATCATATACCTTAGTTAAAAAATACTCGTCTAGCTTTTGCACTGGCAAACTTCTTTATGATTTCGTTGTCATCAACTGATTCAGCTAACTCATGTTCTGTAGATATAGTCGCCAGGCCACTCAGGCGAGTCTCGGACATACTCGATCTTAGATAATTAGTTATTAATAATCGATTAGTTATTAATAATTTTGAGGTTCGAAAAAGTCAGGTTTACGTTCTCTCGTTCGAGTTTTCGACTCTTCGTTAAACTCCGCTGACTTTATATACATAAAGTAATTGTTACTGATCTTACATATAGTGATTAAATTAAGTGAATAATTTTATTTTTTCCCTAAATTTCAAACACATAACATCCCGGAATCTTCCGCCCTTTAAAATTTGTTGCCCTGGGGGGTGGTGCGGTTTGGCCCTGCCTGGAGCCGGGCCTCCATATGACGATCGGAGAGACTGTGGTAACAATATTTTATGACATTTAGTCGTTATAGTTAAAAAACTATCTAAAAACTTAGAGCTTTATTTAAAATTATGTTATTCATATTAAAAAAGTAACCGTGATAATCTTCTATAAAATATTTATTTTATAAAAGAATAATGGCTTAATACGTGTTTTTGTAATTTTTTGATAAAATTGTCTAGTAATTATCTAATAACTTACCTATTTGATAAGAACAGCCCAGGAAGCTTACTAATTATTTATTTTTTTGGGGTGGATTATTGTAATCACTTAGTTTTTGTGACTTATTATGAAACTGCGTATTGCACAAACAATAACAAACAGATGCAATATGAGAGTTAGTAGGTTATAGAAATATCAAACAAACTGTGAGAAACCATTTTTCTTTTGTTCAGTAATTTAATTCACTATTTTCATGTTATAAGTATATTTTAACTATTATTTTGAATGATCATCACTTCTTTCACAGCACTTTAACAATTAATAATTAAATACACGTTCACTTGTGAAAAATCTTACTTTTTTTTATATCCTGATACGCACGGCTCGGAGTAGTTTGCTCCTTCATCAGTGAGGTAAAATGCAGAAAGCGTTAAGGCGTTGGTAATCTGTAACGGTTTTTTGGGGATTGGTTGTGTGTGGGGGTGTGTGGAGATATAAGGGGGTTGGCGCGAGATTCTGAATTGTGTCCGTGTCCGTTGTGTATTATTGTGTCGAATAGTGAGTTGGATTTAAATTGTAATTGTTCATTGAGTATGTTGTTTGGTTGTGTTTTGTTGTGTTTGTATATTTTGTATTGTTCAGCGGTGTTGAGTTTGCGACTTTTGGGCAGGTAGTGTAAAATTTCAAGATTGTTTTTTATGTTGGTGTAACTGTGGTTTTCTGTTTGGATGTGTGTGGCAAATGTGGATTGTAAGTTGTTATTGGATAGACCTTTGTGTGTTCAGAAAATCTGGAGTAAAAAGATCTTCCTGTCTGGCCTATATAGAATTTATTACAATCGTTGCAGTTTAATTTATATACGCCTGTTTTGTTGTATATGTCTATGTCTTTGTTTGTGCCGTTAATGCGTCTCTTGATGGTATTGTTAGTTCTGTATGCTGTTTTGTAATTGTGTTTTCTGAATGTGTTGGCAATTTTGTGTGTGTTAGAGTTGTAGTATGTGAGTGTGATGTATTTGTTTTGTTGTGTGTTATTTGTATTTTGTGTTGTTTTGTTGTTTTTGTATAGGATTTTTCTATGTAATTTGTTTATTAATTCAGGATTGAATCCTTTTTTTATTGCTATGTATTTTATTGTGTTAAGTTCTTCATTGTAGTCTTGTTTATTTAGTGGTATTTTTGTGAGTCTATGTAGCATATGAGCATATGGTTGAAGGCTGCATGTTTATGTTGTGTTGGATGATTTGATGTGTTGTGTATAACCTTGTCAGTTGTGGTTGGTTTTCTGTAGATTTTGTATGTGTGCGTATTGTTTGTTTTGTTGATTGTTAGGTCTAGAAAGTTTATACTGTTGTTTTTTTTCTATTTCTATTGTGAATTTTAATTTTGGGTGTATCTTGTTTATGTATTTGTGGAAATTTTCTACTTGTCTTGTATTGCCATTGTATAATAATAATATGTCCTCTACGTATCTGTGCCAATATAAGATTTTGTTAGTGTATTTGTTGTTATGTATTATATTTTAACTATTTTAAAAGTTTCTGACTTTAATGTTTCAAGTTAAAATATCTGTTTAACATAGGTGTGGATTTATGTTAAATTTAAAATGAGTTTTATTTGGGAGAGGGCATTACTTCTAATTACGCTACACGGGTTTGCTTTTAAGAAACACACTATTTTCAGTGGAAAGTCCCCAGTGTGAAGTAATTTTAAAGCAAACACAGGAAACGTGTCCCAAAATTGTCCAGTACTTTCGTTAAAGTTGGTTTTGTTTCTATTAGAATCGCTACCACTTGGATCCCCAGGAGGTCGCACCGAGCTCAGTGAGTGAACTGAACAAAGTTAAACACGTTATATTTATATGAGAATTTAGAGGGTATAATGTAAATGAAGCTACATCAATCATGTAAAATTAATTATTACATCCTTCTCTTTGTGGTGTACAAACTAGAATGTGCGTAGCCTGTTTACAATTACAATTTTTCGTAAAAAATAATTAATTAAATTATTTAATTGAATGTATTTAAAATAAATTACATAAACGTAATGTAGTTCAATTCCAGTATAATTTTCCTGTAATTTGTATGTCGTACAGACCATAACATGTTGAAATTGTAAACTCTAATATCCCTCCCACTTACACCACGAACAAACAAAATATGTTATGAGAACATCGGCTTGCCGGGGCTGTAAGGCCGTCGTTTTCAATGTTATGAGAACTTCGCCTTGCCGGGGCTGTAAGGCCGTCGTTTTCAATGATGTACGAAAATAGTTATTTAGTTGTATTGAGTGCGTATTTCCATTTCCCTCGCCTGCGTACGGAGTCTGTTCAGATTCAGAAACATCCATCTATTGCAACTGACTGACTGACTCTGGGCTGCGCGGTTGTGCGTCGCAGAGACGAACCGCTCAGTAAACTGAGTTCCGAGCTACCTTCTGGAGCCCCTGCCTCGTGGTCCTGCCCAAGTAGGGCGTGTGCTCTATAGCAGGCCGTTTCTCGGCTGTTGTGCTAGCCTACAGTAGCGCAGTATACACCGAGGGCGTTTCCACGAATCACCTGGACGTATACGGTACCTGCCCAGCCCAGCCACATGAGGATTGTCTGGGAACCTCGCCGCACGTGCATAAAATTTGCGTGCCAGCCGCCTGAAAGTGTCGTCTAAGGATCGGACGCAAAATCCTATCCTTAGAAGGCGAGATGAAAAGCGACGAGGGACTTTGGCCGCTAGCCGAAGACCCCTGTCGAGGACGCTTTGCAACTTCGTTTTATGCATTGCGGCGAGGTAACCCCAAACCGGGCAAGCGTAGGTAATGACGGCAGCAGATACGCACCGACCATCATTTTGCCAAATTTTCTGGTTATGGCTGAGCTGATCAGGAGTGGAAAAAGTAAGCTCAGACGAGCGGATGCTCGCTTATGAACTGTCTGATCGTGGGTACGCCACATGAGCCGACGGTCAAAGTGTACTCCGAGGTACTTGACCTCGTTGGACTAGCGCAAGTAGCATCTATTGCAATGAATCGGCGGGGTGAGTCCCTCTCATTGAGTGCTCTTTGGACGCGAGTTGTGGCGAACCAATAAGAATTCACCTTTCTTCTGATTGGCTAGTAGTATTAGATGACAAATTCTTGCGGCCTCCAAAAGTTTATAAATATGGGTGTCCTACTCACAGCCACTATCCTTAACCACAGTCCAGTGGTCACTGACTACGAAACCTTTGTCAGTGTTTTGGACGCTTCTGCACTGAAGATGACCGTTGAAGGCATGACCGATACGTTTGCACCAAACAACCTCAGACCACGTCCTCACAGCCCCGCAAACCGAAGTGCTCATAACATTGAAACAGGCCGTGAAAGCCTCAAACAAAATATGTTGCAACAGTACAAACATTAACGGTACTGTGCATTGCCAAAATAAATAAATAAATAAGAAAAATAAACAAATATGAATTAATAAACATGATTCAGATTGCATAAGTTGGATCGTAGTAAAAATAGGGAGCGCAGAATACATGCATGGACATGCATTATCGACTCACCTGTCGCTAGCGTTGTGTACGCGCGTATTTTGTTGGTGTGTGTGAAACCTGTCCGTTCCTGAAATGTAACCAACCCTTTTCAAGTGGAATAGTTGTATGTTTATTTTAATTATAAGGAAACTATAGGATAAAACAAAAGACACCAAAGTGTATAGAATTTATAGGTGAATAAAGTGTTAAAAAACCGTACAGGTGTGACGAAAAGTGCAATTACTGTACGTAAAAAATGAATAACTCGTTTTGTGAGTACCATAAAGAAATGCAATTTGCGTATAGTAATCACATAAAAATTAGTGATCGATTGAGGATCGAGTGAGGTGAGACAAACTTCGTAATTCGCGAAAATAGGCGGAAATTGTGACTTGAACCAGAGTGGGAAAGTGACGCTCGACAGAATCTGACAGGTTAGATATTGTTCAGACAGGAATTTTTGCACGACCTGACTATAAATATCAGGTCGCGCTAATAAGGTTTCTTCTTCTCGATTCAACCGTTGCCGCAGGAGGCTATGTCAGACGACGACGTCAATTCACATCTATAGTGAGAGTCACAGGACAAACTAGATGACTAACCAGAGCCACAGAATACATACGATGAGTTCTATGTACACACCGGCAGCATATGACGTGAGGCGAGGCGACTATTAATCAACACATGCAGGAGGGCACGACCAGAGGACCAAAGGAGGACGTACGGATGAATAACCACGTGAAACGAGGTGATAAAAAAAAATTGTAATTATAGACATTTGAAAGACACTAATTAAAGTTGGAATGAAAGACATTCAACCAGTATGGAAATAAATAAATTATGCATAAATGTAACAGCAGAATAATAAAATTAGAATAATATTTCTTGTATCAAATTTAGTAATTAGTAACGTAAATGATGAGAGAAATATTTGATTTTTGAATTAACGTAATTAGTAAAGTCTTTGATGATCAAGGAGAAGGCATATGCAGTAAAAATTTAAAACAGAGTAATATAAAAAAATTTCAATAGAAGTAAATTCATTTTTGAAGCTAATGAATCAGCAATTGCAAAAAAGATAAACACACAATGAGTAAGCCGAGAGCAAAATCAATATTTTAAAATAATTAAAGTTAGATAATAAGATTTGTGTATAACTTGTGTATGTAACTTGTTAGCAATAAGTTATGTACGAAAACTTCGTACAAACGATATAATAATGAGTCAATGTTTAATATGCGATATGAAAGATTTTGTTTAATAAATAAATTATGGAACAATTTTAAACTTATATAACGTATCATCTTCTTATTACGATTACACCCATGAAATCAATTCAATAAATTAAATTGAATTTGTTATGTTATATAACACACATTTTCTCACACATTTAAATTACATTAAATAAATATAAATTTGTGGTGTTATATCATTTCGGCGTCCCAAGAACGTGGGGCTCCTCAAAAACAAACAAATTTATATTTGCAACCTGTATACACAAAGATATACCGTTGTAATATATTTTCTAATTGTAGAAATCTAGCTGGGAAACTACATCTTATTTTTATTTTAGCTGACAAACAGCTCACTAATTTCAGGGTTAAACACATTGCTCACCTCTAATGCTGTTTTATGCAGGGCAGCTGTGTCAATCTGTGTTTCTGATTTATCATCTCTTTTGTGTGGTCTTATTTTTTAAAGCACAGGCCATTATAAACTGACGTATTACACGCGTATACACTGTCTCACTTATGTAAAGGGTAAGCTGTAAAAATATAAACTATGTTAGTCATTTAACGAATGCAAGTGTGCAAAAAAATTATAAAATACAGTCATTTTATAATTGGTATTATAAAAAAAACATACATTTGTCGTTGGTATCACCAGTCTGAAGAAACAGTATGTTTGTAAGACGTAAGAGTTTAGGCGGACCTCGCACTCTTCTGATTAAGATGTGTAAAGAATTCAACAGGCGTTTGAGCGAAGCCCAGAAATGTCTACTCGCCGTACCAGCAGAGAACTTAAAAAACGGAGTCCTGCCACACTGGCACAATAACGTACGGCAATCCTTGACTGACACACTACCTCAACGTTGGATAGGGCGCAACGGACCCCGAGATACTGTCCTACATGCTTGGCCTCCAAGATCTCAGACACGACCACATACGACTTCTTCTTGTGGGGATAAGTGAAAGACCGTGTTTTTGTTCCACCGTTAGTTCGTCACCTAGACGAGCTCAGAAACAGGATATCAGCAGCAAGAGCTTGAGACGAAGATGATACCTTGCGAAAAGTGTGGGATGAATTTAGCTATCGTCTTGATGTTGCCCGTGCGGCTGGTGGTGGACACAAAACCCATTTCTAATAACGTTGCTGAAACATTATAATTTTGCATTTTGTTCCATTATTGTAACGTGTTTTAATCAATAAATATAACTATTTAAATTTGGGTTATTCTTTTTAAAACCACCTGTATAACTAAGCACAAGATGGAAATGGCAAAATCTTAAAAAAGCTTTCAAATAACGACAGATACAGACACAGGCAGATTTATAAAGTCGCTTTTGAATTTATATGTAGCCCGAACGAAATATTTGTATTTTTATGGTAATGCAAATTTATTTTTTATTAATTTATTAATTTATGTATTTTAATAAATAAATTACAAATATATTTATATTTATTTTTGTTCTTAGATTTACATATATTTTAATATTTGTATAGAATATACTTACGAAACAAAATTGTTGTAATGATAAAGGTAAAGATGACAACAGAGAAAGGTTGTAAGTTGTAATAACTCGAGTCAAGAAAACGTAGGTAATGGAGAGTGTCCCAGGATGGATGTTACAACAAGGGGAAGAAAATTACGTCATTTGTTTTAACGCTCTACTATCTAGCTCACTACAAGCATTATTCTGACGATAAAATTAGTCAAGAAAAGAGTTTCAAGAGAATTTATGTTACCATTAATCGTGCTTGAAATTACTGATTTGAAGTCGACTTTTAAATTATTGATGTAATTTCCGTTTCAACAATTACTATTCTTTTAATCACAAATAGTTCATCCATATAAACAAGTTTGTTTATAGTGATGTGTTCAAGAATGATGTACATGGCTTTAATTTTTAATAAACATATTCATTTCGGTTCTTCTTGTTATCCGACAAGCATTTAATATTTATCAGTACGTTTTGAAATCGATTACTTAATATTACTGTTATTATTTATATTGATAAACTTTCCTACTGGGAGCAAATTCGATGTTCCTCGGAGAAAGCCGCTAAGGTCGTTGCTGTGCTAAGCAGACTAATGGCAAATGTCGGAGGCCCAGCTGCAGGAAGACGGCGACTGCTGATGTCGGTGACCAACTCGATTCTCCTCTACGGATGCGAGGTCTGGGCCGACGCACTGAAGCAAGAAAAATACCGCAAGCAGATGGCCGCGGTACAACGAAGAGGAGCACTTCGGATTGCAAGCTCCTACAGAACGGTGTCGGAACCAGCAGTGTTGGTTGTCGCTGGAGTAATGCCAATAGATCTGATGGCTGAGGAGAGAAGGAGGGTCTACACAACCAAGGAAGACTTGGGGTTTGTAGAAGCAAGAGCAGTGGCCAGGGCACACTCCATGCGGAGCTGGCAACTACGATGGGAGCAGGAGAGTCGAGCTAGGTGGACGGCGAGGCTGATTGGGAACCTCCCTGAATGGGTGGACAGAACGCACGGCGAGGTAGATTATTACCTTACTCAATTACTGACAGGTCATGGTTATTTCTGTGCATACCTGCGAAGGATGGGTAAGATGGAGGATCCGTCGTGCGTGTATGGCGACTCAGACTCTGATGACGCTCATCATACTTTTTTCGAGTGTCAACGGTGGGTGCTGGAGAGGCGAGGACTCGAATCGGAGATTGGCCCCATGACGCCTGATAACATCATAGGCGTCATGCTCAACAGCAAAGAGAATTGGGGACATGGTTGTGACCTTCGTGAGGATGGTCCTGCGGCAAAAGAAGCCTGAACTGGACCGTCTCACAGGTTGATCATATAGACAAAGCTGTAGAAGACTAGTAGGCGCAATACGAGGTGCCACCCTGAAGCCATACGAATAGTTGTTCCAGGGGGGGTTCCCTGCCTGTAAAGTGGAGGTTTTTTAGTGGGTGCGAGTCCCACACACCGGGAGACCAGTCGGGTGTCTCCTGATGGTGTATAATGCATTTTTCCTCCCCCGCAAAAAAAAAAAAAAAAAATTATTTATATTGATGGAATGTGTCTTTGTGTGATTACGCGCGCGCGCGCGTGTCCTCACATATATATGGTTGTACGAGATCTGACAGTAGACAAAGTTAAAAAAATTAAGTTATTTCTATTAGACTATTAGACTATATACTTAACATCCGTCAAACGTAAGTATTGCCTTAGTTGGTAGTTTGTTACAGATATAATTCACTATTCTACTGAGTATGACTTTCTTTAGTACTTTTCCTCCTACATTAGTAAGCTTATAATTCGTGTCATTAATAAGTGTTAATGTCAACCTGTATATGTGCCTTATGGGCCCAGTGTTTAACATTTGAACTTATTGTATCATGCCAGCAGGAAGTGGAAGTGATTTTTGTTCATTTGTTTACATGTTTTATCATTTAGTTTTGTATTTTGTGTACCTCTTTAATCTATTATCAAAAACAAGAAAAGCTGTCAATGGTCAGCTCTTCAAAATCCTGTATATGTGTAGTCAGCCAATTTGTTAAATATTCGCTTAGTCGAACAGATTACAGATCTCCAATAAAAAAAAAAAAAAAAAAATTAGTAAGCTTATGGGTCTGAACTTAGATATGTCAACTCTGTTTCTTTGCTGGGCTTTAGTATGAAGATACGTTTTTCTCTCTTCCATATTTTTAGAAAGCTGACAGATCGTATTGTTACGTAATAAAGAAAAAGTATTATGCCAATACGGAACGTTCTGGTACATTGGAGAACGTTGTTCTACTCTATTCACGCAGCTGTAATGCGTACGTGACATTTAACACGCGAGGCAGTGTTACGTAATGCGGAACAGTCTCGTACATTCGGTAGCGTTGTTCGAGAAGTTTCTCAATTAGCCCAACGGTGCGTGTTTCTGCTATGAAATGTCCTCCAGAATTTTCGATGGCTTGTTAAGGACGCATATTGTGGATCCCTGCAGACTATAAATGACACCTACCTGCTGCTTAGTTTTCAGTTATTGTCGGGCGATTACACAGTGTGTTTGAGTGGCGCTTTACACAGTGCGGCGAAGTGTTACATGTTTTATATTTGTGCGGGACATTTGTAATACAATTGTGTTTTATATTAGTTGACATTTTGATTGCGTGTGAACAATTTTTATTCGATTTATTGTAAGAGACTATTTTGTTGATTACAAACTGTTTTATTGTGGTAATTAAAGCTGGTGATTAGTGACTTAATTGGTATCTTGTATTTTGTTTTCCACTGTACCATACGACGATCATTAGACCGTCGTATCAATATGCAGCCATCGTACGATGCAGAAACAAGTAGTGGAAATATTTTGAACTTTTAGAGATGAAGTTTGTTTGTTGTATCGTCTTCATCGTGAGCTCTCTTGTGGTCCATTTTGATGTTAGTTCCCGGTCGTCTTTTATACCCGGCTCTGTGGTTGTTCTGATTTGTTTGTGGCAGTCAGTTTTATTGTCCTTCTCGCCCGTCAGTATGAGATTAAGTATGAGATTCTAGAGCGTGCAATGTGTTGTTTCCTGCAAGTTGGCTTATAGAAACCCATACGGTTTACTCAGTGTGTTCTTAATGTTGATACGGCCTTCCATAAATTTGTCGATGTTGTCATGTTGCAACATTCGTTCCAAGATATTATTTTGTTTATTCTTATAAATTTTGATACATTCCTTTTTCTTCAGAGTATTATATTCTGCGGCTTTCTTTGTTTACCGCTATTTTTAGACTGTTGTTATCTTGTTCTGAAAGGAGTATTCTCTTCCTGTGAAGAAGAATTAACAGGAAATGTATTATGAGTTTCTCTGTCCAACATCGATCTCATTTCTTTCTGACTGCATTGTCTGAAATCCTGTTTAAAACTTAAATCGTTATTTTTGAATTATTTTTTTATTCTGTCGTAATTGTGAAATCTAAAGGTTACGTTTATGTCTAACTACAATTTAACAAAATCATGAAGCAATAAAAACAGCATTGTAGATGCATTATATACTGCAACGAATCACAGGATCATGATAGGCGGGGCAAGTCATATATTACACAGACAATGGACATTCATATTATATTGGTAGATGGTTAAGTTTGGTTGTTATCAATTGTATTTAGTAAGGTTATGGGTTTAGTTTAGTAAAACTGTGCATTATTATTTATGGTGATTCATGTACTGTGTTAGTGGAAATGTGCGCGCGTGCGCGATTGGGAAACGTTTCCCGTGCGGTGCGTGAAGTATTAACGTTGTTTTGACATTAGCTGAACTGAGACATGTGTATCGCTACAATCCCTATACCTGTCGGACTATTGTTTACGTTCATGTATATTATTAATATGTAGGCAGCATGCATGAGATACGAGTAGTCTGATTACCGCTATGCATGCTGTTACAAAGTAAATGCACTTTACTGCATGAAAAGTGCATGGTCACTTTATACTTACCATGTGACTTCCATCCACCAATAGAATGCTGACTGGTGGTTGGAAATTTTCTTATGCCTGTCGTTACACAGGCAGTTCTTCTACGCCATCTACCGCGAACGGGTCGTGCAATCCTTGTACAAGAATTCTACCGCTTGCAAGGTGTTGTAAAAACTATTCGTCGTTAGTGATACGGGAAGGCTCAGAACTGTGTGTGTAGTACATTTGCACACATCAGTGTTTTAACGCATTGTGCGTAAAATTACAAGCAGTTCTTCACTGCTGCTACCGCGAACGGTACATACAATCCTTGTACAAGACTCTACCGCTTGCGAGGATCTGTTAAGACTTTTCGGGATAGTAACGCGTGTGACGCATAACAATTGATTTATATCTTTACGCACGATATTAATATTGTAGTATTACGTGTGTAAGAAGTGAGTGTAACTGTTTCACTGTGCGAGATTTTCCGCAGTGACAGTAGTATAAATTGTTACGCAATAGTTCCATCAAGACGTTTCCGTGCTAGTGCAAGATTTCCTCATAGGGTGGTCGGCTGATCGCGGTAGACCTTGTTATTCGCGAGAACACTTGAAGAAGCCGGAGAGGTATAAGCTCAATATACCGTTATTAGATTAACTCACTGTCACCTGAGATATTACTTGGTCTTAAACTCTATATAAGTTTTGCGAGTGTTAAAATCCGTAGTACCGTTGTGTGTGCGAAGTGTCGGATTCATCGTGGGAATTGCAGGACATCAGCCCAGCTGTTACAGGACATCAGCCCAGCTGTTACAGGACATCAGCCCAGCTGTTGCAGGACATCAGCCCAGCTGTTACAGGACATCAGCCCAGCTGTTACAGGACATCAGCCCAGCTGTTACAGGACATCAGCCCAGCTGTTACAGGACATCAGCCCAGCTGTTATAGAACCAGCCCAGCTGTTACAGGACATCAGCCAAGCTGTTACAGGACGCCAGCCCAGCTGTATACGTTTCTTGTGAAACGTCTGTCACTTGTAAGCCACACCTGACGATCCATCTATACCGCAAAGACCGGCCCTTCTCTTCAACAACATCATCGTGGGAGTCTTCTTATGTAACGTATCACGTCTTGCGTATGAACATTATTTAACATTTTTAAAGAGAGACTCTATATCATACATTACATTCTGTACATTTCAAATATACCATATAAACTATAACTTGTGTTTGTACAATAAATAATCTTAAACCCTCCAATATAGACTTGTAATTTGAAATACACATACTATCATATCCTATGCGCCAATAGTTTAGTAATTTGTGTTGTCGCATAGAGATATTTTGGCGCTTAGCAACGTAGGGCTCGTAAAATAGCGGTAAATTTACGCTATTATATATTTGTCTATGAATATAAAATTTGTTGGAAAAATCCGACGTATAAATATAATTAACGTAATAATTGTATGTGTATTGTTCATGTGAAAAGCTGAGGATATAATTTTTCAAGTGTGCATATTCTCTTGTATATCATATATGAACAGATTTTATCAGTATATTGGAGGTAGATTATTAGTTGTTGTATGTTAGATAAGGTATTTACATGTTGATATTTTGAACTGCTTTTTCTGCGTGCATATAAACTGGTTACCATATGTTCTAATCTTGTTGTGATAATAATAACTTGCTTTGCGTATAAATCAATAAATTTAAATTTACTAAATTTTAAATTAAATTTTAATCATTATGGCGGAGTCAAAAGGGATAGAGAGTGCTTTAGCGGCCATATTAGCTAATATGAAAACTATGGAAGAAAAGATGGAAGTGAATATACAGAAGCTTTCAGCAGAAGCCGGGAAACAAAACAAATCACTCCATGAGGAGAACAAGAAATTATACGCGGCCGTGCAGGAGCAATCTAAACAAAGCAAACAAATGATAGAAGCGGCAGAAAAGCGTATTAGCGAGACCGTGGAAACTATGAAAGCTAATATAGAGGCGAATTTAGAAGTAAATAAGTCACGGCTTAGTGAATGTGAAGCAAAACTCTCTGGTATGGAAGAGCAAGTAATACAACACAGATCTACGGTGAGTGAATTAATGGCCGAGCAAGACGTGCGGATTCAAGAGCTGCAACAGCAAGTGTCACAATTGCAAAGTACCTCGTCACCACTATACTGTACTACGTATGTATATAAGACTTTGGATGACGTTAATTCACAGCAAAGATTTTATGGACGGGAGAATGAAAACCCCATGGATTTCATTCAAATTTGCCAGCGGGATCTGGAGCAAATTGGTGATACCTTAAGTGAAGCTGATAGAATTAATTTCATAGTGCGGCGACTTAAGGGTACCGCTGCGGAGTGGTTTAGTATCGTCCAGGATAAAATCAACACGTTGGAAGACCTGGTAAGACATTTCAGAGCTAGGTAGGAATGAGGAGATCCAGCGTAAGATACGTACGCAGCTGGAGTTTGGAAAATATTCCAATACCAGAGGGCCTAAAGAAGCATATGTGATGCAGTTGATATCCAGAGCTAGATATCTTGAGCCTAGCTTAACCGAACCTGACATGGTAAGTAAACTTGCGCACCACTTTGGACGCGGGATACAGGTGGCCGTCCTTACGCAAGGAATTAAGTCGTGGGACGAGCTACTCACATTACTTGCAAAATGGGAAGGTATCGACAACCCGAATATAAATGGTAACGGTAATGTAACACCGCATAAAAGTTTTCAATATCAAAATCAAACTAAGCAAACACAGTCGCAACAACAACAAAGACCTAAGATGTCGAATAGAAATACCAATCAAAAATTTAGTGCCAATAAAGTAGCAGTAGTAGAGGAAGAGGATTCCGATATAGAACAGTCAAAAAACGTGTAAGGCTGCACGGCGTGAGTCCGTGCAACAGAATAACTAGTACACGTAAAGGTAGGAATGAAGTTTCAAAAGCCCGGTGTAAATATAAAAAGCAGTTCAATAAATCAAATGTGAAAGATGTTAATTATAAGAAAAACTTTGTAGTGTCCGGCCTATATCCTGCCGTAATTAGAGATAGTTTAATTTGCAATAACCATAGTAAGGAAAATGAGAAAGGTATTAGCGTTGAAAATGACACTGACCTCATTGTCAACGCGAAAATTAACGGATGTGTCGGCGAAGTTTTATTTGACAGCGGCGCAGAAATTTCGTTAATGGATGAGCGATTCCTAGAGAGGCACAGGAAACATTTTAAAAAATCCCGATTCTGCCAGCAGCCCACAAAATCATAAAATCAGCGACAGGTGAATCTCAGAGGGTTGACCGTCAAGCTATGATAACAGTATCCATTCAGGGAATGGAAATAGAGGTCACTGTGCTTATGGTCAAGAAACTCGTGTATAATGTTATTTTGGGAGTGGACACATTAAATAAACTGCACGCGACCATTGATTTTCCAAATAAAATACTAAAATGTACAGTAAATAATAATAAACACAATATCAGGTTAGGACGCAGGAGGGGTAAGACGGAGTCTGATTGTGAACCTATTACTATAACTCGCCCAGCGGTTCAACTTGCCGATAAGATAACACATAATCTGCGGACTCACAGCAGGCAGATAACGAGCAATGAGCAAGATAAGCTGCAAAGTATGGTTGATAAATTTGAATCTGTGTTTTCCAAAAATCCTACCGTCACGAATGTTTATGAACACAGTATTCAGGTCACGGATGAAAATAAATTTGTACGGAAGACGTACCCCATCCCCCTTCACTATCAACAACAGGTTGATGCCGAAGTTAAGAGTATGCTTCAGAATGGTGTGATTGAACGAACTGATAGCAATTTTTTAAATCCTATGGTTGTTGTTAAAAAGAAAAATAACGACATTCGATTATGTCTCGACATGAGAAATCTAAATTCTATTACAAAAAAATGCTACGACTGTGCTCCGAATGCGGAGAACTTATTCATAAAGTGTCAAGGGGTTAAATACATGTCTCGCCTTGATCTCAAAAGTGGATTCTGGCAGATTCCCCTTGCCAAGGAGTCGAGAAGATACACAGCATTTCTATATCGAAATAAATGCTATCAGTTTAAAGTAGTTCCATTTGGTTTGGTTACCAGTTTAGCGGCCATGGTCAGATGTTTGGAGTTAGCTCTGGGACCCGAGGTGGAGGACTTCGTCAGCATATTTGTTGATGATATTTTGGTCATATCCAAATCATTTGAAGAACATCTTGAACATCTCAAGATTGTATTTCAGAAATTGCAAGCCGCTAACCTGACTCTCAATCTTGAAAAGTGTGAGTTCGGGAAATCGCAAATTAAATTTTTGGGTCATATTATCTCAGCGGAAGGTATAACAACGGACCCGGAAAAAATACATGCGATCATGGAGTTCCCGAAACCCACAAAACCCAGGGATATCAGAGCGTTCCTCGGATTGACTGGTTACTTCAGACGTTTTACTCCAGAATATTCTGGGACAATTGAGCCGTTGTTAGAACTACTTCGTAAGAGTAATAAATGGAGATGGGAGGAGCGTCATCAGCATGCTTTCGACGCGACTAAAAATTTGTATAGTAGAAACCTGCACGTGCATCCTGAGATGCACATTTTTCATCCTGAGAAAAGGGGCACATATGTCCTGAATTGCGATGCTTCTGATTATGCCATTGGGGGGGTACTCTACCAACGGAATGAGAAGGGCGAAAACAAAATAATTGCGCACAGTAGTAGGTCACTAAAAGGGGCCGAACGTAACTATTTCACATCGGAGAAAGAAATATTGGCTATTGTGTACTGCATTAGTAAATTTCGTTATTACCTGGTTGGACAACACTTCGAAATCCTTTCGGACAACCAGGCCTTATCGTTCATGTTGCGCTGCAAGTTAGCGAACGCTCGCATATCCCGTTGGATCATGGCCATCCAAGAGTACGACTTTACCATTAAGTACTGTAAGGCAAGCGAGAACCAAGCAGCTGACACGTTAAGCCGATACCCTCCAATGGTGGAAGAACGTCATGCGTCTAATAACCAGGAGGTTCAAATTCTAGCTGTCAAATATAAATTAGAAGACAGTCTCAAAAATAAGCTAAGAAATATTGGTATGGAACAGCAGCGTGACACAAAGTTGAAGCAGATATATGACGCTATCCGGATACAAGAAAACCCTAAGTACAGAATATATAAAGACGTAGTGTATAAAATTATCAATGGCGGATGGAAGATTATGGTACCGGACGCCATGGTGGAAGACCTCACCTGGATGTGTCATGAGAGTCTGGCTCATGCGGGGCCTTATAAATGTTACCCGGCAATGCGGGAGGATTTTGTGTGGCTAAATATGACCAGGAAAATAAAGGCCATACTCCGCTCATGCCACATCTGCCAAACAGCGAAATATCCGAACCAACATACACAGGTTGAAATGGGTAACATTGTCGTCCGTAATAAAAATGACCTTGTATGCATTGATTTTTTGGGTCCACTTCCTCGGGCGGCACGTGGAATGAAGAACCTGGTGGTTGTTACGGATGCCTTTACCAAACATGTTAGCCTATATGCTATTGGTAGACCTACTACGTCGGCTGTCATAAACATTATGCTAAATAAATACATGCCGAAAAATGGTCCCGTAAGGAAGATACTCTCAGATCAAGGTAAGCAATTTACGAACACCAAGTGGCACTCCGAGCTTGAGAAACACGGGGTCCAGACGGTCTTGACAGCGATCCGGAGACCGCAAGGTAACTTGGCCGAGCGGGTCAACAAGGAGTTGGGACGGTTGTTCCGTACGTACTGTAATACTAACCAGAGTAAGTGGCCGGAATTCCTAGAATTTTTTGAGTATGCCATAAATGGAAATTATAATTCTACTACTGGGTATACTCCGAATGAACTCCAAACCGGAGAAATGCCAGGCCGGGTCTGGGGTAAACACATTGAAAGGATAGCGACACATAATATGCCTATACCAGTTGAGATAAAGAAAATCGAGGCTAGAAGACGCATTAAAAAGTGCGCCGAGGAGCGCACGGAGAAATTTAATGCGGAACATAAACTAGTCAAGTTCAAGACTGGAGAGAGTGTGCTTTTACGAGCATTAAATGTTGGAAGAAGGGAGGACAACACAGCCGCGAAGTTTTTTAGGCTGTATAATGGTCCGTATACCCTGTCGGAGCAAGTTGGGAAAAATACCTTTATCTTAACCAACCCAAATACCAACCGTGCGATTGGTAAATTCCATGCGTCCTCATTGAGGAAGTATTATACAAAGGATCCGTAAACGCAGAAATAAATGTCAGGATATAGGGGTAAGAATGTGTAGTGATGTTAAATATGTCAAGTTCAGGTTTAAATGTTGTATGTAAGATGACTCTGAGAGTGAACAATAATCTAGTTTAGATAAGGAATGTTGTCTGTGTACGCTATGATCCTGCATAAGATTTCGTTATCTGTGTGTCAAGAACATGTGTGTTTGTTTTGGTTTGAAGGTTACCACGTGTCTTTTGATTTGATGCTTCTGTCAAAGTGACAGTTAGAATTGTTAGTATTAATTGAGGATGTTATTTGATTTTAGTTCGAGGGTATTATTATTATTTCAGGATTAGGAAGTTGTTTTAGGTATATAAAAAAAAAAAAAAAAAAAAATTTTATTTTTTGTTAGTTAACTAAAAAAAAAAAAAAATTTTTTTTTATGCGGGAGGGAGTTAATCCTGCAACGAATCACAGGATCATGATAGGCGGGGCAAGTCATATATTACACAGACAATGGACATTCATATTATATTGGTAGATGGTTAAGTTTGGTTGTTATCAATTGTATTTAGTAAGGTTATGGGTTTAGTTTAGTAAAACTGTGCATTATTATTTATGGTGATTCATGTACTGTGTTAGTGGAAATGTGCGCGATTGGGAAAGGTTTCCCGTGCGGTGCGTGAAGTATTATCGTTGTTTTGACATTAGCTGAACTGAGACGTGTGTATCACTACAATCCCTATACCTGTCGGACTATTGTTTACGTTCATGTATATTATTAATATGTAGGCAGCATGCATGAGATACGAGTAGTCTGATTACCGCTATGCATGCTGTTACAAGGTAAATGCACTCTAATGCATGAAAAGTGCATGGTCACTTTAACTAACCATGTGACTTCCATCCACCAATAGAATGCTGATTGGTGGTTGGAAATTTTCTTATGCCTGTCGTTACACAGGCAGTTCTTCTACGCCATCTACCGCGAACGGGTCGTGCACTCCTTGTACAAGAATTCTACCGCTTGCAAGGTGTTGTAAAAACTATTCGTCGTTAGTGATACGGGAAGGCTCAGAACTGTGTGTGTAGTACATTTGCACACATCAGTGTTTTAACGCATTATGCGTAAAATTACAAGCAGTTCTTCACTGCTGCTACCGCGAACGGTACATACAATCCTTGTACAAGACTCTACCGCTTGCAAGGATCTGTTAAGACTTTTCGGGATAGTAACGCGTGTGACGCATAACAATTGATTTATATCTTTACGCACGATATTAATATTGTAGTATTACGTGTGTAAGAAGTGAGTGTAACTGTTTCACTGTGCGAGATTTTCCGCAGTGACAGTAGTATAAATTGTTACGCAATAGTTCCATCAAGACGTTTCCGTGCTAGTGCAAGATTTCCTCATAGGGTGGTCTGCTGATCGCGGTAGACCTTGTTATTCGCGAGAACACTTGAAGAAGCCGGAGAGGTATAAGCTCAATATACCGTTATTAGATTAACTCACTGTCACCTGAGATATTACTTGGTCTTAAACTCTATATAAGTTTTGCGAGTGTTAAAATCCGTAGTACCGTTGTGTGTGCGAAGTGTCGGATTCATCGTGGGAATTGCAGGACATCAGCCCAGCTGTTACAGGACATCAGCCCAGCTGTTACAGGACATCAGCCCAGCTGTTGCAGGACATCAGCCCAGCTGTTACAGGACATCAGCCCAGCTGTTACAGGACATCAGCCCAGCTGTTACAGGACATCAGCCCAGCTGTTATAGGACCAGCCCAGCTGTTACAGGACATCAGCCAAGCTGTCACAGGACGCCAGCCCAGCTGTATACGTTTCTTGTGAAACGTCTGTCATTTGTAAGCCACACCTGACGATCCATCTATACCGCAAAGACCGGCCCTTCTCTTCAACAACATCATCGTGGGAGTCTTCTTATGTAACGTATCACGTCTTGCGTATGAACATTATTTAACATTTTTAAAGAGAGACTCTATATCATACATTACATTCTGTACATTTCAAATATACCATATAAACTATAACTTGTGTTTGTACAATAAATAATCTTAAACCCTCCAATATAGACTTGTAATTTGAAATACACATACTATCATATCCTATGCGCCAATAGTTTAGTAATTTGTGTTGTCGCAATACATTATATACATTACATTATATACATTATATAAAATACACGATACCAAGAGACCGGCTTTATCGCACTTCTGCAAACGCTAATGTTTTGTACGAAACGTTTTGTTAAACGATATTGATTGATGATTCGTTGGGCATTTGGCGAAACATATTAATACAAAGGTTTTAAAAACATACAAACAATGGATAAGTTTTACAGGCCAATATTTATTTACCCCTGACAGCTGTTTCAGCTCATTAAGCTATTTCTTTGAGAGTTTAAAACCTTTGTTTTGATAAACTTAGATTTATTGGGTAGGGCTAAGTACATTTTTGCAATAAATGGTATTAAATCGACGATCTACTCGTTTCACTAAGGAATGAATTAAATATTTTCACAAAGTTAATGCAGGCTTAAAAGAAAACTTTAAAAATTGCTCTACCGGATGCGCTATTACCTGACTGGAGACACATGGCAAAGTTGCCATATAAATCAGAACGGTAACACAGGATATGCAGCGTTTCTATAGCGGTTTTTACACTACGTATGTGCTAAATAACTAACTTTCTAAATTTTTTATTTTTTATTTGTTTCAAAAGAATTAGTGAAACAGTAAAAAGAAAAACAAATCCAACAAAATATTAAATACGGACTGAAAAACAACGTATTACATTAAAAATTTGTAAGAATAGAATAGAAAGCAAAAAAGTTAATATAGTAAAGTTTTGTGTTTATGTGTAATAAATTAGTGCACTATAAATACCGTAAACAAAGTTTGATCAAATACGGGCTAAATAAGCATTTAAAGGCTGCCTCTTCCCTACATGGTAAGTAGACATTTTAACCATCCTTAACTACAAGAAAAGTTGCAAATTGTACACGATGCAACTTCTTACTGTTTAAGACTTCTATACCATAACCTGATTAAAACTATTCGTGACTAATTAGTCTCATTAATAAATTTAACTTTTATGACTACATTATATAACTAACATCTATTTTTGATATTTCCTTTTTTGTGCTGCTGTGAGGTGATATCCTTTATTTTCTCTCTATTCTTTTGAAGGAGTTTACCTTATAATCGCGCAACTTCCATTATTGCACCATTAAATTATGTATAGCATAGTGCAGTATAGATTAAAATAGGTCATCGTTTTTATAAATATTTTTCAAAGGTATGAAGTGATTACTAGGCTTACTGAACATGTGGTACCGTTAACATTAAAGCCATCAGTTTTGTCTCAAGATTTCAGTTGTAGCTTGTAAAGGAAAGTATTAGATGAGCAGGCTCACACGTCATTCCTGCACGTGTTTATGTAGTGACCATGCTACAGAGCTAGTTGCTTTTATGTATACGTTGCTTTTAAGTTACTGTAAAACGCAATAAACTCTTGCACTGACAAGTCGAATCGCGTAGACAGGGGTGAATTAGAAGGGCGTGGTGCCCTATGATGCCATCAGACTGGTGTCTCATAAATTTCATAAGTTTCATAAATAAGTTTATATGTTTATAGATTTACATTATATTTATATATTTTATATGGATTATAGATTATGTTATTTAGATAAATAAATAATCTGTGTGTCCAGCATCTCCGTCAACGTGTTTGTCGTCTTCAGCTGATACAACAACCTAGTCCCACTTGTCCCATGACATTATTCACGTAAGTTTTCAATTCACGGCGTTACCCTCCTCATCTCTTTGTCGCTTCACCTCCGGCCATTTACTTTATTTGACTGCGTCGTTCATGTTTTGTTTTCTAAACGTATTGTAAATTGAAAATTATGTTTTCTTTTGCCGGAATAATTGTTTTAATATATTGTGACAATACAAGCATATGCTGTAATGCGCATATATGAAATAAAATAAATATTTAAATTAATTTTAGTAATATGTAATACACCAGCAGGTGTGAAATTGGAAGCTGGCTTATAAACATGAATCAACAGGAACCTCACGCGATTGCCGCTGAGAGCGTGTACGCAAGTAAATAGTGTGTGTGGGTGAAGCCTGTTAAAGCCTGAAAGTTTGCAATCTCACCCCAAATAGATGCTAAATTAAAGTTTTATTTAATTATAAACGAACCATAAATATTAGAAAGGTGTAAAGACTTCTAAAAATGCATAAAAATCAGACCGTGTGCAGTGCGAATTCTATGTAATTATGACGTTCAGTGGGAATTCTGTGCGATTTTTAAAGCATAGTAATTACACTAAAAAAGTGATCATTATGATAATTACGTATAATGTGTATAATTAAATTAGACAACATTAGATCACCTTGAAGTCCGCATTAGACATTGCAATTGGCGAAAATGTGCGAATATGTGAAATTGGACGAGAGTGGAGGAACAGACGCCGTGAACAGCTTCTGACCTGCAGAAGTCTGTGGCGACAGGTGTGGTTTTTTTGGTGAATATACGAACCCAGGAGAGCCAAATTTACTCTTCAATCAGTTTTCAATTGCAGCGGTACGCTATGTCCTTCAGCGACGCGAAATTTTAATTATTTCAGACATAGTTAGACGCTATGTCCAATATCGACAATATCTTTTATTTATAAACTATAAAGTATTACGGACAACATATTAGTTCAAGTAATAAAAAAAGAACTGTTACTACAATTATCGGACGTCTACAAACAGTCTACAACGACAAACATCTACACTCTAGACAGATGGCGAGAGAACACCAAGCAGAGGAACGATACGCAGAGCAATAGAGGCGGTTTATATAACAACAGCAGCCGATCCAGAGCAACACGTCATTCCATTCTACAGCCAGCTGATGGGACCATGAAGGACGAGAGACGATAGGACGACCAGTGGAACCGGAAAACGCAAGAGGACATCCAGTAAGAGATGACCGACGGATCACTGGAGGACATGGGGCAATCTGCAGAATTGAGGTGACGAAAAACCAATTTATAATTATAAAAGAACAAAGACATTGAAAGACATTAATAAAAAAATATTTTAAATTAAATAATAATTATGTAGATAGAGATAAGAGAATGTAATTTACTTGTAATAAGAAATTTCTTTAATGATATTTTCTTTAATGAAAAACAGTCAATTTAAAAATAATTTAAATCCTTGCTTGGAGAATTAACAATAGATTTAATACTTTAAATTTTTTCATTGAAAGCTTATAAAGTAAAGTAATCAGAAATATTCAATTAGTTTTTTTTAAATGATTATAAACCCGTAAAAGGTATGTCAAGTATAGAATAAGAATGTAAATATTAACAAATGTATAAAGCACACATTCAGACTGAGTAGCCGAGAATTTATAGTATAATGAAGAAATGTTTTACATAAAATTGCTAATATAAGATATAAGATATAAAATCAAATTTTATGATGAGTATACGGCCACAAAGAAACCTTGAAACAATAGATAATGAATATTTTATGGCGAAGTAAATATTATTATTATATTTTCTTTTTTTATTTTGTTTGTTGAATAAATAAATGAAAACATATTACGATTCCTAAAAGGACTACTCTTATTATGATTACACCTGAACTCCAATTTATACATACAGGGTATCAGTAATGTTGTATGAATGTATACACAGCACAAATTTAAATTACATTAAATTTGCAACCTGTGTGTCGTTGTAATATATAAATCGGTTCATAACGTTATCCTACGTCTTCCGATCCCTAGTCTCCATTGGTCTCGATCTAACCAAGATTCTTCTTCCAATTCCCGGTCTCTCATTGCCCGGTTGATGCCTTCTCTCCAACTCAACCTAGGTCTTCCTCTTCGCCTACGACCATATGGTGTCCATAGCAAAATTTGCTTGGGGAGTCGATTATCCGGCATTCTTTGGACATGCCCAAACCATATTAGCTGTTTTGTTTTTATGTCGTCGACAATAGAGCACTGTACCCCCCTTATCTCCCGGATTTTGATGTTTCTTAATTTTTCCAGTTTTGACCTCCCTGCCGCTCTTCGCCAATAATCCATTTCAGTAGCTTCCAACAACCTTTCTGTTCTTTGTATTATTGGCCACATTTCACACCCGTATGACGTAATTGGTTTCACAATTTTATTGTATATACGATGTGTATTTTGTTTTGATATTTGCTGGCCCCACAGTATGATGTTCAGCAATGCTATTGATTTTCTTCCCAAGTTATTTCGTTCTCTTATCGCTTTATCTAGACTACCATCTTGTGTAACTGTTGTTCCTACATATTTATAGCTACTGTTCGTCTTCTAAAATTAAATTCTTTTGTTCCCCACCAATGCACATATACTCCGTTTTCTTTGTGTTTACTTCAAGGCCCCATAGCTTATATTCCTCTATAAGTTTTCGTGTCATGTATTATATACATGTATTATTTCGTGTCAGGCGATAGTCCTGCGCTACCACGACTTGGTCGTCAGCGAAACACAGTGTGTACACTGTGTTGTCAATTAGAGGTATCCCCATTTTATAGAATTTCTTTTTCCAGGTTTTGAGGGCTTGTTCCAAGTATATTTTAAAAAGCGTCGGCGAGAGACAACATCCCTGCTTCAGGCCCTTACTAACATTAAATCCTTTTGAGACTTTACTTCCAATTTTAACGTGCGTTTTCAATCCGTTATATAAAGTTTTAACCGCTTCGATTAAAGTGGAGGCGATGTTTGTTCGTTGAAGTGCCAGCCAAAGTTTGGTGTGCGGAATAATATCATACGCTTTCTTAAGGTCAACATATAGGCAGTGCACTTCTTGGTTTATAGCAGTTTGCAATAATTGTTTTAATCTAAAAGTATTTCTCTGTTAGGTTGAAGAATTCTCACAATATCCAGTTATGCCATACTTATTTTCTCTATAATTTTTTCATATTTTGTCTAGTAGCAAATGGTAAATATTTTTTTTTTTTTATTAAACGTATTTAGAAAGTGGATAAAAATAATTTACTATACGGGAGTAGATAAAATTTTATTTCTATGGTATGTTATAAATATAGAGGGGATGAATATTATGGTTACGTACCTACTTACAATATTTTTATAGGAACACAGAGTTAATTATTATCGCTTAATGTAAATAACATTTTGTCCAAACAAAAAAATTACAATGGTATGGACAGACGAAAAGAATGGCACAGGAAAGACAGCCAAGGAGAGTTATGGAATGGATCCCACCAGAAAGAAGGAAAAAAGGAAGGCCACCTATACTTGGATAGAAGAAATTCAGACTCTATTTAGGGAACGAGAAATTGGATGGAAGATCTTTAGGGAAGATCTTTGGATGGACAAGCACCAGTGGAAGATGAGAATTCAATCACGTCTTTGAAATCTTTGTTTCCGAAAAATGTGTAAACATTTTTTAGCCTAAATACAAAAATTAATAATAATAATAACAACATAAATAACATTTAATTATACAGATATTATTTATTATTCAGATATATTATTACCATTATTTATTATTCATTATTCAGATATAAACTACTACGTTAGAAATATCATAAACGAGTAGGATACACTGCTTGCGTTAGACAAGCTGTGGACTTGAAGGCTACTCGTTTCTACTTGCTAAGAGTACATAGTCTCAAGAACTAGGACTTCAACCATCCCTTACGGATCAAACAACTAGTAATGTTTACACGAAGAGATTTCACACTTCCGACGTGGCTGCAGCATACCGCAATTAAAAATTCTCATATTCACATAACTAATTAGCCTAATTATTTAATAGTACTTCCATAATTATTACATATTTACTGGCATGTTCTTTTCATTTCTGACATTTCCTATTTTATTTATCTATCTGGGAAGGTCTAATCTCCCAAATCGTCATTGTTTAACAGGATGTTTATTCCAGTTTAGAGACATGTTTGCATCTGTCAGCCAAATACCCTAGCACCACTGTGCCGGTGCTATAAAATCCTGCCGAGGTTGCAAAATCTCGCTCTATAAGGAAATATCGGTACGGGGAACTATACATGACTTCCATGTTCTAAGATTTATATTTAAAATCATTTACTTGAATTCGGTTTGATAATTTCTAACAAGTTAGGTGTGTTTCTTGTAAATGGAATTTTATGTTTGACAAATTGAAATGAAATATTTTCATAGAAACTACTTCTTTGTTGCCGATTTAAACATATAAAAAATCGGTATGGAGAACTATACATGACTTCCATGTTTTAATTAAAAATAAAATTATTTTTAATATATACATTCAAAACAAACCAAATATATCAGCATGCTTTTGTAAAAGTGCTGAGAAAGATAAACAAAATACAAATTATACCTAGTTGTTAATATTTTATAAATAAAGAAATAATTTGATTATATTATCTTTTATTTAACCAATGCGGAATAAAGCGAATACCGCCCAGCGTTTGTTATCTGTGAATTACTGAAAACGAGAAATTATTTTGTTTACGTATCCGTGGTTACATAGTATGGAACGATACCAATTGGTAATATATTATGGAAATTTTTATGTTTTCGGTTCAAAAAATTTATAACATCTATACAAAACATTATCCCATCCCATTTCAACTACCCTTTTAATTTACAGATATTTCGTCTACCTTTCTACAGTAGATTATTATGACCGTCTTTTCTGGATACTTTATTTATTAAAATTAAGCACTTTACTCTTGTTAAAACGTAAAACGACGCAGGTAAACTACCCTTTTCCCTGAACTGATCTTCACCAAAATCAATAGACCTTGAGTACTCTACAACTCAGTCACATATGCAAAAAATTGTTTGATTCCGTTTGAATTCGCGGCAGTTATCGTTCGCCATAAAGAAAGTTCTACACAGACATTTTTTGGAAAATGACTTCATGTTTTGAGGGTAGTACAATCAGAATCAGCCGTTATCTTTAACACGATTTTTTCGCGATCACCTTACTTCCATTTTCTTACGGAACATTGAAGTAAAATCGATCTCTGTAGTCAGTCAAATGTTTTTTTTTTTTAATTGGTTTGCTGACAGAGAGAAAGCACTGTGTCCACATTGTTGTATGTTTAATGGATTCAATAAAACTGTCCCAGATTGTGGTGTGCGTGTTGGCATTCCAAATCGTAAATTTTTACAACCATCCTCTGGTACTGTTGGAATACGAATGACATTAATTGCTGTATAGCAGTGTACACTCTGTCTCAATTGTAGCATGGAGTTTGTGTAGTGATGTGTGAAGAGCGAGCCTGTCATAACCTTAAATGGTGCGTTAAAATGGAATCATTATGAACAAGGTTAGGACAATGGACATGACAGTCTCTGGCAGTTTGCTGCCATCTAAAATCTAAATGGTAGGCATGAATGTGTGCGCGCGTGCGCGTATTTGAATATTTACGTGTATTATTTTAGTAAAGCCTGGTTCACACGCTGTAAATTGTTAAGTGAGACTGTTTATGCAAGAAAACAAATTGACTGATTGGTCAGATACGTTGTTCTAGTTATTAAAAATTTTGAAATTGGTTTAATCACCATCCTAATTTTACTATTAACAACACGCTAATGACAACAAATTTATAGGATTTCTAGTTGATTTTAGATGGTGGTTTTATTTCCAGGTTTACTTTTAGTCTATAAACCCGAGTTTCCTACTACTTTATTTGATAAAATGAGACGTATATTTGTTTAGAACAGCTTTAAGTTGGGTTTCCAGCAATGTTTACTACTAATGTATCAAAAGATTAAAAATGAAAGGAAAATAAAATTAAAATTAAAACTACTTAAACGAAAATATTAAAGTTACCGTAATATTTGAATAAATCTACTACAAATTTGAAACAATTTACACTTTTCCTACAAAATATAGCGACCGGGCATGCGCGTATCTGTATTTATAAAATGTTTTTAGAATGTTGTTGTAATTTCCGATTATTCAAACACTCAAAGACGGTTCAAATACAGAGAAATTTTACGTTTTTGACAAAATACACCAGCCCTACAAGTCTGATCACTGCAAATGTGAGAAAAAGTAATTCGTCACATAAAATTCTATAACAGATGTCACGAAAATATTGTAATGAAATTGAAAAATTAATTGAACCCTGTAAAAATGACTGAAAGTGTAGAGAAAATGTGTAAACAGTTCTTTGATTTTCACACTAAAATCTAACGAATGTAATTTAACGCTTAAGAACCGTTGAGATATAAGAGAACCATTAAAGTAAATCTCCTTGTGAGCATTTTGTGAAATAAGGGGATCATTATCGTAAATCTCAGCGGAGAGAGTGTCCCTAGATATGCTGTATAGCCACGCAGAGAATAGCTTAGCCAACAAGGCTTAGGAAAGGGGTAGTTTACCGACAACGTTTTTTTAACAAGGGTATTTTCTATGGCAAACGATAACAGCCGCAAATTCAAACAGAATCAAACAATTTTCTGCATACAGCCCTGATTTGTAGAGTACTCAAGATCTATTGTTTTTGGTAAAGATCGGTTAAGGGGAAGGGGTAGTTTACGTGCAACGTTTTTTATCAAGCGTATTTTCTATGGCAAACGATAACTGCCGCAAAATCAAACAGAATCAAATAATTTTTTGCATACGTCCCTGAATTGTAGAGGTCTCAAGGACTTTCGATTTTGGTGAAGATCGGTTAAGGGGAAGGGGTAGTTTACCAGCAACCTTTTACGTTTTAACAAAAGTAAAGTACTTGAAAATTTATTTAAACTTTTTGAAACAATGGTAATTGTTAAAAATAAAATAATTTTGTTGCCAGGCAATAAAATTAAAATTTTTTCATTTTAATGTAATATAATATTTTTCATTTAATACAGCAATAAAAAGGCAGGTAAGACAAAACCACACACACACACACACACACACACACACACACACACACACACACACACACACACACACACACACACACACACACACACACACACACACACACACACACACACAATTCACGTTATTTCTGGCCTCACTCATGTTTATTTTCTTACGTTTGCACGCTTTTTAAATGGAAAGTGCCGAAACCCACACCAACATAACGCGTGCAAGCCGAAAAAATGGACATCAATTTGCTTACTGGCGAAGCTAGTAGTTAATGAATGGTAGTTAATAAAAAAATCTTATCTTAAATTTTTTTTAAGGAATCACTAAAAGGACGGTGGGTCAAATCGGACGCTGAGGTAGAGTTTGCTGTAACCGAATGGTTCCACAAACAGCCGTAAGAATTTTACTAGCAGGGTATCTACAGGTTAGTGCAACAGTGGAACTCATGTCTTAATGTTATTGGAGACTTCTTTTAAAATTGTTGAATAAAAAATGCTTTACAGCTCTATACGTGTGTCTATTGAACAATCCTTGTATTAGTCATACACAATAATACAACTGATTGAACTTCAAATTTTTAAACTTGATTAGTTTCTATATATATGTTTAATGTTACAAATAATTCAAATAACAATCTTGATCATCTGTTAGTTCAGCGGAATAACAGTGACACTTTTAATAACCGCATAAAATAAACACTTAGAAACAACACAGGCGCTTTAACTTAACTGTTTGGACCACAGAAGTGAGGCATGCCTCAACGCTCTATGTGTACAGCGCGGGACAATCCCCCCTCCCTACACTTCCCTATCACACCACTACATTGCTTACATACGATGTATACAAAAAACGCTGAGGCAAGTTCAGGTTGCCTCATTCGCTTTAAATGAACTATGCCGAATCTCACCTGTCACCATCTAGCGGTCGCTCAATAAAGCACGTTCCGGTTTAATAAATTTGACAGTCGCAGTAACAATGTATAATCTTTACGTTATGTAGTTCATACGTATTTATAATTTTTATTCTACAGAATTTTTTAGGGTAGGCATTGCCTCAATTGCCTCCATGTAACTTCGCCACTGATATATATGTGCACAACGTTATCGGCAACAAAGAAGTAGTTTTTGTTAAAATTCCTTCCCGGGATATTTGGCCGTAGTCCAATGTTTTCTACAAAACCAGACATTTCGGCAATGCCATCGACTTCCATCATCAGTGAAAATCGAGTGCGATAACGTGAGGTGGTATACGTTAGTGACCACAGTACTGTGGTTAAGGCTGAAGCAATAAGTAGAAAGAAATAGTTTCTATGGTAATATTTCATTTCGAAAATGATTTTAAATATAAATCTTAGAATATGGAAGTCATGTATGGTTCTCCATACCGATATTTTACTTCCATGTTCCTTAAGGAAATGGAAGTATGGTGATGGAAAAAAAAATCGTGTTCGAGATTATTGCAGATTCTGATTGTACTACAATCAAAACATGAAAAAAAGTCGTTTTTCGAAAAGTGTCTGTGTGTGTGTCTGTCTGTCTGTCTATCTATAGATTTTTTTCTATGGCAAACGATAACAGCCGCAAATTCAAACAGAATCAAATAATTTTTTGCATGCAGCCCTGATTTCTAGAGTACTCACGACCTATTGTTTTTGGTGAAGATCGGTTGAGGGAAAGGGGTAGTTTACCTGCAACGGTTCTTTTTATCAAGGGTAATTTTTTTTTGGCAAACGATAAGAGCCGCAAATTCAAACAGAATTAAATAATGTTTTGCATACAGCCCTGAATAATGGAGTTCTCAAGACCTATTGATTTTGGTGAAGATTGGTTAAGGGAAAGGGGTAGTTTACCAGCAACGTTTTGTTTTAACAAGGGTATTTTCTATGGCAAACGATAACAGCCGCAAATTCAAACAGAATCAAATAATTTTTTGCATACAGCCCTAAATTGTAGAGTTCTCAAGACCTATTGTTTTTGGTAAAGATCGGTTAGGGGAAAGGGGTAGTTTACCGGCAACGTTTTTTAACAAGGGTATTTTCTATGGCAAACGATAACAGCCGCAAATTCAAACAGAATCAAATAATTTATTGCATACAGTCCTGATTAGTAGAGTACTCAAGACTATTGTTTTTGGTGAAGATCGGTTAAGGCGAAGGGGTAGTTTACCAGCAACGTTTTTTTATCAAGGGTAATTTCCTATGGGAAACGATAACAGCCGCAAATTCAACACGAGATAACACTAATTGTTGTGTTCTCAGTGCCACATCCGGTATTTGAAAAATGTTTGTGTTGCGTGTATTAGAGTTGTTTCGCAGGTCCTATGAAATGAAAGGTGTGTTTACTTAGACTTTACCTCGTCCATGTTTATGAAAATAGGTCTAACCCTGTGGCCGTAGCGACAGCTGGCCTTGCAGAAACCGCTGGTGTACAGAAGCATAATTAAAGCCAAAAATGTACCTTTGAACATTCTCTGCAACATTAACGGAAACATTAAAAAAAAAACTTTAATAACTTAAGTATGTAATTGAAAAAGTTGCATGACGGAAGCTTTAGATGTTTCAAACTGTTTAATGTTTTTTCGTGTTCATCGTTAGTTTCCAGTCTTATGCGCTTATGGCCTGCTGAAACTACAACAGAAAATGTTTTTCCGTTTCACTTACGTCTAACGAGTCAGACCTTTTAAGACATGCCATCGCGAAGTCTATGTCAGAGTGACAGTTCCGACGTAATCCATGTAGCAATTTGTCAGTAACAGTATGATCCGCTGACCGCTCTTTAGAATGTAGAAAGATGCCATTATTTTTATCAAAGTAGTATAGTTACTTGCTTTTTTAAATAATGTTGTTATTATTCGTAAATCACAGTTATGTGCTAGTGAACCCTTTGAAAGTGTATAAAAATAACACGTAAAGTCGTACTCCGCATAAACAAAAGAAAGAAAACATTCTCGTTGATGGCCACGTACACACCGTCAAGTGTGTTTTTTAAATTATGATTTTCAGTGGTAAGGGACTTGCAAGGCACTGATTTTCTGTTAATATATTTAAATAAATGTCCTTATCTCTTTCAGTACTATTTAAGTGTATTAACTATAATATACAATGTATAGGCAATCATTTTATGGCCATGAACATCATTTTCTATTGATGCAGTAAATTTGTTCCAAGATTTTTCATGTGCACCGCGTACTATTGTCTTGGCAACATATTTCTCTTTTTTCGGTAGATTTGTTTTGCGTCTTCCGTTTACAATTGTAGATATCTATGATACGCTTTCTTCTTTTCCTTTATTGCTGCCTCTACCTTCTTGTCCTAAATCTGTAAACCTTTTCTCCCGCAAACTTTCCTCTTTTTCCCTAATGCTTTATCTGCAGCCTTCTTTATTTCTGTCTGTATCGTATACCACACAGATTCTATTTCTGCTCCGCCTCCAGACGGAGAGAAAGTTGAGTAGTTTGAAAGGCGTGATCGATACAGTGTGCTGCAACTATCTTTCTGTAGCAGATGCACCTTGTAGACGTCATCAATATCTTTGTCTTTTTTAAAAGTAGCTTTCTTTTATCTCTCCAACAAGCGGATTTTTGAAAGTACTAAATAATGATCAAAATATGTAACATGGTATGGAACATGTTAACATGAGTATGGAAAACATCTTTGTAAATGTAAATATTTGTTATGTATTTCTTTATTTTCGCTTATGATAAAGTGTAAAACTCAAGCCGGAAAGTGAAAGCAGGCCACGAATTGCTGTATGGTATCTCTCATAGCTCCTATGGTCTCAAACATCCTGTATATCTTTCTAAGTTTTTTCTATTTGGTACCGTATCACATTTTGTTAGCAAATGTGTGATAGCTTTTGCTTGAATTACATGTAGTCTTTCTGGCTTTGCGATGTGTGATAAAAGCTTTAAGATAGTCATTAAGCGGAAGTCGTAAAGAGGTTTCTTGACAAAACAGTGTAGTTGTCAAGACCAAATTGAAGATAAATATGACTTCCAGACAATAAAACATTTTATGTTTATGAAGGTATATCTGTTTATTCGTCTGGATATTATGCTAAGATTTGATCATTTCTATCTAAACTAGACTTTTAAAAGTTACATTTAACATCAGCTAAAGCTTTTATTTGAGCGACAGTCCTTTTGTTTAAAAAACTGATCATTTTGTTTGCATGCTGGGTCAATGTACAAAAAACATTACGATGTCATACCATTTTTCCAATTCTTTGTCAGAATATCAACTTACTGTTTAACCTCTTTCCAGTTTTGCATGTAAAGTGTAAAATGTAAGATGGTATTTCTTTCTTGCAGATTTTAAGGACTGTGCGCAGTATGTATTATTTTTCCATTAAATCGAGAGGTCATAAGAATTGTAAAAGGTATTCATATATAAAGCAGACCCAACATCTAATTTTACCTACATTAGGGATAATACTATTTTAGGTGTAGGCTTACGACCAGTCCCTATTAATTTTCGTCTTCCCAGCGTACACCGTAGTTTTCAACACAAGTACATTTTGTTAGTAAGTATTACAGACTTGTATTACATAACGACCTTTCTAACCCTCTTAATATATTCTGCGTTCTCCAGAATAACACGGCCTTATCGACAGAACGAATATGAACCGGACAGTGTGACAATAAAGTTTTAGTACTGAAATATTGGAGAACCGCTTCTATTTTATATACAGTAGTATATTCTCAGGCATTAGCTCATTTGGGATACATTTTTAGAGAAGTGCGAACATCGAAGGATTACTAGAAAACACACAGTGGGCCCAAATGCCAAAAAGCTGGTCAAAACATGAACACCTTGTATTATGAATATGAAATATAGTATACTGAGGCTTTTGAGGTTGCTGATTGCGAATCTGAAGTTAAATTCTGAAAAAAAAAATTCAATTTGGAAGCCAGAAACGTTAAAAAACATTTACTATAAATAAAAACAAATTTTTCGTTTCTGATTATCGCCGAGAACTTAAATTTGCAAATAACAAAATGGTATATTAAAAAAATTATTTTTAAACAACACAGTCAAGAAATAAACGTTGTTCAAATATTTTTAAGGTGATTAATTAAAAATATGAGGTCACTTTTATTTTAAAAATTTATCATTAGCGGCACAGAATATATACAAATATTGATTAATAATGGTAATATATTTAGAATTAATTATTAAATATTTCAATACTAATATTTAAAATTAAATATTAAAAAAAATTAATTTATAAGGGAGAATATATTTTAAAAGACATAGCATGTGAAAGTGATTTTCATGGGAGCCGTCTCATCTCGTTGGTACCATGTGACTAACATAGCGTTAAATAAATTAACGTTATATGCATTAAGCTATTTTAAGCAAACTGTTTTATTTTCGTTAGTAAACAGTATAAGCTTTACACTTAACACTTATAAGCTTATAAGGTTTTTCATCCAACACTTCTTGATTATATTACTTTTCATTATTAAAAAAATGTTTTTTACATAAATAATGTAATTATTTTTACGCGCCAAACTTTTGCAAATACCACTTTGCTTATTTTTAGTTAACTTTAATGAAAGGTAATGATTCTATTTTGCAGAATTAAAATCGGACGACTTTTTCAGTTTCTAGGACTTTAAACAGAGACGCACTGTCGACTCACCACCGCGTGCTGAACGCGCTACTTGCGCTAAGGTCACTTTACAATTGTTTTTTAGCCTATGTTAGAGGTCTTTCGACCATTCATCTATACACGCTGAATTTGGGCTGTTACCCTACCAACCTTTATATTTCAAATGACCTAAATAGTAACTTTATTTTTCGACTTTTGCCCAGCTTTTAGGTGTTTGGCCCCACTTTAAAACAGTCTCCCCTCATATAGTCTGGAAACACTGTCTTGAAAAGAGGGTCAAACCTTTCAGTAAACCTGAAGCCGTAGCAAAAGTATAAATCACGTGACAAAACTAGTCCTGAAACCGCTTTTAACTCATCTACCGACAGATGTCGCCATATATTAATTCTATAATGTTTCTTTGCTTTCGAAGAAGCAAAAATGTATTTAACATAGTAGATTGTCATTCGTATATGTTGTTAAGAAACGTGTCATGTAACAGAACACTGTAAATGTTCAGAATCGTTTACACTAAAATTTTTGCCTATAATATCATCATTTTCATACAGTTCGCCTTCTTTGTCACTATCGGATGTAATTTTGTGCTACTGATAAGTTGTACGTATTTTACAATGTAACTTAATACAGGTTTTAGAGAACACATAACCTACACTTTTAGTTATGTTTTGCTCTTAGCAGTGCTGCCAACCCACAAACAAATTTTCCCACCATAGGCGGGCGAATCGGATCACCAAAAGTCGGGTGAATCGGATCGGTTCTAAGAGTTAATAAACTTACAATTTTGATTTATTTCTGCGATTTGTTTGTAACAGATGGGGAAATACAGAAGAAAACAGTGTCTTTGTTAACTGAGATAGACTTGGAAAAGGCGGTAAATGCAGTTCGAGTGGGAATGAGCATGCACAGAGCGGCAAGAACGTATGGAGTCCCTTACACCTGCATTAATCGAAGGCTGAAAGCAGTCACAGATGTAAAAAAAAAAGGGAGGCCAGACGGTTTTTCTCCGGCAAAAGAAGTGTCCGGCCGGAGTCGACCGAAGCAAAAGCTTGCCTCCTAACTTCTCCAGAAAATATTGAAAAAACAAAACTGCCAGGAATCTTTTCCAAGAAAAAAAAAACGAAAAATTGTTGGAAAAGTATCAACAAACATGAAATCTAAAAAACAGAAAACAATAGACCCAAGAAATGATAAGCTTAAGACCAGGGAAAACAAGGACAACCTAACTTCTTCAAGCGAAAGTGAAGTAGCTGGGGAAGATAAAAACAAGGAAGACACGTGTCAGTTTTGTTTTCTGAAATATTAAGACCCTAAATCAATTAGTAAAGGGAGCTGGATTAAATATCAAACGAACGGTGAATGGTACCATGAAATTTTGTAGGTGCACAGGGTAAAAAGTCTTTTGTTTGTGGAAAATGCATCTAAACAGATGAACAGTTTAAATTCCAATATTTAATTAATGAATATTTTATATTTTTTAACCCGGAAATAATTAATTTTCAAATAATACATAATTTTAGCTAAATAATCACAACCAAATTACTTTATTTCTGAAAAAATTTTAATATTTTAGGTTTATATTAAAAATGTAGAGTCATTTGTATGTTAACTTTTATAATATTTTCCAAATATGCTGATGTTTGTTGTTGCTGAAAATGTATATTTTTATTTTAAACATACACTCCGTTTACCGAAATATTATACAAATAATATAATAAGCATACATAAGTGTATTTAATGAATTTTCGTGTCGATCCGGTTCACCCACCTTGCTGATCCTATTCACCCGCCACCTGCGGGGGAATAGGATAATTTTACTACTTGTACTTAAGTTCAAATTATAATTACGGGCGTAATTCTCTTGTAATATAAGTAACTGCATAACAAACTACAATAAATAAGCTATTTTAAAACCATTTACATTAGAGAAAACAACGTTTTACGGACTTTTACACAGAGGTTTAAAAATTTTGATCCCATTTACCCGCAGTTACCTTACGTATTTTCTGTGTCCAGTCATATTCATGAACGGGTTACAGTAACAATAATTGCTAAAGGTGTAGCAAAGAGATGGAAAGTGAAATGATAGGTTCCAGAGAAACAGGTTAAGTAACCACTGTGAAGTTTTTCTCGTCCCCAGTAATATCGCAACCGGAAACGCAGAGACGCGACGATTTCCCGGCAGGAAATCGAAGCAACCCTGTTCCTGTTCCGCTGAGTATTTTTTCTTTTCGTACAATAAATAGTTCTCAAGATATTTAAGTTCGTTTGTAAAGGGTGGGGAAATGAGACCACAGCAATTTAAGACTATCACGACATAAACTTGTTTAAAAATTAAAGTCAAATATGTTATAAACACAAAGGTAATACGATGCCATTTTACTGGTTTCAATGCTATTTACTCTCTTGTTTCTTGGTTGCTGTCCATACGTCACATCCACAGGACAGTACAGAAACTGCTATAACTTTGTAAAACTATAATTTGTATTAAATTTCTTTATTTTTATTAACATGAAAATTAAAAATTAATTTGATATAACTTTTAATTCCTCACCAAATATTAAGCTAAGCTTACAAAATCCTTGTAAAATTCATAAAAGTAGATATAACTTTTGATACCACACATTAGAAAGGTAGTTTTATTTTTTCCAATAATCGTTTTTAGAATCGTTTCAGGTTTGTAATTATTCTCTTGTAATTATTGTTTTCATATCTTCTTAGAGGAAGGGCCATGGCTGTGGAACACGTTTTATTAAATATTGCAACAGTACAAATGTATAGGGTACTGTGCATTGCACACATGAATGAAGATAATTAATTTAATTAAATAAATAATTCATATTGTTGGTAATAATATTTCAGCTTTCAATCTGAACTGTAAATGGAACGACCAAAATTCATGCTGGGACAGGTTAATCACGCCACGCAGCTGTGCTTGTGTGTACACGTGTATTTTACGTGTGTGTGTGTGAGACCTGTTGATTCCTGCAAAGTAATCACCCATTTAATGAACGCTATTAATTATATGAATTATTTATATTGTAAAGAATGTGTGCATAATATCACAAAACAAAATACGCCAAGTGTGTAAAAAAGTAAGGCGCACATATGTATAAAAAATAGTGCGAAAAGAATAAAAAGTGCGATTATAGTGAAAATAAATATAAATAAAACTTATGTTAATTGAGATAGGGAACAACGGTTTGTACACAGTGAACACATAAAAATTACCGACAAGATGAATATCGGGTAATGTGCAAAAGACTTCGCATATGGCGAAGACAAGCGAATTAAATGTGAAAATAATCGGGTTTAAAAAGGGACGTCAACGACAGACTCAGACCTGCAGAATATCGACGAAACATGATTTTTTCGCCCTAGGGTATAAGTACTCGAGACGCGTTAACTTAATTCTCTTTCTCGATCCACTACCGTGGCAGCCGGAGGCTCTGCCCAACGACAACAACTTTTTTGTCTATCAACCACAGCAGCAGCCGGAGGTTCTTCACGGCTACTCATCACTTTCGTGAGAGCACCTACAACCTGAGGCCATGACGGGATACGAGGGAGCAGCCAAGTACATGGAATAGAGTCCAGCGTACGGGACGAGGCGACGGACTGCGGAGAGGATCTGAAGCACGAGGATCAAGGACTCCAGGACTACACGACTACAGAGGAGCATCCAGGATCGAGGACCTAGGACCGAAGAGGATACGCTGAATATTACCACGACCAATAAGGTGAAACAAAACCATGTTTTTGTAAAACAAAGTCTCGCGTACAGACAATATAATTATGTAAAAGGAAAGACAATATAATTCAAAGACGAATTAATAATTTATGGAAATGTAAATATTTATTTGTATAGTAGTTAGAGTAATGTTTATAAGCATGAAAATATAATTTGAGTAAATAACTTTGTCATTGATAGCTAATTTATTATAAAAGTAATTAGTAAATTTTTATTAGAAAACAAAGCAATGCATAAGCAATATATGCTACACTCACTTGTTGCACACACGACTAGTCACTGTGACACCGATTAGCGCTTTCGAACGTACCCGTTCATCATCAGATCGTAACTGCCACTGCCGTTCTGATGATGAACTGGTACGTTCGAAAGCGCTAATCGGTGTCACAGTGACTAGTGGTGTGTGCAACAAGTGAGTGTAGCATAAATTTATTTAACCACTAATAAAATTTGTAGTTTAATCATAACCAATATAATCAAAAGAAAATAGATTATTAAAATGAGATTAGATAATCTAATAATTATCACAGTAATGTTCAAGTCTAGAGCAATATTATATAATTACAAAGGTTTATTATAGTATAAGATTGTATATTATGTCTATGTGTAATACGAGATTATTACTTATATGTTAATAACTAGATGTGTGCTACGGCTACACACATGCGAATAATAATGATGTTTTTAAATCGCAACAAAATAGAAAATTTTGATTAATAAATTTTTAAATGATTCTAAACCATATTACGTTGTGTTATTATTATTACGATTACACCTGTCATACTTTTATAGCGTACGTAATGTTGCAAAATAAAGGGCCACAAGAAGTTGGGGTCTTCACAAATAATTAACGTTGTAATATATTACACCAAATGCAGGAAATTAATGTTATCCAATATATTGTAACGATGAACCCTGTCGAACAGCCGAGAGCGTCCTTCCTGTCGAGCAGCTGTAGCCTCAATCAAGGCCGCACACAACTACGTTCCAGTATTCTGGAGAGTATTTGAAATACGCATTATACTGGCACGCCGCAGTAAGGATGGAACGTTATTCTGGAAAACCTGTGCTACCTATGTGACCCACAGCAGCTGGATTTGTCAGGCGGTCACGTTGAGCGATTTCTTTAGTGCGGCTCGAGTAATTGTTAAAGATTAGTGGAAATAGTGGAAATACTCTCCAGAACACTACGTTCCAGTGTTCTGGAGAGTATTTGAAATACGCATTATGCTGGCACGCCGCAGTAAGGATGGAACGTTATTCTGGAAAACCTGTGCTAACTATGTGACCCACAGCAGCTGGATTTGTCAGACGGTCACGTTGAGCGATTTCTTCAGTGCGGCTCGAGTAATTGTTAAAGATTAGTGGAAAGTAATTAGCTTTGTTTGCTTTGTTGTAATTAGTGTGGAACTCTATTACATGACATTATTATTGCGTGTGGAGAAATGTAACTTGAATTAATGTACGAGAATAGGTTGCTGATTACAAATTGTTATTTGTGATTAATTAAATCTGGTAATTAGTGATTTAATTTGGTGAACGTATTTTGTTTCCATTGTACCATAAGACGGCCAGGGAGATCGTCGTAACAATATTATTATCACAGCCATCTTTTCGCAAACGTCGCTAAGTGTTCCATAGAACCAAGGTAGTCAAACTGAACTACGTACTCAAATATTTTTATGATTAGAACAACTTCGCAAAAAGTTTTATAACTTTTCAAATATGCCATTGTTTCGCTTTCTGCCTGGACCCAATAGTTGATTGTACCAAATACTTTATAAAGACTATAATTCTCCTTTTAGGTTATCATCGTTATGAAAGAGTAAATTATAAAAACATTTAATACAAAAGTAAAATAATAATCTGCTACCAAGGAAGTGTTCAACAGAGTACGTTAATTAAACGCTTTCAATATACCTGATATAGAATTTTTCCAATTATTTCTATCAGTGGAACGTTTAATGAAATAATAGTAATAACGCCATTACAACTTGGAATATATCCAAATTATACTGGATTTTAGCCAAACGGTAAGTTATTACAGCATGTACAAGAAGAAAGCAAAAAGACAGAGAGAATTGGGTCGTGAGAGAAACAGACGGACACACATCAGGGGAAGTAAAATCGTAAATTGGATTAAAACTCTATGTTAGAAATTATCACACAAATTAAAATAATCTTTTTGCCTATGAGTATTAAAAAATGCTTTATATTAATATTTTTTTAACCGATTTGAACCGTAATTACATTTTACAATTACCAAAGTGTAGTTTCAAATTGTGTTGCCGATACACCTTGAATTTAGTGTACGTTAAAAGACACAATATTTCATCTCAATATTTATACCATGTTTCCCAGTAAAATATTTTAAAATGTATTGTTTCATTCCAATTTGGACTCGTTTTTCCATGTACTTTTCCATCTGTCAGAAAACGTATTGTTGCGTAATGCGGAAAACGTGTTACGCGAATACAGAAGAGTCTACGTGTTTCTCGGCTATTCCAGGGGAAACCGGCTGTAATGTTGTGTGCGTACGTGATTGTCAACATGCGTTAGCGAGACTGTTCCAGACTTCGCCGGCCGCGCGCACTGTGTCAACGCCGCAATCGATTACGTTCTAATGTAGTGTTGACACGTATTGTGCATTATTCTGGAACACTTGTGCTATCTATTTAAACAACGACAGCTTCCGCTTAGAGTCACTTTTACGTCGGCGCTTACTCAGTTCAGTTTAAGTGGCGATCCATTCCACTGCGGCTCGAAGTATTGTGGCGAACTGTTGTGTGTTTTATAATTGTGCGGGACTCTATTAGTTGACATTATTGTTGCGTGTGAACAATTTTTATTTGGTTTGTTGTAAGAGACTATCTTTTTTATTACAAACAGTTTAAGTGTGATAATTAAAGCTGGTGATTAGTGACTTAATTGTTGTCTTGTAATTTGTTTTCCACTGTAGCATACGACGATCAGTTAGACCGTCGTAACAATATGTCGGCCTGGCGAGCAGCCAAACGTATTCGGAATCTGACATGTAAATTTACCAACCGCGTATAGATAATTTGGTTCATTGAAAGCATAACTAAAATAACCAAATATTTAATTACACGCAGTGTTTTTCTATCCGCAGTTTTAAGATCGGTGGGCGGCATGAAGAATGTTCTGACGTCATCATATTTCTCGGCTGATTTGTTACTACATCTGTATCCTAACTACCCAACTACTAATAACCGTTGATCCAGGTACTTATTTCTAGCTCTTTATCTAGCAATTATTCCCTTAATTTTTTCCTGTAGTACAGGAGTCTTATAGCTACTATGGCTAGTAAAGTGTCAAGGTTTTCATAACTAAATATAATTAAATCACTACCGACTCGGAACACAATTTTTTTTAGGTAAAACGTAAAAGTTTTACCTTATAGCCTGAACCAGTTTTCGCTTTTAAAAAGTTTTTTCAGAGGCTGCACACACAAAGGCACTACACTCCCCTACCGAATCCACCTTTGCAAACCGCCTCATTGAAGCAAACCACACATACAGAAACATCGACAATAACATGGACATTCTACACGTACACACAAAAGGCCGAAAACTTGAACAATTGGAAACATACAAACACAGAAAAAACACACAAAAACGACATCCTAAATGAACAGACACAATTCAAATCATACGCATTATTCGAACATATCACACCCTTCACACACAACATCGATCCTTGAAAACAAGACGGACTGTGCTCCCCGCGGCAGCCTCTGAAGAAGCTTTTTAAAAGCGAAAACTGGTTCAGGCTATAAGGTAAAACTTTTACGTTTTTACCCATAAAGAATTTTGTGTTCCGAGTCGATAGTGATGTAATTATATTTAGTTATATAACGGACACGTCATAGACAACGAAATCCAAGAGTTTTCATAACACTCGTCTTTCGTTTATCAGTTTAAATTACTTGTCATTGTTTACTCAATTCCCACATTAGATTCTTTTCTTCCTGTTCCAACACCATATCTTAAAGATCTTTAGATGTTGTTTGTTCTTCTTCAAGAAGTAAAGTTACGAACTATAAGATTTGAAATAAGATGAATAATAAATCAATTAAAAAACATGTGGGGAAATAGTCAAAATTATAATTATGAGTAAACGATAACTGCTTTAGTTTTATACACAAGAAGGTTTATATACTGTAACGAGAAACCTCTAGAACAACCGAGCGCGTTCCCCCGCGCCCAAGTCAAGCTGGTGTAGCCTCAGTCAAGACCGCGTTCAACTATGTTCCAGATTCTTTAAAAGCACACTTGAAATAAGCATTAGCTGGCATGCATTAAGAAGGGAAAGCTATTGTGGACCTCTTTGCGACCAACAAAAGCAGAGCGTCTGGCGTTGTCAAGACAGTTGTGTTGAGCGATTTTCCTTAGTGCGGATCAAGTGACGATTTACCTCAAGTGCAGCGAAGTGTTATTGTGTTTTAGTTAGTTTGAAATTCTATAATTTGACATTACTATTGAGTGTGAGAAAATTTTACTTGAATTGTTGTAAGAGCCTCTCTTGTTGAATACAAATTATGAATTGTGATAATTAAAGCTGGTGATTGGTGACTTAATTGGTTTCCGTATTTTGTTTGCCACTGTAGCATACGACGCTCAGGGAGACCATCGTAACAATACGTTATGCGATTACGTACATTGTTGCTTTTATCTTTTTAATGCAACGTTGAAAATTTTTATAGCTTCCTCTGCGAATTTGAATCGCTAATAAATAATAAACTGAAATAGATTCAAATTTTGAACATACCACCCGAACAATTTTCTATCACCAGGTTATAATAGGTGTCTGGTGTCCTTGAGACAGAGATTACGTTTAATCATAAATTGTATACTACCTTTCATGACACTAATTGCAGAATGAAAACATATTAAACCAACTTGTATGCTTCTTTGATAAATCCGATGTTAAAGAAAAATTGTCTCCACACTGAAAACAATTGGCGGAAGTGTAAAACAAGTGCTCACAGCAGAAATATGGAAAGGTTAAGAGCTGCTGTCACGCGTAGGTCTGCAGACCTATGGTACTGCAGATTTCCTTTGGGTCTCTGCGGAGGATTTTGCTCTAAGTTATCCATTTCCATTCATACAAAATTCAAGTTGCCCAAAAATTGTTGGATCGTGATTACACTGAAGTGTTGACTTTTGTAATGAACTATTAGATTTCATAATTGAATCAAGAACAAAACTTTCATGAACATTTGATCATACCACACGGAGCACATTTTCACCTTTCCTGACATGTCAATAAACAAAACATGTGCTATTAGAGTGACAGTAATCCTCAAGAACTTCATGCTGTACTCTTCATACCCAACGAGTCACTGATGTGGAGTTTCTTCTGTTTGTGTTTATGGAGCCTATTTTTTTTTTTTTTTTTAAGACGATAATAGTAATCCAGTCAGTGTGAACTTAGATCTATATGTGTGAATGCTGAACAACTTTCTTTTTCTTCCTTTGTTCAATTATTTAAGGATTGACATTGTCTCGGTCTGGTTCCAACACAATGCAGCTACCGCAACCACTGCACAAATCACAATGGATGTGAAATAATTTATATTTGTATACGAGCCACGAGCCACAATAGAATAAACAAATGGATAAATAACCTTCTTAGTCCATCCTGTGGCTTCCTTATGTAAAATTTAAAGATGTAAAAACAACGCGTTTCAGAACTTATGTTCCATCATCAGGTGCGTTTCACTCGTTGGAGGTCGTCAACACATTAAGACACAACACAACACAAAAAACTAATTAACAATAGTGCGCGAAGTTCACGGTGCGCACCGTACGGTGTAATGTCGATACTAGCATCTGTTGTCATTGTAGTCCATGCGCTATCTGTGACGCGGACTTCCGGCGTTCCGAGACTTGCAATGCTGTATCATACAATGTGTTGGAATGAGAATTCAGCTGGTCGTTTAACAAATGGTCGGGATAAAATTGATACGCCTTAGACCCTTCAAATTCTTTGGCAGCACTCATGTACCGGCCTTTCTTGCAAACATATATGGGCATAAGATTTGTAGTAAAATCTGTGTAAGTGTGGTTACTCTTGGTAATTGTGCCAATTTGTGTAACAGATGGCAGTGTCGATATTACACCGTACAGTGCGCATTATTCGCGCGCTATTGTTAATTAGTTTTTGTGTGTATTTAAATATGTGTTGTGTCTTAATGTGTTGACGACCTCCAACGAGTGAAACGCACCTGATGATGGAACATAATTTCTGAAACGCGTTGTTTTTACATCTTTAAATTTTACATAATGAAGCCAGAGGACGGACTAAGAAGGTAATTTATTCATTACGTTTACAGTGGATGTGTTGAGGCCTGTGTTCGAAGATCGGTTGACTTCAAGATTTGGCGCAATACTCTAGCGAGTACGATCAGATCAGACCTGTCCGCGTGTGATTTCGTTTTGTAGAGTATCTAAAGTTAAAGGTATTCCAGTCACTGCTACGCGATTCAAATCAACTGAGGCGGCGAATCCTCCAAGGTATTCAGGCAATTTTGCAAGCCATGCTGCAGAGTGCCGTGGACAGATCTTTCAATCAACTTGAAGAATGTAAGCGTGTTACATAAGGGATGTTACTTTCAAACAGTTGAAAACAAACTGCTGTTGTACAGACATGTTCTAAAGCCTGTGTGGGCTTACGGAATTCAGCTGTGGGGTTGTACAAAGAAAACAAACTTAGGAAAGATACAAACCTTTCAGAACAAAGTAGTTAGAAGCATAGTGAATGTCTCTTGGTATATAAGGAATGACAACCTACATAGAAACCTCAGACTATAATATGTCAGCGAAATAATAACACAATATGCAGACAAACATGATCAGAGGATTCAGATCCACGATAACCCTATAATGCGATACGTGGTGGAAGAAGCTCCACACGTCCTGACGCCACTCAAAAGACAGAAGCCACATGATCTGGTATCGCAGTAGAAAGCAGTTAATATGTATAGATCCATAAATCTCTACGTGAGAAAAAGAAGTGAGTAGAAACAAGAAAAACAGGTCTTGAATATAGCATTCTTGAGAGGAGTTAAAAGGTGTTCTAAAATTGACCGTATAAGAAGTGAGGCCATAAGAGTTACATGTTTATAAATTGAATAAAATGATTACAAACAACGGTGGAAAGAACACTACTTAGTAAGAATGTCAGTTTCCAGGCTGATTCAGATTCCTAACAGGTCTGGAAATACAAACTTATAGGACACAGGTGCGTGGGTAGACACAGGAATATATGACTGGAGAAATCTGGATTTTGTAGTCTCTCATTCAGCGGGGGTCCCCCACTCAGCCGAGCGTGGGTTTCACAAATAAGTATTTCACACATTATACAGTAAGAAAAGTAGTTTACAAATTTGAACCTTCTGTAAAATAAGAGAAGAATAACAGTAAATCTTTGTGTAAAGTAAAGAACTACTATCATAAATTTTGGTAGAGAGAGATGGGTACAGTTACCAAACTCGTAGTGGCTTATAGCCGCACGCATAGTAGTAGCTTACCTAGGAAAAACACTTTCTGCCGTTAGAGCAGTAGAAGAGATTTATGCCGTGTGGTCAAGTTAGATAAGACTTTGTCCCCCCCTCTTCCTACCGTTGAACTTACATTTGTCTGAATGTTTGCCTTAGGCTAAGATTTTCTCTCTCCGTCTCACCCTAATTATTTCTGTCTGTTTCACTTGTAACACGTATTGCTGCTGTATTTCTTGGATTAAATGAAATTTTGAGTTTGTGTAAAAACATGTTTCTAATTTTTCTGTAATTGCTATTTAGAAATACAATTTATAATGGTTATACATTTAGAAATACGATTAGAAAAATCTTCAGATGCGTTAACTATATATCAGTATATAAAACTTTTAAATCAACTAATCAATCGACGAAAAATTATTCCTTTAATTATTAATTTATCCCATTTGCATATGAAGCGTTCTGGGATTTATTTTATTTACATAAGCTCTTTTTTGCGTTGAGGATTATACTCTCCTTTCAGGACGGCATATCCACAGCCGGAATCAAAAATCTTGAGCAGCTTATATACAGGTGATAGTAAAAATTTTAATCAATCTGTTATTTCTTCTTTTTTGTAACTTTATTTCAGATTACACGTGGTCACGTCTTTTCTTGAGAAACCAAGCCTTTTATTTTGGCCAAACTCTAAATGTGACCAACAGAACATTAATGACGTAATAATGCAACAAAAAGTTTTAACAGATTTCACTAAGATTACAAAAACTGGACAAAATATTTCCAGGTAAGTTGTAATGGTATAAAATAATGCTTCCTCGGTGAAACCAAACATAATTTTACTTTCAAACTTAAGTAAATAATTATACTTTCAACACTTATAGGCAGATAATTTTACATCTAGTAATCTCACTAAAAAAAATTATGTGTACCTTTTCTAAAAAAATTAAAAACAATTTCACAACAAATTAAACTACTACACGAAATCAGTATGGAAAACTATACATGAGTTCCATGTTCTTAGATGTATATTTAACATCGTTTACTTGAATTCAGTTTGATAATTTATAAAAAAATATACCTCATCCTCAAACTTTTTCAATATTTATAGATATTTTTGTTATTATGGGGTAGTCGTTTAATATAATGTTATTTTTGAAACACTATATCTATAAAAATTAGGTACTTTATTTTTTTAAAGAAACTGAACTACGCAGATAATCACGCATTAATTACATAGTTATATAATTATGTAATTATTGGCCTGCTGGTCCGTGGTTGCGGATCTTCACGCGTAGATGATTTAATTAAAATAAAAAATTATAATTTTATTGCCTGGAAACAAAATTATTTTATTTTTAACAATTACCATTCCTTCAATAAGATTAAATTCATTTTTATTTAATTTCGTGAAATTCATTAAATCAATATCTAACGTAAAAAATACCCCCTTCCCTTATAACTATCCTTTTTCGTTTACAGATAATTCATCTACCTTTCTACAGTGGATTATTATGACCTTCTGTCCAGGATACTTTATTTATCAAAATTAAGTACTTTACTCTTGTTAAAACGTAAAACGTTGCAGGTAAACTACCCATCCCCCTTAACCGATCTTCACCAAAAGAAGCAGTCCTTGAGTCTTCTACGGAATCACATATTTATGTGATTTTGTTTGAATTTGCGGCAGTTATCGTTCTCCATAGAAAAAATTCTACACACACACACACACGCACGCGCACACACACACACACACACACACACACACACATTACGGAAAATGACTATTCTTCACGTTTTTAGGGTAGTACAATCAGAATCAGCCCTTATCTCAAACACGATTTGTTTCGCCATCACCATACTTCCATTTCCTTACGGAACATGGAAGTTAAACCAATAATTTGAAAAATATCTTGAAAATATTCTCCTAACGAGCAATGAATTATTCTTGGTAGAAGACCACAAAAATGTTAAAACGTTTTATTTGTCACATAACGTCACTCTGGTAGGTAGGTGTAACTGTTGGGCGAGAATCTATTCAGATGGTTGGGACGCGGTATGTGAACTTTAATATTAATTTATTACTCAGTGCTCTAGAATTTTTCATACACGCCTTCCGGAGAATTGTCGATTGTTCTACTGGCATATATGCCTGTTTTGTCACGTTTTACACCGCAAGACGAAGTATAAAAGCACCGAGTCCAAAACACAGTTTTAGTTTCTACAAGGCGGTTTCATTGTGCGCTGACTGTAAAGGGATTTTTACTTGTTGAGTGCGGTGATCTGTAATTGTTGACTTTTAATGTTTAGTGCGATACTGATAATTAGGTGACGTTTACAGTGTGTTACTTTTGTGTATGTGTGTGAGTACGCGAGCACGCGCCCGTGTTGGAAAATTGTAAATTTGAAGAATTGTTGTAACCACGTTTATAGCAAACTTTGTTTATTCATCATCATCATCACCACTCCAAGGACTAGGCCTTAGACCTGTTCCGGAATCCATCTCCTCCTCGGTCTACCGACATCTCTCTTCCCAGTAGGGTGGTAACCCAAGCAGCCACAAGTAGACGGATATCAGGCATGCGATTCAAGTGTTCACACCATCTCCTTCTATGGTTTTCAATCTTCTGGTGCAATGATACAATGTTTAAATCGCGTCTAATGTCCTCGTTCCTTCTCCAGTCCAAGAGAGAACAACCTTGCGTCCCTCTTAGACATTTAATTTCGGCTGCCTGAATCCTCTGCGCGTCGCTGTTCCCAAGAGTCTATGTCTCACTAGCATACAGGAGTGTTGGGGCAGCCTCAGTTTCATAAAATTTCATTCGTGCAAACCTTCCGTGTTTTGTTTATTTAAAGAGTCAATAAAGTTATAAATGTCAATATAATCTAGTGTCAATAAATTTATTTTCAGTGTTTAATCAGGATGATTAGGCAAAGGTCGTAATAATACCATATAAATGGCTACGGAACACCTAAACTGAGCATATTCTGCTTTTAAATGGTTTCTTCAGTGTCACAAAAAAATTAATTTTTTATGTTCAAGATCTTAAGTATAAAACAAAGTACTTTATAAAACAATAGTTAACTCTCAGCTTAGGAAAAAAAAAAACAGTCACCAGTTGGATTGAAACTTGAAATTAAATCAAAGCAATTACCAAAGGCTTTAAGCGGTGGTGATGAAGTTGGTAGACAAGCTCTTATAGTGTGTTTCAAACGCATTAGAAATGAAGCGATTATGCGTTAAATCGATTCAGAAAAAACAATATTAGTCACTATAAGTAAGAAGCGCCTCATATTCTATGGTGAAACGGCATGCATGTCTGATGATCGTTGTCTCAAAGGAATAATCTCTCTGGTTTCAGTATAGAAAAGCTAAAACGGTTGACCAAGGAGGTCATGGGAAGAAAGAATATCTATGAAAACATGGGGAAAATAGGATGACAACAAGTAAAGTGGGAAGACATAAACTACTGTTAAGCAGGCTGTCAAAATCGGGGGTAGATATTTAGTCACACGTGGCTGGATGGATCTTGAAATACGCGTTTCATTCATGCTATATTTTTACTGCAGACTAGGCTATAATTGTTTCGATTGAAAATTGTACAAGCTAGTCGATATTATCGTATACCTTGTCGTGTTGTAGGTATCATGGCCTGTTATTGAAAGCGTTACGCATTTAGAAGGTAAATTTTATTATTTAAAAGTATGGTATAATGTGTAAGTTACCTTTGACACGGAAAACGTTAGAAATCTATCCCGATTGAAGCAAACCAAGACGTAAGACAAGATTGTCGCTTGTCACCGTCACTTTTAAACCTTTATCGAGATAATCTATTCAAAAAATAGAACGAACAATCCCCAATCCTCTGACGTTATTGAAATCCACAGAAACACAAGCTTGAAGAACATTCTCTTCGAACGATCAAACTATATTCGTCACTTCAGAACACGATATCCAGCGAGCAATACACATAGTGTATTACATAAAATAGGAAAAATATATAACTGTAACATATCTGAATCAAAGGCAACAGTAATGGCCTTTATGAAACCCAAATAAAATGTTATAAAACAACAGCAATACCTACACTAATGTATAGTTTTGAAACTTGGGTCGTAAAGAGACAAAAAATGAACACAAGGTAAAAACAGCAGAAATGAAATTTCTGAGATCAGTTAAAAGGTGTAATAGACAAGACAATTTAAGAAATGAAGAGATAAAAAGTGATTTAGATATTTTTTTAGTAAATGAAGAGATTAAAGAATAGAGAAGAAAATGAATTCAAAACTTCAGTAGAATGGAAGAAAGTAGAATACGGAAGTTGGCGAAATATTACAACCCTAGAGGCAGAAGAAAAGTTGGTAGACGTAAGAAAAGGTGAACTGTGGAATAGAAACAGGCCGCTAAAGCCTAAAATCGTTAACAAGAAGAAGAAGAAGTAGATGATGATGACGGTAAACATTAGAACTTCGTAATGTGTAGACACACGATGTAACAGGGGCCTAAAATACGTATTTACCTAAATATAATTTTTTCGTTTTTATCTGTATTCGTGTGTTTGTATATTTCCAAATGTTCAAGAGTAAGTAGGTGTAGAATATTATGTCATTATCGATGTTTTTGTATGTGGTTTGCTTCAATAAGGTGATTTCCAAAGGTGGGTTCTGTAGTGGAGTGTAGGGCGTTTGTGTGTTCAATGTATCTTTGTTTGAAGCTACGTCCTGTCTGGCCTATGTAGAATTTGTTACAATCTGAGCAGTTTAGTTTGTAAACACCAGGTAGATCGAATTTGCTTTGTGCTTGTGTTTTCATAGTGTGTGCTCTGTTTTGTTTGTAGATTTGTATGCGACTCTGTATCCTGGTTTTTTGAATTTGTGGGCTATTTTTTCAGTCTGGTTATTGATGTATAGGCTATTAGTGTTATGAATTTGTTGTTTTCTGTCTTTGTCTGTTGTTTGTTTTGTGTAGGAGTTTATTGAATTCTTGGATTTCGTTGTCCATGACGTGTCCGTTACTTAACTAAATATCACTATAATATTGACGACTCGGAACACTAAGTTTTTTATAAGTAAAAACGTAAAGTTTTACCTTACAGCCTAAACCGGCTTTCACCTATAGAAGGCTTCATCAGAGGCTGTCGTTAGTAGCGCTGCTCGTCTTGTTGTTGGCAACGAGATAGTGTTTCGAAAGATTGAAGCTGTGTGTGTGTGGTGAGATGTGTTCGAATAATGCGTGCGATTTGAATTGTGTCTGTTCGTTTAGGATGTCGTTTTTATTTGTTTTTGTGTGTTTGTATATTTTTAATTGTTCTAGAGTGTCTAGTTTTCGGCCTTTTGTGTGTACGTGTAGTATGTTCATGTTATTGTCGATGTTTTTATATGTGTGGTTTGCTTCAATGAGGTGGTTTGCGAAGGTAGATTCTGTAGTGGTGTGGAGTGCTTTTGTGTGTTCAATGTATCTCTGTTTGAACCTACGTCCTGTCTGGCCTATGTAGAATTTACTGCAATTTGAAAAATTTAGTTTATATACACCGGGTAGATCGAAATTGTTTTGTGCTTTGGGCATGCGTTTTGATAGTGTGTGTTCTGTTTTGTTAGTGGTTTTGTAAGCGATTCTGTATCCTGCTTTTTTGAATTTGTGGGCAATTTTTTCTGTTTGTTTGTTGATGTATGTTAGTGTTATGAATTTGTTGTTTTCTGTCTTTGTTGTTTGTTTTGTGATTTGTGTAGGAGTTTACTGACTATTGTTCTGTCATAACCGTTAGACTCTGCTAGATATTTTATCGTGTTTAGTTCGTCTTTGTAGTCTATTTCATCTAAGGGGATGTTGTTAAGTCTATGTATCATGGTTCTAAAAGCAGCTAGTTTGCGTTGTATTGGGTGATTGGAGGTGTTGTGTATTAGTGTGTCCGTTGTAGTTGGTTTTCTGTATATACTGAATTTGTGCCTGTGTTCTAGTTTTGTGATGGAGAGGTCTAAGAAGTTTATGGTATTGTTGTGTTCGTATTCGGCAGTGAAGGTTATGTTTTTATGTATTTTGTTTATGTGCGTTAGTAACTGTTCACATTGTCTTTTGTTTCCACAACACCTCCAATCACCCAATACAACACAAACTAGCTGCTTTTAGAACCATGATACATAGACTTAACAACATCCCCTTAGATGAAATAGACTACAAAGACGAACTAAACACGATAAAATATCTAGCAGAATCTAACGGTTATGACAGAACAATAGTCAGTAAACTCCTACACAAAACACAAAACAAACAACAGACAAAGACAGAAAACAACAAATTCATAACACTAACATACATCAACAAACAAACAGAAAAAATTGCCCACAAATTCAAAAAAGCAGGATACAGAATCGCTTACAAAACCACTAACAAAACAGAACACACACTATCAAAACGCATGCCCAAAGCACAAAACAAATTCGATCTACCCGGTGTATATAAACTAAATTGTTCAAATTGCAGTAAATTCTACATAGGCCAGACAGGACGTAGGTTCAAACAGAGATACATTGAACACACAAAAGCACTCCACACCACTACAGAATCTACCTTCGCAAACCACCTCATTGAAGCAAACCACACATATAAAAACATCGACAATAACATGAACATACTACACGTACACACAAAAGGCCGAAAACTAGACACTCTAGAACAATTAGAAATATACAAACACACAAAAACAAATAAAAACGACATCCTAAACGAACAGACACAATTCAAATCGCACGCATTATTCGAACACATCTCACCACACACACACAGCTTCAATCTTTCGAAACACTATCTCGTTGCCAACAACAAGACGAGCAGCGCTACTAACGACAGCCTCTGATGAAGCCTTCTATAGGTGAAAGCCGGTTTAGGCTGTAAGGTAAAACTTTACGTTTTTACTTATAAAAAACTTAGTGTTCCGAGTCGTCAATATTATAGTGATATTGAGTTTATTGACTATTGTTCAGTTGTATCCGTTGGATTCCGCTAGATATTTATTGTGTTTAGTTCGTCTTTGTAGTCTTTTACATCTAGTCTTTTTCAACGTATTTATCGTACACGCTGCGTCAAAGAGTAGAAATCGCTAGAAATTTCACGATTTGAATACAAAATTTTAAAAACCCAACGTAGAAGATTCCGTTTCGTATTATGGCGAAAAGTGGACGCCGCGTTTTACACGTTTTATAGTATTCTTGTATGTGTGTGTTTGTGGTGGGGGGTCCGGGCTGAGAGTTGAGTATTCCCAAGTCGGCAAACCAGTCTCAGCGCTCGTGTTAAAGCGAATGTTCACAACGTCGTGCCCTATTCCCACTTGAAATTTGAGTTCTTTTAGTGTGAATATCCCTAACACTTGTAAACGAACGTGGGTTTAGGTTTTCGCAATTCACAGGTACACTCTCTTTTACGAAGAATGTGCAACAAAATTTCATGTGGACACGTTACACATGTGGAAACTACATGTCTTACTTATTATTGTTATTATTATTATATGATATACGAGGGACATTCAATAATTAAAGAGACAAACTGATCTAGAGAAAAAATGGTGTATTTTTACAAAATGACAATTTTCCTATTTTTCAACATAATCTCCCCCAACACTAATACACTTGTCCCAACGATGAATCAGTTTTTTTATGCCTGCAGCAAAGAATTCTTTATCTTGACGTTTGAACCAGTCTCCCACAAATTTTTGACTTCTTCGTTGTTGTTGAATTTCTTACCACGTAGCGATTCCTTGGGTGGGCCAAACAGGCGGAAATCTGATGGTGCCAAGTCTGGGCTATACGGGGAGTGTGGTAGTGTCTCCCAGCCAATAGCGTTGCTTCAGCTGTGTGCACACTCTGAGTCTGTTGTCCTTGTGTTGTTGCGTTAACTCTTTTGGAACCCATCTTGCACTTGTTTTGCGGTACCTAAGCTTGTCACTGATAATGCTATAAACTGTACCAACACTTACTTGCAAATTTTCAGCCATTTGTTCAACTGTAACACGACGGTCTTCACGAATCATATTGTCTATTCGAGATTCAAGCGCAGGAGTTGAAACTTCCTTTGGACGTCCAGATCGCTGTTCGTCTGTCACTGAGGTTCGACCGTTTTTAAACTGATCCACCCACTTATAAAAATTTCCGCGATTCATGCAACTTTCACCATACTGTTTAGTCATTCTAGAATAGATATTAGAGGGTTTTTCACCTTCAGAAAGTAAAAATCGAATCACTGAACGTTGTTCAACTAATATGGAAACTTCTAGCGGAGTTGCCATTGTTAAATGAGATTTTGAGGTTATAAGTAAAACAATTTTCATGAAACAGCTGCTCAGAGATCATTCCAGGGATGCCAACATGAAGTCCTAAAAGTACCTAATATTTCCTGCCAACCGTTTTTTCTCTAGATCAATTTGTCTCTTTAATTATTGAATGTCCCTCGTAGGTCTAATAATAATACTAATTATTATTATTATTATTTTATAATAATATAATACTCTGATGTATTATTCTATATAGTTTCTTCTGCAATTAGTGTATTGCGTTTTTGTCGTTTCAATACCTGACGCACGTTTCGCTGTAAAATACCATCATCATCACAGGTTTGTAAGTAAATCAATAATAATCGAAATAACTCTGTGTCAATATAAAAACTATCGAATTTTTAGTTTAGTAATTATTAAATATAAAACATAAATATTTAATTGGTTAATGTTATATGTATAAAATATAAAAATATAAAAAAAATCATTCGTTCGTTTTTATATAACATAGAGAGTTATTTCGATTATTATTGATTTACTTACAAACCTCTGATGATGCTGATATTTTTCAGTGAATCGTGCGTCAGGTATTGAAACGACAAAAACCCAATGCACTACTTACAGAAGAAACTAGATTGAATAATATCGCAATATTATATAATTGCTGCAAGAAACTTTAAGTTAGGTATGTAGAAAATTATGTAACAATGTAAACTGTTAAGAGGATTGCATGCAGCGTAATCTTAAAACAATGGAAAAAAAAGATTAAAAGCCTGCGAAATCGGTACTAAAGATTTGTTTACTTTTATCAATAAACAATGATGATCGTAGTTACGATAACTGTCCGAGTTGTCCAATACACAGTACACAAAAACAATACAGATGCTTAAAAAGTTTAGAAACTACAGAGTCTGCACACAAGTAACAAATAAATATTTGAGTATTTTGTTAACCATCGCACTAAAGATAACAAGTTCGCCTAATCAATCACACAACAAATTCGCCTCAATAGTTCGTGAATCTCCCATAATTGAAACTAAGTATTAGTGAAACCGGTGAAATCTTTGTACAGCAAGCCAAGAAACTTTTCTTGGTGCACGAAGTTCCATGTGCCATTAATACAGAAACGTCATAAAAGCCACAGCGACAGTAACAATTTGTCAGACTGTTACAAATGCGTCATCCAATCGCTTATGTAATATGATGCCGTCATGCTGGCTCCACGCGTGTCCTTTACGCAACGGCGTAAAAATCTATTATTTTATAGTTGTCTGTCTATATTGTAAAATTGTATAAATACCTGTTAAATCCTAGTTTTCTGTAAGAAAATTAATTTACAGATCACTTAAACATAACTCTTTGTAAATCATCCTCATTTTCTTGAATAAGGACTATGTCATCCACATATAGCAGGGAACCCATACAAATTGATTTGTTTAGCTTTATTCATTTTTAACAATTAAAAAAATGAATGGATGTCAGGGCCTAAAGAGTGGGTGAACATGTCGATAAAACAGAAAGAATTCATAATTAAACGGATGTTAGTTTCAGTCGTCTTAAAAGAATACGAGTCCAAACCTAAACTACGCGAGCGTAATAAACTTGATTTAGCAGTGAAAAATTTATCCTAAACGATGGAGTAAGCAAATGATATAGAGCTGGCACTGCATGCGGCCTAAATTCATTATGCTGTGTTGTGTGCTCTTAAGAAGGTCGAGTCAGTCCAACAACGTGTATCTAATGGTGGACAAACTTTGTCCAGTGTTTATTCCGTAGAGTGTGTAGGCTGTCCTATCTACTCCATCGATCGACTAATAAATCCTTACATTTCTAAAAAACGTTTCCAATCTGTTATTATTTATTCCGACTGTACAATATTTACACATTTTCGGAACCTAAGATTACACAAGTGATTGAATTCTCATCATCCACTGCTGGAAGTTATCCTTCCAAAGATCTTCTTCAATCTCTTGTTCCCTCAATATAATTTGAATTTCTTCTATCCAGGTGACAGGAGGTCTTCCTCTTTTCCTTCTTCCTTGTAGGGTCCATTCCTTAACTCTCCTTGGCAATCTTTCCTGTGCCATTCTTTTCGTTTGTCTGTACCATTGTAATTTTTTTGTTTGGATAAATCAACAGTTAAATTTTTACATTTATTCTGTCCTTAATGAGTTCATTTCTAATTATTTCACGTCTGGATACTCTTGCCGAACGTCTATAAAAGTCCATGTCTGCTGTCATTAATTTTGTTCTTGTATGTTATAACAAAAAGAAATGGGTGTGTGTTGTTTAAAATGTTTGTAATCTGTGTCGGGCGTTACCTCCGCGCACTTTTGTTACTTACCCTGTTGACTGGATCCTCTGCAGTGATGTAGTCCTGTAACACAACTTTAAAACTATGCTTTTGTGGGCGCCACTTGGAAACGTTTGTTCCAAGAAAAAATTAAATGTGATGATAAAAATTTTTAATCTACAAAAAAATTTAAACAAGTCAGTTTAGCTTTGAAAATCAGTTAAGTTTAATGGTTCTTTAAAAACAACAAACAAATCGTCTGAAGGACTATCATTCATAAAAATTATAAAATTGCAGAGAAAAAAATTTTACAAGTTATTATTATTGACAATTTTTTATATGTCCAATCAAGTATCGGCTAGTATTTCAGATTATAACTCAGTTGACAAGCATGAGTTTAATATGTGAAAAAACTTTAATCTCAGGACGTGACTCCTTTGAACTACCAAGACATATCAATTAGATGTCTTACAAGAAAAAAAACTAAGTGATTTGAAGGTGTATGTGTGGCGTGTAAAGTACAACTGTGTGATAATTGTAACCAGGTAACAAATGATTTTAATTTTGGTAACTCACGTTCCAATGGTCGTTTATTCTCTCACTGGACACTTCCTTCGGGTAGTTTCTCGATCTCGCCTCTTCGGGTGTACACTGAATCTATTTAAAGTCAATTTTTTCGGTCGTTACTTTTTCCGCACTTTTTTGTCGAAACGTTTGCAGTAAAATCTCGTTCAAACGCCGCCACTACGAATCATCTGTTTAGCGTTGATCAGAAATCTGCCACCGCAGCGCTGACTCCCATGCAGTTTTGAGGAAGGCTCAGTGTATTGTTTTGTTTACGTTCGGGGGAATTATTGTCACGTTAGTCAGTCAATGCGAACACAGCAGAATTCGTTCTCTATTAAATGTTGGGACCCTCCTGGGCCGTCGACGTTCTGGCTGCGTGCTTTCTATTAAAATTGCCGTATCGCTGCTCTATTTCAGCGATACTTTTTTGGCGTATACTCTCGTTGAGGTTAAGTCAGTCGGTTATGTCTATGTACGGGAAAAGCCTTCCTGCCGTGTCTTGTCGATTTCTCGCCTCTCGGTTTCGCCTTAGCTGCGTTGATCAGTGTTGTGTGAGATGCATCAGTTCTGGCGTTCAGTTTTCAAGTGTTTTTCGTTCGAATTTTGTCCTCGCTTTTATACTAAATCGGGATGACTGTTTTCGTCGACTTCCGGTATATTTGTGTAAAATTCTTTCTAGATTGTTCGAGAATAAACGAAATGGAATGTCATAGAACAATTTTCACTTCCGTAGAAGCTTTAGAACGAATTTCTTATTCTTCATACAATGGATATTTCAAAATTTACACTGGTATTTATCAAACAGTTTCACATTAGTACTTACAATTTTTATGCCATTAATGTATTTAGATTCCTTGTTTTTTACTGAATCTAGCGATACTAAATATGATTGGTATCTAATTAACTTAAGTCTAACAAACATTACAATTTACAACCCTCACCTTGAGTTGTAGTCATTAAAAACTCAATATTATTAATAAAAATCGTTGTGGAGTTATAAAGTTCCCTTCACAAGCTGGACATCTACTACTACTACTCTCCTACAACAAAATAAACAAATTTTAACATCAATAAAATACAAATAAATACAATTTTATATGGCCTCTGCTCATGGCCTAGGTTCTTGTCAGTTTTCTATTACAATGATTAGTCTTTTTCCTTAATATATGTATTATTTCACCACTATACACACAGAGTTTATTATTTTGTCTATCTTTTGTGATACCTGGTTACTTTGTACATATTTTATATTTATCACAAGATGACATAGCATCATTGATTGTCTGAGATGTCATTTTTTTATGGGTGTGACAAATCTCACTCTAAATAGTTAAATTCTTTTAGAATTGATTTTACTTTCAACTGAGTTTATTTCTTATTAAGGTATTCTGATGTACTGTACCTTCTATCTTATTTTTGTTAGTATTCTGTAAGTATTTTAGCCAGATATGATTATTTTGTACTGAATAGTTGGCTTCAGCCATACATGGTATAAGTAAATATTTTGCTGACTTGACTATTACAATGTTAAAGTTGGTCAGGTATATTAGTATAGTTGCTTTGTATCATATTACAGCTTTCTAATACAGTTTGGTTGCATTTTGGCAACATTAATTCATAAATTATACAATATTAGATGCCTATTACATGTTTTTAGTTAACACTGTTTTTGGCTATTTTGGCTGCTTTTTATTCATTTGACAGCTTCCTTTATTTAAGATAAATTGTTCACTATTGTCTGCTTGACAATTACATATAGTTGTTATTTAAATCTGATAATATTAATTTTTCCATGAAATCTTGGTGTATGGTCTCAAATCCAACACATTAATATTTTTTTGTCATTGCAAATATACAATTTTTATTTAACTTAAACTCTTTCTAATAATGTATTTAAATCATTTAATACATTTATTTTATTTACATCACATAATATAATGATGGATCATGTCCATTTATTCACAAAAAATAGTTTTTAATACTATATTCATAGTTATAAAACTTAATAATTATTGACTTTATTCTGGTGGATTCTGACATTATTTCTCTCTCTTATAGTGTCTTATGGTTTTTTCACTCTTGTTACTTTAATAATATATATGGGGTTTTGTCTTAGTCATAGTTTGGTCGTTTTTTTCAAGTTGATAGAAATAATTATTATACAAAATTACACAATTTTTTGGGACTACTTGGGTTCGATACTGTTCACTTCACTTTCCTCCTATGCTAACTTACTATATAAATGATTTCTTTTTATGGAACGTTCTGTGACGCTACAATGTTTATTAGTAGTCCAAACTTCTGAGCCGTAAGTCATAATACTTCTAACAATGGTTTAAATATTTTAGTTTTAGTTCCTGCTGTAATTTGCTAAAAGCTAATCATACATCCAATGCTATGATACCCCATTATCATAAAAGCTATACAAAATTTCTAGAAAAATTCAATATCGAGAATAAAAATAGGTAAGAATTTGTCACCAGGGTTTCAAATGACCAAAGGTTTACGCCAAGGATGTTGCCAATCAGCCACACTTTTCAATATTTATACGGAGAAAGCAATAAAGACTTGGAAAAAAGTGCAGGAACATGGGACTTCCACTTGATGATGATACAGTTTATTCATTACAGTTTGCTGATGACCAATTACTTTTGGCTCAAGATTTTAAAGACATAGAGTACATGACTAGAAAATTGATACAGGAATATCAGAAATGGGGACTAAGGTAAGGTATGAATAAAACAAAATACATGGCAATAGGTGACCCTAATCGAGACTTGATATTGGAGGAAGACATGGGGAAGATTTCATATACAAAGGAATACAAGTATTTAGCGGTGAAAATTACGGCTAGTGGGAAGCAAGACAAAGGAATACAATCCAGAATTAATTTGGTAATGATAGCTATATCTACATTAAATGGACTCCTGTGGGATAAGCAAATTACCTTTCCTCTCTGCTTTCCTAAAATTACAAAAACTCTGCTTACTCTATTATTTTGTAGTAACATATAAATTGTGTAGCACATTCTCATAGAATATACAATAAACATCAGAAACTTTTGGATTAGAGTTAAAAGAACTTTTAATTTAACATTCTGCTAAATATTCAATATTAAAAACAGTTTTTTTTACAGGATCTAAATTTCAAAATTCTAAAATTTTCAAAAATTGACACCACCTTCAGATTTTAGTTACAATTCTCTTCAATATGATACCTCACATGCATTTAATTTTTTCCGATGTTATAAAAATTATCATCCACTTTTTGGGCTCTGAAATCTAAAGTTGTTTAATTTTTTAAAAACATTCAGATTGTGGTTAAAATTCTCTTTAATTTGATTCTCCACATGGGATTTTGTGATTTTTTTCACTGTTTTGACTCCCACACATTTTTGTTTTTGGCCCTTTATTTTTAGAGATCAACCTCAATAGGGGTTTGTACGGTAAATGACATGCATGACAAGGTTTACGAAAATCGTTTGATGCCTTCAAAGGAATAACATGAGACATCCACCCAAAAAATTGACAGACAGATGATACACGTGGTGCGATTAAAATCATGTGTAATACCGGTAATCTCCGCCAATCAAGTTGCTCCTCTAATTCGTTTACATCACCACATCAAAGACCTGCAGCGTTACTGTGTTGTCAGTTTGTTACACAGATAAACTGTGGATGTTTTGTCAGAGTGCATATTGATATTAAACCCTGGTTTATGGTGTGCACGGTAAGCAACTGTTTCTGTGTGGATACTGAAGAGAAGTAATGAAAAATACGCGTGCTTGATGAATTAGTTCATGAGCGACGGCCTCCTACGAAGATCATATTGTCTTTGCTGTAGAGCTCGGTAAATGTAACTGTGCTCGCTTAGTGAACGGCTCGAGTATAGTAATAAAATTAAAAGTTCACATTAATATATGATGTAATATTTGCTGAATAACATTCAGCAACGCATCTGGAAGCGGCAGATGTCAGCAGACATAATTTATTCTTTCCCTTTCGTATAATTTATTCACTGTTTATTTATTACGCGCTCTGCAGATTAAAAAACAACACGAGTTTTCTGCAGGAATTGAATTTCCCCCTCAGAGCATCAAGTTTTGCAGTTTATTTTGTGAAAGTGCTTTTATAAAAGAAAATGACAGAAAAAGGAATAAGAGCCTCGTTGTAATTGTGCTGTGTTCTTAAAATTAATAATGACAAAGTAAACGTGATTATTAATAATTAATAAATACACGTTTTATAGACATTATTTGGAGTCTGTAATTTGTCGCGTTGTTGTTTTAGGATAATTTTATAATCACAGCTTAAAATCGTTACATATGGAGGTAAAAACGTAGTAATGTTAAACATGTTTGTGTCAATATTAAGGAAATGTTTGAAAGTGAACAGTTATAACGATCTTCTTTTTTTGTTGCGTCTGAGCCACTGTGGACTACGATAGGTTCAACTGGTTCCTCCCTTCTTCTCCTCCCTCTTCCTCCTCTTCCACATCTCCTGATCTTCTTGATTGTTGTCTCTTCCTCCTTTCGTCAGTCCAGATGACACGTGTCCTCTTCTTGGGGGTTTTCTGAAAACCTTGGGCATTTTTTAATTTCTTTATAACTTTTTTTATGTATAGAAAAATATTAAGATAATGTTTTTAAACGAATAATTCTAAAATCTACTTTTTACACATACATATTCAAAACTAAGCGTTGGGCTAAAGAATATTGTATTAAATTGTGTACTCTCGTTGAGACTTCTAAATGTTATACTCCATGAAGCATTAATGAAAATTATGTGAATTTGTTTTTCTGTAATATTAATTTGCGGAAACTCATAATTATGTAGGTGATACAATATTCGTAACGAAGAAATCATAAATCATGGATGTATGTAGGCAAGACTTATGAGGTTGAAATACTAGTGAGCTTTTGTGTTTCAGGTTTCAAAAGTAAAATTTTTACAATTTTGAGTACGCAACTGTATCACATGCGTCTGCTGGGCGCAGGAGGTTTTTTTCTAATGTGATAACTATAAAAAATAGATGGGTAAAATACCCATTTAACACAAAATAATGACATTCGCCTACCCGTAAAATACATATTAATCAATGTGTCAGTTGCTGTAGGGCGACGAAGGAACCAAATTAACGGAATAAAGTGAAACGGAACATAACAAAAACAGCGTAGTCTTGTCCGGTTTTCTGAAGTGCAGCCGACGCTAATGTCAAATAGTAGCGTTAAATATTGTTACGCTATTACTGAACAATCTACACGTTTCTCGGCTATCTCAGCATAGTCCAGCTGTAACGTGTGTCTGCGTACATATTGCTGCTACCTTGAGATGAAGGACAATTACGTGACACTTGTCACGGGTCCGCAACCGAGGCTGTTCCAGACGTAACCGATCCGCGCGCACTGTGTTCAAGGGCGCAAGCAATTACGCTCTAGTGTTTTCTAGTAGTCTTGACGCGTATTATCGTTTATTCTGGAATCTCAGCGGGGTATAAATATAAGCATTCAGCAACGCTTAGTTTCAGTTTAATTGGCAATGTATTCAAGTGAGCTTCGAGTTATTATCGGGTGATTTACACAGTGCGTCTCAAGTAGTATATTAGTGAGAAGTGATTATAGTGCGGAATTCATTATAGGTGACATTATTATTTGTGTGGACAGATTAACTTGAATTATTGTACAAGTATAATCTTGTTGAATAACTTCTTGATTACAAACCGTTAATTGTGATAATTAAAGCTGGTGATTAGTGACTTCATTGGTGTCTTGTATTTTATTTTCCACTGTACCATACGACCATCAGGAGATCGTCGTAACAATATCAAATAATACACTAAATGCTAATAATAAAATTAAAATACAAGTAATATAAATAATTTAATATTAAAATTAATGCAATCGTTAAATCAAAATTAATACAAAAACAGCGTTTAATACTAAAGAGTATTTCACCGGTTATTCGGAAAATATGAAATATTTAAGACCAATGTTATTAGCCATAGGAATAATGAATACAATTTAATGTGCTTCAACCCAAAATACTTGTCATGTAATGGCGCATAAAACCAGCAGCAGCACTGGGCAATCAATTACAGTACAGTCGATAGAGCAACGATTGAAATATCTCTAACACTATATCTGAAAATGGGGGCAGCAATCCACATCCGGAAGTACAGGCAGTAATAGAGCTTTGTGTTGTGGAAAAGCTCGTAACAGAATATGCAAAGGGTTGTTACAGACGTGGATAATTTGATACCGAGTTTTCCGGAACGTCAACAGCGCTTTAAGATGCTGTTTCCTTATTAACGACAAAATTAAGTCTGCTAGAATCTTACATTTATGCCAACCTTAAGGTAGCGAAGTACGCTGTTGCATTTAACAAAGCGTAAACAAGAATCGTAAAATTCTGAGAAATCAGGCACACCATAGATGTTCTATGATCATAATGTTGAACATCCAAATGTATTACTAGACTCGTGAGCATGAACGAAGGCGACAGACGGGGACCTTACTGCGCAAAAGCGATTTACTGCGACGTTGCCAAACTGTTTACGTTAACTGTCACTTTCTTCTACCGCTAGGCGCTTCTTGCCTGGTATTTAGCAACGCTGGAACAAGCTCCGGTTTCTGACTCCCCCCCCTCGCTTGAAGAACTGATTCAAACTAAATGCAATTTTTGCAATTTTCCGAGCTTGTCTGTGAAACATTTGGTGTGTTTTCTCTTTGTTAGCCACATCTAGCAATACGTTAACTAATGAAACTCACAACACTAAAACACCAAAGCAAAGAACACTAAAAATAATCGTCAACAAATATCGCTAACGCGACACGAAGTGCACTCACACAGCAGAAACGAATCACTGACGCCTATTGGCTCACACGATCACGTGATACTGTGCTGCTGGCGCGCAGCCGACCCTCGTCGCCTTTCTTCGTGCTCCAGACTCTAGAAACACTGGAGTTTAAGAATTTTTCACAACTTAGTTTTATTTAATCTTTGTCCAGAAATATGTGACGTCTCCTTGTGATCCCCAAAACGGCTTCCTTTTTCAATCATGGCCATCGCTCTTTAGTGACGGAGAAACATTTCCACGGGCAAACACTTTAACCGTTGGATGAAAGAGCCAAATAGTAGTGAAGGAACCATCATGGTTCTTTAGTAAATTTCCGAATCGTGCAAGACAATAGAGTGTTTATCACCCAATAAATGTTTAGTCTATTGTTCATGATTAGTATGCGATAACAAGGAGGAAACATCGACATAAAGTGTTTTGTCTGCCACTCAGGCCTCACTCATTCAGCGTGCCATTGTTCACTGACATAGACAATCAATTTGTTTACCGACAGCTTGTAATGTACAAACGTTATGTGTTTACAATATGTTTTAATATTTGTTCTATTATTCCCATTGAAAATACAGTGGCCTCTCTTTTATCCGACTTGGATGGGATCGGGTAACGGTCGGATAATGGAAAAGTCGGTTAACAGAACGGTAGCTCATTTATGACCGTCGAGAACAAAAATTTGAATAACCTATTTTTGAAGTACATTTACGTACAACCCACATTGTACTGTATTATCTATGAATGAAAATTTGGGAGATAAAATTAGATAAATGGTTTAATTATAGTTGCTTTAATTATCTGTGAGAACAGTAAATATAACTGTAATAAAAAAAAATATATGTATGGTAGTGTATATGAATTACTTACCTTAATTATGGAAACAAGAAAGGACTTATGATCTGATTTCTTTCGGCTCATGTCGGTTGTAATTTATGAAAAACGAAGTTTTTGTGTGTTAAGTAAAGGATGTAGACAGAAAATTAAAGTTGTATCACAAAAACATACAAACAAACACTTTAATGCACACTGTACACTTAAAAAGTTTAAACCCTCGGATTTATGAGAGGAAGTCGGTCATTTTCTTTGGTTTTATGTTACTCTGACGTCTGTCAGCTACACAATCTCTCCACTTTTTTCAGATTCAGTACATCGACTGGCGTTGAAGTAGGCTGTGGTTCAACATACCAAAGAGCTTGTTTCCCAGCCGCGTGAGTAATTTTAACATGATAATGTTTTTAGGATGGGGGTAATACCACAAAATCGTCATCGAAAAACGTAACGCTTCCACACTTTCGATTCCCCACAGTCTAGAAATTTGATATGTAAACGCATCAAGACAGAAATAATCGCTGCTGACATTGAGTTTAGCAAACGTTTAGAGAGAATAAATTTGGTTTTACATGTTTGTGATCGTCTGTGGTTTGGAAATGATTTACGTAATCCACCAAACGTAATCCACATTATACGTCTCAAAACCCTATAAACATTATCAAGCTTCGATGTTTCGGTTTCGTCGAAATTCTTTGAATGCTTAGTTGCATAAATAGAGAGAGGGAGAGTTTATATTTAAATAATACACATATAATTTGAATCTTCCATAAAGGACGATCATGCACTGACGAAGTTATTCCACAAAAACGTCATCGAAAAACGTGACGCTTCCACACTTTCCATTCCCCACAGTCTAGAAATCTTTTGTTTACAAAACACTATCATGCTTCGATGTTTCGGTTTCGTCGAAATTATTTCTTTTTGATCCTCGTCGGATTCATTCTCACTTTCGTGATCCTCATTATTATTCATTACCGCTTCAATAATTTCATTATCGTCTATTTCTTTCTCTACATTTTCATTCTCATTTTCATTTACCCAGTCGACTATCTCTTTGCTAATTGAATATAATGAACGCACTGTACATAGTCTTTATTAAAAAGTGATTAATAACGTATTATTAGTGTACGCATATATAGTTAAATTTTTCCACCCTCTCTAACAGTCGGTTAATGGAATGGTCGGTTAAGAGATCATCGGTTAAGAGAGAGGCTACTGTAATGCAATAATTGCTGCGAAGTATCTCTATATGTTATTGTTTTGACATATTCAGTTTACTATACTCTTATATTGAGTATACTTTTTCTATCATCGATCTATAAAATTATTTTGTATTTTTAGGATTTTTTTTTGTTATAACTGCGTTTTATTTAAAACTGGATGCGTTTTGTACTAAAAAATTGATAAAGAAATGTCAGCTTAAGCTAAAAGAACTTTAAAATAAATTTCCCATTTTAGTTACGTATTACAAGTTTACTTGTTTAAAAGATTTAAATTTTTACATTTTTCATAGTATTAATTACTTTTACATAATTGTAAAATCAACAACGCCTCCTAAGCTCAGCTACCGTTCTGTTAACCGATTTTTCCATTATCCGACCCAATTTTCTACGATCCCATCCAAGTCGGATAATAGAGAGGCCTACTGTAATTAGAGTTATCGCTTTTTGTTACAGAGGCATATAAAGCAAATTACAACATTATATTTGAAATCTCAGCTGCTACATAATTGACACGTTAAAAGCTTTACAAACCTGAGCAAATTATAAAACAGTTGTGTTTAGTTTAATTAATGTAAAAGGGATTGCTAAACGTAATATTTTGCTACATTCTATTTAGCGGATTACAGTACAAGAAAATGAAAATTTTTGTCACAATAAAATACGTAAAAACTGGATTCGGTGCTGTGTTTTAGATAGACGTAAAGGCAAAGAGAGGAGTACAGCGCTCGCATTTACATGGACTAGAGACTCATTTAAATATTCACCGACATTAGCAAACAAACAGGGAAAGGCAAACCTAGGCCGCGCGCTGAGCGCTGTGCGATGCATGCTCGGTTTGGTTTTGCTGCTGTTTGAAAATCTATTTCACTCTACCATTATTATTTTCACAGAATCTGGGATTTATAAAACATGAACTTACTCTCTCTTTTCGGGTGCAAAAAATGTTCATTTTACTGTTCAACACTTTTTTTCTCAGCGTTCTTTAAATAAATGAATCGTAATTTCAATAGAGTCACGATAGTTTAAAAAATTATGGAAAAAATTTGTATTATTGTTTTTTAAAGTACTGGAGAGGATGAGTAATACCTTATGGTCTCATTCCTTAATGAAGGGAAATATCCAGCCAAATGTTGGGGGAAGGGCAATACTTACAGGTGGCTAACGCGGGTCTGGAGACCGTTTGACAGCCGGTATAAGCTGTCCCTCCTTTATTTGTCATTGTCAAGTAGAGATTAGGGTACCCTCTTGCCCTTGGACTGAGAAATTGCCCCTAAAGACGGATGACATTCCATTGGTCAACGACGTAGAATGTGGGAGGCGAGGAAAAACCATCACATTAAAAATCCTTATGGATACCTCAACAGCGAAAACTGACCTCTTTATCTGGTAAGACAGCCAGTTTATGAGAGAAAACCCAGACAGCAAGTTTGACTGGACCTTAAGCTGAAGGTGGCAGCCCGATCATACGTTTTACACTGTGATATGCTAGTAACATATCCAGGGGATATATTCACTACTAAATTGCCTCAAATAAGATTGGAATAAATGTTTGGATCTCCAAACAACTATGGAACCATAAGCCGAGGGGACGGAGAGGTGTGGGACGTCCGAGGAAGCGCTGGAGTGACCAGCTCTAATCTTTGCCTATTTGAGACAGGAACAAACCATCCTTGGTTTAATCATTGAAGATGGCGGTGATGACGACGATTGTATTATTACTGTTTTGGTGTTACACAAGTTATGCTCCAACATTGTGAGCAAAGATGATTAAAACAAATGAATAAAATCGTAAAATTTACTTTGTGGAGAAGGAAAGCCTACTCCTACTGTTGTCGGTATGAATTTAACTACTCACATGACAACATATACAGGGTGTCCCGGGAGGAGAGGGAAATAATTTGAGAAATGATTCTATATTGTAAAAGAAGAAAAAAAGTTCATATCAACATATGTCCGGAAACGCTTTGTAAGCGAGTTACGGCTAGCGAAAAATTTCGCCCGGGTTTCGGTTCCCCCGGGTAAATGAAGACTTTCTGAAATTCTGGGAAGGGGCGAATTCTGTTGTTTTTTATGGGTTTTGACCTCAAAAAGCGAATAAAACAGGTCGCAGAACTGTATCTCCCATAAGTTTCATGATATCCGACGTAAAACAGAAAAATCTTTGCTTAAAAACAAATTTTTTAGGTTAGAAGTACAATAACTTTGTTAAATGACTAATAAGTGCATAAAAGTTAAAAACAAAAGTTGTAAAGAATTTAATTCTGAGAAAAATGGTGTAAATAAAGTCAATAAAAATCAACAAAAAATTTCAATTGTTTCCAATTTACCAAAATTTGTTTTTAAGCAAAGATTTTTCTGTTTTACGTCGGATATCGTGAAACGTATGGGAGATACAGTTCTGCGACCTGTTTTATTCGATTTTTGAGGTCAAAAACCATAAAAAACAACAGAATTTGCCCCTTCCCAGAATTTCAGAGTCTTCATTTACCCGGGGGAACCGAAACCCGGGCGAAATTTTTCGCTAGCCGTAACTCGCTTAGAAAACGTTTCCGGACATATGTTTATATGAATTTTTCGCCTTTTACACTATAGAACCTGTCAGATATTTTGTTTTCATAACAATAATAAAACTCCCCCTATCTCTACTTCATTAGTTCTCTAATAGAGTGCACTCCCATTAACTGTTTCAAAGTACAATTCACCTAGTAATCAACAGTCATAATTAGAGCGTTTTCTTTCCTGTAGTGTAAGGCATATCGTGCAGTTCAGTTCTTTTTGGTTTATACACGCATACCGCAAGAATAGAAAGACTATTCACCGCTATTGTTATTTTACTCCGCTTATTATAATATAAAACTCCGCTTATTTCATGTGTTTATTTTATGTGTTTAACGTTTATTAGGAATATTATTGTTAAGTTTAGGACTGTCTAGAAAATCACCAAAGTGTTGCTTACAACGGGACATTTACAATGCACAAGGACACGGTCAGTGAACGCTTAATATTTATGCATTGTTGATTACATGAGAATAAATACGTTTAACTATTTTAGTTCTACAATATACAGTCCACTGCTAATAAAAAAGAACCCCACAGAACCATTTCTCAAATTATTTCCCTCTCCTCCCGGGACACCCTGTATATCACTTGTAAAAATTAATAAAAGTAGTTTATATCATTAATCATTTAAGCGAGTGTGACAGCAACAATTGCACGAATACAGTATAAAGTATACATATGAAAATTACAAAAAGCAGAACATTGGAAGAAATATAAAAAATTTTTACCATCATTAGGTAGAAATTGGAATTAGGATCCAATTAGAATCGTAAAAGATTAGAATCTTTCGCTTGCTGTGAGTTTCTTCAGAGGCGGACGCTGTAAGCGGTGTGAATCCCGTTATTGAAATGAATGCCGTAAATGGAATAGGATGACAGATCGGTCTTGTGAGTGCGATGTATTATGTGTTCAAAGAATACATGTGGTTGACATTGTGTCTGATCACTTACTAATGTAGTTTGTAGTTTGTAGTTGTACAGTGTAGATTCAATAGTTTTTGTGTGTTTGTATGTTTATGGTCAGAAACGTGTATTCAAATCATTGTTGTAATTCGGACACAGACAAAATATTAAGAATTAAATTTAATTACCTTGTATTCACTATTCTTTTATTTGAAACAATAAACAAGTAATTTAAATGACTTGACGATTGTTCATCGAAGTTTAAAAATGTTAATGAATAATTAGGGTAAAGAATTAATTAATAATGTTTCAAACCGATCCAGCCACTTTTAATACTACCGTATTCGAAGGTTTTATTTTTCAGACAATTACAATGTGTACAAATACTCCATGATAATCAGCTAAGCATATGCTATTAATGATCAGTAGATAATTACTATTTCTATGACAATTTGAAAGCTAGAGGAAGGGTGGAGGATAGATCGGCGGTGAGAGGGCGAGAGAGAGCGTCAAAGTAAAAGTACATAAGTAGACAAACATTCAGACACATCTAAGCTAACCCTCACACAAGAGAGGGAACAAAGTCTTATCTAACTTGACCACACAATATAAATTTGCAGTACAGGCAGAGTGTTTTCCCGGCTAAGGTAAATGCGTGAGGCTGTACAAGCACACCGAGTTTTGTGGCTGTACACACCTCTCTCTCCTCTCACTCACTCTCTCTCCCTCCTCTCTCTCTCTCTCTCTCTCTCTCTCTCTCTCTCTCTCTCTCTCTCTCTCTCTCTCTCTCTCTCTCTCTCTCTCTCTCTCTCTCTCTACTGAGATTTACTATAATGGTTCTTTTACTTTACGCAAAGCTGATATTTACTGAAACGATTGTCTTATTTCACAGAGGGTTGTGATCTTTATATTACTTTTCTTACTACACGAATAAGTAATACTGAGTACTTTTATAATCTTCTGTTAGTCTACAGTTTTAACATTGGAAATGTTTATAAGGACATGTCGCACATTTGCGGCCGATAGCTGGTTTGTGATCGAAAATGGGAACCGGTGAGTTTCCATAGAAACTACTTCTTTGTTGTCAATAACGTAGTACACATATAAAACTTCGCTTATGAATGCGACTACATTTAACTTATAATAATCTGTACATTGGTAAATGAAGAATGAATTCATTGATTGGTGAATGAACATAAATATATATATATATATTACTATAATTATTTTACCTCAAGATGTATTTTCTCTCTTTAGGGACATGTTTCGGGAGATCCTGTTCTCCCATCTTCAACCTTCGCCATCTTGCTATATATATATTATATATATATATATATAATATTATAGTATTATATACATCAAGAAACGGACTGTAGCAGAAAGTGATTGAAATATATATATATATATATTTTAGATTTATTGAAGCATTTTCAATGCCCTTCTCTGTGCATTGCATTTGAGCAATGCCTGTAAATTCTTTTTATTAGACCACTTTTATTTGTGTTATTTCCATTATCTTTTTCTTCTGATAGTTCCTATCCGTTTCGGATGTTGGATATCATACAGACTATTTTAACTTTCTGTATTGCTGCACGGAATAATTCAGTTGCATTCATGCCAAACCAGGCCCTTAAATTTCTCAGCCATGATATTCTCGGTCGCCCAACTCCTCTCTTTCCCAGTACTTTTCCCTGTAGTATGGACTGCAATAAGTAAAATATCTGTTAATTTCTCGTGAGATGTCCCAGATACTGACGCTTTCTTATCTTCACTGTGTTAATAACTTCCCTATCTTTTTTTCATCTTTCAAAGAACTTCAAAAATTAGTTACATGTGCTGTCCTTGAAATGCTCAGTATTCTACGGTAAAGCCACATTTCGAAAGATTCCAATTTTTTAGTTGTGCATTCAGTCAATGTCCAAGATTCTACACCGTAGAAGAGGACCGAGAATACGTGGCAGCGTAGAAGTCTCATCTTTGTGTTTATTGTTAAATCGTGACTTTTGAATAAACTGCTCATTCTAGTGTACACTGCTCTTGCCTTTTCAATTTCGTTCCTTATGTATTTCTTGATTATAGTACCAAGATATGTAAATCTGCTTACACGTTTAGCTGGCCTTTAGTTTATATTAAGGGTGCAGTTTGTGAACTTGTTATTAGATACAATCATTAGCTTCGTTTTATTAACGTTGATGTCTACTCCATATCTACGGCTGCTTTCTGGCACTCTATTCATTAGTTGTTGCAGCCTCTCCAAGTTATCTGCGAATATGACGGTATCATCCGCATAACGTACGTTATTTATTCTTTCACAGTTCAGAGATATTCCCACATCACATTCATCTAAAGCTTTTCTAAGAATACCTTCCGAGTAGATGTTGAATAAAAGCGGAGATAGTATAGATCCTTGGCTTACTCCACGCAGAATCTGTCCATTATACTTCATTATAGTATAATTCATTATATCTTCATATTTTTAGTAAAATTTTCTATTTTTATATTTTATAAAACTTGTAGTAATGCGTCTAATTAAAGTTTGAAAATATCTTTGTTTTAACCATTTGTTAAGGTAGTATTTGGAAGACGCTGCTCTGCTCCTTCACCTTCGACCCCGAAAGAGCGCTGGATCAGACGGAGTTACGAACTCCGACATACAGACATTCAGGACGGGCTACTTCGCTTCCTGGTTGACCTGTTCAATATCTGTTTTGGTTCTTCGTTTTTTAAATACTCATATGTTTCATTATAATTTTCCGGCTGATTTTTTTTCTGCTTTCCGAAACGGGAGGCTCTCTGGTTACATCAGCTTTGGTATAAACCGTTTGTGAGTAGTGCTCAACATACTCCTTAAGGATTTCTTTTCAAATGTTATTAAAGGTTAGCGTCGTTTTTAGCGTTGTGTTCGTGTTAGAGATCTTTAGTTTAGACGTACGAGCCTAAATATGTGTTAAGACTTTTAATTTTAGAGTTAATAAAACACAGCCTAGAAAAGACAAACTCAAACGATGGATAAATGAGCGGTGTGCTTATTGTCTGCGTGTTTGTTTCAGTATTCAACACTTCAGTGCTATATGAAGCTGTCGGCAAGGCTAGTTCATCTTTTGGGACAGTACTTTTTTATCCAGAAAATATCTATTCTTAGATGAAGCCAATAAACTTTATTTGACAAAAAAAACGTTACTATGATGTCTTATGATTTTGTCTAAGTAACTGTAGACAATAATAACAACAAATTTTTATTTTATTAAGAAGTTGGTTGCCATGTGTAAGGCGCCGGTGAACAGGCTAAAACTTTAGCCGAATACTTGGTTTTGTTTAGTTCAAAGTAAAGCCAATTCTGTTATACACCTTATTACTGACAACTTCTCTATAAAACTCCTAGTTTTTAACAGATTACCAAAATCCTTTACAGAATACAAATATTCACGTTTCCATACATAAAACTATATAATTTAGTCTATATGTCCGACACGCGTGTGTCAAGGAAAAATATTGAAAAGCATTTCCAAGTTAGTTAGAACATATATAAAGTTATAATATTAAGCAAACTAATTATATATATACTTTTTAGGCAATTTTATTTCCGATTGTCTTATTTTTGAGACCAAAATAGAGGAAGTTTATTATGGCCCATAACTTGAAAATAATACTTCTTCGGGAACATGTTTTACTTCCATGTTCCATAAGGAAATGGAAGTATGGTGATGGCGATAAAAATAGTGTTCGAGATAACGGCAGATTCTGATTGTACTACCATCAAAACATGAAAAAAGTCATTTTTCGAAAAATGTCTGTGTCTGTCTGTGTGTCTATCTGTGTGTAGATTTTGTTTCTATGGCAAACGATAAGAGTCGCGAATTCAAACAGAATCAAATAACGTTTTGCATACAACCTTGAATTGTAGAGTTCTCAGGACCGGTTGTTTTTGGTGAAGATCGGTTAAGGGAAAGGGGTAGTTTACCAGCAACGTTTTATGTTTTAACCAGGATAATTTTTGTATGACGAACGATAACTACCGTAAATTCAAACAGATTCAAATACTTTTTTGCATACCTTCCTGAATTATAGAGATCTCAAGGTTTGCTGACTTTGATAAAGATCGGTTAAGGGCAAGGGGTAGTTTAACTGCCACTTTTAATATTTTAACAAGAGTAATTGTTTTTATGACGAACGATAACTGCCGCACATTCAAAGAGAATCAAATAATGTTTTGCATGCATCCCTGAATTGTAGAGTACTCAAGACCTATTGATGTTGGTGTAGATCAGTTAAGAGAAAGGGGTAGTTTACTAGCAACGTTTTATGTGATAACAAGGTTAATTTTTTCTATGACAAACGATAACTGCCGTAAATTCAAAACTAATCAAATAATTTTTTGCATTCTTCTCTAAATTGTAGAGGTCTTAAGGCTTGTTGATTTTAGTGAAGATCGGTTAAGGGAAAGGGGTAGCTTACCTGCAACATTTTATGTTGTAACAAGAGAAATTCATGACGAACGTTAACTGCCGTAAATTCAAACAGAATCAAATAATTTTTTACGCATATACCTGACTTGTAGGAGACTCAAGGTCTTTTGATTTTGGTGAAGATCGGTTACGGGGAAAGGGTAGTTTACCAGAAAAATGTTTTGTTGTAACAAGAGTAAAGTACTTAATTTTCATAAATAAAGTATCCTAATAAGAAGATCATATTAATCCACTGTAGGAACGTAGATGAAATATCTATAAATAACGAGGCTAGTTGAACGGGGTGGAGGTAATTTTCTATAAATTAAAATATTAGTAGAAGGGGGAGGGGATAATTTTTATGTGTACAACGTTATCGGTAACAAAAAAGTAGTTTGTTGTGAAAATTACTTACCGGGCTGTTTGGCTGTGGTCCAATGTTTTCTGCAAACCAGACGTTTCGGCAGTGCCATCGATTTCTAACATCAGTGAAAATCGAGTGCGATAACGGGAAGCGGTATACGTTAGTGACTACAGTACTGTGGTTAAGGCTGAAGCAGTAGGTAGAAAGAAGTAGTTTCTATGGAAATATTTCATTTCGAAAATGATTTTAAATATAAATCTTAGGACATGGAAGTCATGTATGGTCCTCCATACCGATATTTATGATATGTTTTCCTTATTTCATGAAGTAACATCAACTCTAAATGTAGTGAATCACCTGTTCGTGATAAATGTTTGTGAACTATCTGCAGCGGCTACTGATTTAATTCAATTGAAATCGTCTTCTTTTCTTCTCCGTCGCAGAAATCACTTTATGGTACAGGTAAGTGAAATGAAGTTCTCGAGGAAAACCAAAGGTTCCACCCTTAGAGATAAAATACAAAATAGAGATATAAAAACTGAACTAAATGTACATTCTATGGCCAGCAGAATAAGGAGGCAGCATATCGTGAGAATGGAAGGTATGAGATTACCTAACCAAGTAATACAATACAGACCTGAGGGAAGACGTGATATAGGTACGCCATGGAAGAGATGGCTTTAGTGAAGTCGAAACAGGCTGTAAGCCTATACATTGGCGTGGAGAAGAACAAGAAGGAGACTTTAGTATGGTCCTGGAGACACGCCCCCTTGGCTTCCACTCTCTTAACAAAATCACAATCCCTCATTCACATCTTTTTCTCCGTCTTTCTCCCTTTGTTAGTTTATATAAGTCTTATTTGAATGGATCCTATTTCAGCTATGTTAAAAGTTTGGTACTTTATAAATGATTATTATACATAATTCGTAGATAGTTCGTAACTCAGTTTAGAAAATTTGGCTACAGTTTTCCCTAAATTTTTATACAATAAAAGTGTATTTGTTGTTACCAGTAGTGAGCTACCTTTTAAATTTATTATATTTTTAACTACACTGCCTACATACTGGTACCATACAGCAATAGGCTACGTGCTCTATATGCAATTTTTGATTAGATTTTGTTTTATGGGCATAGTACCGGCTTTGCACATAGTTTCATCTTCCCATCTTTATCTTCGTGGTTTCAGTTTTCTTTAACTAGTCATCTCAATTTTCTTAAATCATTTTTGACCCTATAGTTACTTCTTAGTATGAGTCGCTTTTTCTCCTTTCATTCTGTGGACTTCCAATTAAAATTTTATGACCTATTTACTTCTTACAGGCTGACTACATATCTGGTAGATTTTCAGTTACAGATTTTGTAAACTTGGTTTCTGATTGCTCATCATGTATTGTAAAAATCTCATAATTGATCCGACTTTGCTATAAAAGTTCTCCTCAGCAAAACACGAAATATCCCTCAAGGTTTTCATTCTACATAATTTGTAAGGCTCTCATCATTTTTTTCCCAATATCTACGAGTCAGAAACAAAAGAAAACTTCAACGTTATAAGTGTTTTGAATGTAATAATTTTATTAATTCTTAGTTTACTATGATTGTTACTACATTCACGGTAACAGGGGCAATTTATTACCCTCCCCCCGGACAAGAGAATTTTCTGATCCCCACTTGTTAACAATCATGGTAGAGGATCATGGTAGAGTTAACCAAAATTCAAAATTGTTAGCGTATATACAACCATTAACATTCTAATATTATTCCTTACCTACTCTACCTATTTAAAGTGCCTCTGCTCTAAATCATTAACAAACTACAGTATTCGCAGGATCAAATATAGGGAGTTTATACATTTAAACCTGTAAATTAAAATGAGAAATTATTAGAAGGATTTTGTTTAATAATAAAAAATAGTGTCTGAGATATAAATAAACACGTTGTTCTGTGTGTGTGTGTGTGTGTGTGTGTGTGTGTGTGTGTGTGTGTGTGTGTGTGTGTGTGTGTGTGTGTGTGTGTGTGTGTGTGTGTGTGTGTGTGTGTGTGTGTGTGTGTGTGTGTGTGTGTGTGTGTGTGTGTGTGTATTGCTTATAGATGTCATATTTTGTGTATTTAACAATTCAATACTTATAAGCATTTATGAACATGAAAGAAAAAATTACGCTTACACAAGACAAAAAGTTTGTCAATGTAGGAAAAAACAAAATAATAATAATAATAATAATGATGATATTAATCTCCAAGTATCTTGGAGAAGTTACTAAACACAATTTATTAGAGAATGAAGCCATTAAAGCACGAGTTATTAAGATGATTAAGATGAAAGTTGCTTACCATTTAACCAAGAACGCATATAACAATAAATCAATATCAACTAATGCCAAACTTAGGCATTATTCAACAATAATTCGCCCGGAAGCACTTTATGCGGGTGAGTGTCTAACACTGAACAAGAAAATGATGATGGAAGAACAAGAAGTCGCAGAAAGGAAAATATTAAGAAAAATCTTGGAATAAATAAAACATATACACACGTGTTGAAAAAATCACAGACGAAATTAGAAAAAGAAGAATAATTACTTTCTACGGACATGTTAAAAGAATGAATCCTCACAGACTAACTGGGAAGCTTTTCTTTTCTGTTATTTCAGAAAAGCTCAAGAAAAAAACTCACGTATTTCAGACAATTCAAAATGACCAATACGTTGTTCAAAGAAACATAGAATAACTCCAGATTATTCAAGAATACATTGAAATGCTTTGCAAAAAAAATTTTAAAAAGGAATAAAAAATGATCAAAGTTTTCAAGAGAAAACAAGAAGAGGGCAGGTGACATGTGAACTGACGAAAGGAGGGAGAGACATCGATAATAAGTGAAGGAGATGTGGGAGAAGAGGAAGAGAGAGGAGAAGAAGGGAGTAACCAGTCGAACCAAACGTAGTCCGCAGTGGCTCAGACGCAAAAAAAATAATAGTTATGATGATGATGATGAAAGTAGTGAATCACACAGCACAAGGTACACTACTACTTCATTCCAACGTATATATTGAAATGCTATTTAATTTCTAATAACAGTGTGCGGACTAAGAATTTCGCTTCGGAGACAGTCTCACAAACTCTCGTACTCATTTCGTAATCATCAGATTTGTGCAGACACGCGCTCAGTTTTGAATATCGGATTACTGTGAAGACGTATTAGTCAGCCCCACTTCGTCACGTTTTACTTTGACAATATTAAATAAATCGTTGGCGTGGGATCAGACACACTCAATTTATTCAATATACCGCTGCAAAGCAAATCCCGTTTTATTGGTGTTTGCTTTGGTAAAGATATTCCTTGGCAGCGAAACCTCAATTTAAAAGCATTCTGCGCACAACATTACAAAAGCCTACGTTGGTAGTAAAACTGTTTAAATTTATTCAAGTTACAATGAAAGTAATATAACAATATATTTTTGTACCAGAATATCAAATATGCACACGCACTCTCTCTCTCTCTCTCTCTCTCTCTCTCTCTCTCTCTCTCTCTCTCTCTCTCTCTCTCTATCCCACTCCCGTTTATCTTCTTTAAAGGTGGGGTAAAAAAAACTCAAACGTTTTTATTGCGCCAGTATTCAGCTGTATCAGCTGTCCTTCCATTAGTCAACCAGTAGAGGTTAGGGCAGCCTCTTTGCACGGGGCTTAAGAAATTACTCTTTGTTGGTGAACGGCGTATGATGTGGCGGGGGGGGCAAAGAGAAATCACCATATTAGAGATCCTTTTGGATATCTTAAACAGGCAAAATTAGTCTCTTTAGTTTATGGAAGACAACGAGACAGGAAGTCTGGCTGGAGATTAACCCAGATGGTGGACGTCCATATCTACTCTGAGATACACTAGTAACATACCAAGGACATATTACTTAATAAATTGTCTCAAGTGAGGAATAACCGAACGAATCAAAGTTTGTCTGCATCAGCTGTCAGTAGAAGGGAAAATCGACTTGGATATGGGGAACAATTTAAAATTACTGTGTGCAATGTAATATGACTTGCACTTAAAGGGACGGAACTGCAACGAGAATTACTGTGTGCAATGTAATATGACTTGCACTTGAAGGGACGGAACTGCAACGAGAATTACTGTGTGCAATGTAATATGCCTTGTACTGTGCAATGTAACATGACTTGCACCGTGCAATGTAATATGGCTTGCACTTAAATAGACGGAACTGCAACGAGAATTACTATGTGCATTGTAATATGACTTGCACTGTGCAATGTAACATGACTTGCACTTAAAGGAACGGAACTGCAACGAGAATTACTGTGTGCAATGTAATATGACTTGCACCGTGCAATGTAATATGACTTGAACTCAAAGAGACGAAACTGCAACGAGAATTTACATTAAAAGGGCTGAATATTGCCATCATTCCTGAAATTAAAAGGAAGATTAATGGATAATCATAGATAGAGGACTACTACACATTCATATATAGAGGTGTAACTTCTGAAAAGCGCGCAGCTGCAGCAGTAGCAGTAAGTAATGATAAAGAAGGCATTGAAATTTCAGTTAGGTAACTATAAGTTTGTAAGTGAATTAATACTAATGGTAAGATACAGAACAGTAAAAGAGTACATAACATTCACAGCTTAACATAGCTCGAAGGATGGTTGCAAAGAAAACTTACAAAAATTGTATAGGATCCTACAGAAAGTTATAAATAATAATATGAACAAAATTTTTATGTAGTAGCAGTAGGAGATTTTAAAACACATCCTAGAAATACAAATAATACAATGTCTAGAAATACAAAATTATTTCTAGAAAAGAAATAAAAAAATATAATATGAAGTCATCGTGAAAGAAATTCCTTGTCTTTCCAACGTTATCTCTAATGTTCCAGCGTCTTTCCGTGTCCGTCCAACGGACGATGTCCCGTTGTTTTTACCGCATTAAATAATATTTGGCTGTCCGTTGCTTGTTTGAGCCATCCATATTTTTCCAGTGGATAGGTGAGTAACCTTGTCCACCAACCCGGGCTTGAGACCGGCAGCGATATCCAATATGCTACTCAATTCCTGAGTGCATGAATAACCTTATATGGAATAATAAACACCTCACACAATAAGCTAAAACTGGGTTTACAAAAACACAGTACGCCTAGTAATAAACCTATGCATCAAAGACTAACAGCAACAACTCAAATAAAACGACAAACCTATAGAAATGGTTATATTACGGAGGGCACCAGAAAAGGTAAGGTAAGATAGGTTACCGAACAATAGTATAAGAGAAAGATGTAATGTAACGGATATTAATTGTTGGATTGGGGAAAGAAGAAGGATATGGAATGAACACATATCGGGAATGGATGACACAAGGATAGTAAATATCGGTATGGAGAACCATACATGATTTCCGTGTTCTAAGATATATATTTAAAATTAGTTTCGAAATGGAATATTTCCATAGAAACTACTTTTTCTACTTACTGCTTCAACCTTAACCACAGTACTGTGGTCACTAACGTATACCACCTCACGTTATCGAACTCGATTTTCACTGACGATGGCAGTCGATGGCACTGCCGAAACGTCTGGTTTTGCAGAAAATATTGGACGACGGCCAAACAGCCCGGGAAGGAACTTTAACAACAAACTACTACTTTGTTACCGATAACGTAGTACACATATAAAAATTATCCCCTCCCCCTTCAACTATAATTTTCATTTATAGAAAATTACCCCCACCCCGATCAACTAGCCTCTTCATTTATAGATATTTCATCTACGTTTCTACAGTGGATTATTAAGATCTTCTTATCGGGATACTTTATTTATCAAAATTAAGTACTTTACTCTTGTTACAACAAAAAATGTTTCTGGTAAACTGCTCTTTCCCCGTAACCGAGCATCACCAAAATCAATAGACCTTGAGTATTTTACAACGCAGGCACATATGTAAAAAATTATTTGATTCTGTTTGAATTTACGGCAGTTATCGTTCGTCAGACACATAGACAGACAGACAGACTTTTCAAAAAATGACTTTTTTTCATGGTTTGAGGGTAGTACAATCAGAATCTGCAATAACCTCGAACACGATTTTTTTGGTATTACCATACTTCCATTTCCTTATGGAACATGGAAGTAAAAAAGGCAAGAGGTAGCCAACGAAGCATCAAGAGTAGGATTGGTCGGCCAAGGAAGAGTTGGTGTGACAGTACGTACAACCGTTGTTATAGAACAGGACAAGGAAGTTAACAAAGAAGGAAAAAAGTTTTAAGCAATAACTGTCTCGTATTTTCCACAAAAATAAATACTAATAACATACTTGGTGCACTGGAGGTTGTTGTCAGTCCATAATTGATTATCTTTCAGTTAATGGAAACATATGGAGTTCCGTTGTGAGCTCTCATGTCTCGCAAAATAGGAACGAGACGCAACATATACGGTAACCGATGCCCGCCCATTTAGAATAACATAATAATAGTAGCTGTTACAAAACAGCTATATTTGAAACACGTGACTATAAACACTGATCAGTAAAAATTAAATATAAGTTTCGCTGTGCCATTGCGAGAAGAGAAGAAATTTCAAAGAGAAAATAATTGACGCAAGTATGTTAGTGATATAGAACATGATGTGCAGGGTAGACAGTACAAGTCTTCAAAATATCTTAAGGAGAGTCCCCACTGAAAATGGCCAAAAATTGATAAAAAATGCAAACTTTCGTTTCCCAAATTAGTTTTTTATATAAAAAAACACACTAAAACATTTTTTCCGAAATATGTTTATAGGCAAAAACAAATTGTTTGGCAAAACCTAGCACCTAAGCGATTTACGTTTCGTTTAGGTATTACAGTATAACAAAACGCTATTACTTATACTGTATAATATAATTTTACACATATATATTATATTAGTACTAATTTGGAAATAAATGTTGCAAGTATAAAACATCAGCTATTTTATTAAAAAAGAAAAAATCAGACTTGTAAAACAGCTGATTGACGTATTGTTGATAACTTGCAATATTTTGTTTCCCGCTGTGTTGAAAGTTGTGCGTGTGATTTGTGCATGTGATTTGGAACAGTTTTGTGTTTGAATTGCTATTATTTTCCAACAATAAATATAGGAAGGAAGAAGAAAAGTTTATTGAACATTAGTAAAGGGAATCAACAATTGATTAACAATGTAAAAAAGCGAAATGTGGACTACAGAGACATGACCGATAAGAATATTGATATGTTTCTATAAATTATTAAAAATTGTAAAATTAAATATTTTATTGTTTATTGTACTATAATTCATTATTTTAATACCCATACAGTAATAAAAAACATACAAAGCCTTTGTACTCCATAAATATTTAATTTTCCAACAGAAAGGAATATTTTTAGAAAATCCGCTTTTCCCGCAAATACAATTTTGCTTGTTTTTATACATACGTTTTGATATATCTAAAAAACTGTCTTACTTACTGCTCTGATATGTTGCACAGCTCTTTGGGATATAATTGCCTAAAAAAACACTTATTACTTCCATATTCCTTAAGGAATGGAAGTATGGTGATGGCAAAAAAAAATCGTGTTCGAGATTATTGCAGATTCTGATTGTACTACACTCAAAACATGAAAAAAAGTCGTTTTCCGAAAAGTGTCTGTGTGTGTGTCTGTCTGTCTGTCTGTCTATGTGTGTGTCTGTGTGTAGATTTGTTTCTATGCCAAACGATAACTGCCGCAAATTCAAACAGAATCAAATAATTTTTTGCATACAACCCTGATTTGTAGAGTACTCACGACCTGTTGTTTTTGGTGAAGATCGGTTGAGGGAAAGGGGTAGTTTACCAGCAACGGTTTTTTTTTATCAAGGGAAATTTTTTTTTGGCAAACGATAACAGCCGCAAATTCAAACAGAATTAAATAATGTTTCGTATACAGCCCTGAATTGTAGAGTTCTCAAGACCTATTGTTTTTGGTGAAGATCGGTTGAGGGAAAGGGGTAGTTTACCTGCAACGTTTTTTTAACAAGGGTATTTTCTATGGCAAACGATAACAGCCGCAAATTCAAACAGAATCAAATAATGTTTTGTATACAGCCCTGATTTGTAGAGTCCTCAAGACCTGTTGTTTTTGGTGAAGATCGGTTGAGGGGAGGGGGTAGTTTACCTGCAACGTTGTTTTATCAAGCGTATTTTCTATGGCAAACGATAACAGCCGCAAATTCAAACAGAATCAAATAATGTTTTGCATATGTTCCTGAATTGTAGAGGTCTCAATGACTTTCGATTTTGGTGAAGATCGGTTAAGGGGAAGGGGTAGTTTACCTGCAACCTTTTACGTTTTAACAAGAGTAAAGTACTTGAAAATTTATTTAAACTTTTTGAAACAATGGTAATTGTTAAAAATAAAATAATTTTGTTGCCAGGCAATAAAATTATAATTTTTTCATTTTAATGTAATATAATATTTTTCATTTAATACAGCAATAAAAAGGCAGGTAAGACACACACACACACACACACACACACACACACACACACACACACACACACACACAATTCACGTTATTTCTGGCCTCACTCATGTTTATTTTCTTACATTTGCATGCTTTTTAAATGGAAAGTGCCGAAACCCACACCAACATAACGCGTGCAAGCCGAAAAAATGGACATCAATTTGCTTACTGGCGAAGCTAGTAGTTAATGAATGGGTAGGCAAAAATCTTATCTTATATTTTTTTTAAGGAATCACTAAAAGGACGGTGGTTCAAATCGGACGCTGAAGTAGAGTTTGCTGTAACTGAATGGTTCCACAAACAGCCGTAAGAATTTTACTAGCAGGGAATCTACAGGTTAGCGCAACAGTGGAACTCATGTCTTAATGTTATTGGAGACTTATTTTAAAATCGTTGAATAAAAAATGCTTTACGGCTCTATACGTGTTTCTATTGAACAATCCTTGTATTAGTCATACACAATAATACAACTGATTGAACTTCAAATTTTTAAACTTGATTAGTTTCTATATATATGTTTAATGTTACAAATAATTCAAATAACAATCTTGATCATCTGTTAGTTCAGCGGAATAACAGTGACACTTTTAATAACCGCATAAAATAAACACTTAGAAACAACACAGGCGCTTTAACTTAACTGTTTGGACCACAGAAGTGAGGCATGCCTCAACGCTCTATGTGTACAGCGCGGGACAATCCCCCCTCCTTACACTTCCCTATCACACCACTACATTGCTTACATACGATGTATACAAAAAACGCTGAGGCAAGTTCAGGTTGCCTCACCTGTCACCATCTAGCGGTCGCTCAATAAAACACGTTTCGGTTTAATAAATTTGACAGTCGCAGTAACAATGTATAATCTTTACGTTATGTAGTTCATACGTATTTATAATTTTTATTCTACAGAATTTTTTAGGGTAGGCATTGCCTCAATTGCCTCCATGTAACTTCGCCACTGATATATATGTGTACAACGTTATCGGCAACAAAGAAGTAGTTTTTGTTAAAATTCCTTCCCGGGATATTTGGCCGTAGTCCAATGTTTTCTACAAAACCAGACATTTCGGCAATGCCATCGACTTCCATCATCAGTGAATATTCAAGGAAAGAGATAGTAATGACTATGATAACTATACAGGGGTCAGCTTGGTTAACATGTCTTACGCTTATTGTTTGACTCTGTCCTAGTAAAACGACTGAGTACAATAACGGAGACTATTCTCTCGGGGACCTAGAGACCGTGGTTCCAGGAAGGACAATTCATGTTTAGATTTCATCCTCACAATAGCCCAGGACATTGGAAAGCACTGAGGATATCAATTATTCACATAAAAATCTATAAAGAACTGTTTAAAGTAATACTGTCTTGAATATAATATTTTCGTATTCAGGAATACTTTAAACTAGACAAATTTCACAGTTAATCTTAATTTCCTGATATGTTTATTGGCCTGTTACAAAATTTTGAACATCATAACATTTTGTAAAATTGGTAGTAAGAAAGTTATTTTAAGTATCAACTGAAACTAAGTAAACCAATATTAAGCGTACACTTGAAATTAAGCCCATAAATTAGGTTAGTCGTGATAAAAAACCCGATGAATAACTCTCAACGGCGCTTCTCAAGCGGCAGACATCAACAGATCGTCACAAGACTTGATTTTTTGCTCCCTTTTAAATTTTACGTCCGTTTGCTTCTTATAAGCAGCTTTTCAGATTAAATAACAACAAAAATTTGCTGCAGGAAATGAATTTTTCTCTCTCAAACATGTGGTATCACAGAAACAAGCACTAGAATTTATATTATTAACGGTGATTTATGTAAAAGAAAGGAATACAAAAATAAATCAAAGTCTCGTTTTAATTGAATATTATGCACAGTATAACATATAGAAGGAGTGGACAACCAAAGGCTCCCTAAAAGTATAATGAATGGGCACATAGACGGGAGCAGAAGACGAGGCAGGCCAAGAAAACGATGGCAGGACAACGTAGAAGAAGACCTGATTAGGATGGGTGTCGGTTCGTGGAATACCAAGGCACGTGATCGGACTATCTGGAGGCAGATTATTAGGGGGGGCCAAGGTCCATCGGTGTAGTGCCGGATATGTAAGTATGTATGTATGCACAGGACAAATAAACACAATCTATAGATTTTATAGAAATGTATACATGTCCTGATTATCATCATGTTATTGTCACTTTTATTGTTATATTGGAATGTTAGTGGTCTCAAATATTTCTACTAGTAATTTTATACAAACTACTATGTTATCTTTGGTATTGACGAGCGCTTTCGGCAGTCAAGCCACCTTGGTAAACAACAACCTTGGTAAATGAACTGAAGATGGCTTGACTGCCGAAAGCGCTCGTCAATACCAAAGGTATCATAGTGGTTTGTATAAAATTACTAGTAGAAATATTGTCACGTTGTTAGTGTTATTATCATATAACTTCTTAATAAATTGATACGATAGTTTTGTAATGATTGTAGAAAAGTTCTGCCTGTACACAGAGAAACATCATTAAACGAAAACATTTGTGTTAGTATTGTCAATGGAAGTTGTAAATAAATGTTTCAAAGTTAAAAATTAATTACTCACGTTTGCATATACGTTGTAGCGTGACAGAAAATCCACTACTTATTAAGTCATATAAAATCATAAAAATTAATTACATCACATATGTTAAAATAATATTGAATGAGATTTAATGAAATCAAAGGAATGAACTACAATAAAATAAAAATCCTCATTACATTATATAAAAAACCACTGTTTAAATATCAAAGAAATTATTAAAAGCAACTCATATTATAAGATCGGGGATTTACCCAGGAAGTTAGGAGCAGTAAACAAATTAAATAACACCATATCAAGAAGAAAGAGAATCAGTTTAAGAGTGGTGAACACCAAAATACCCCAAAGACAAGAAGAAGGAAGAATAAAGTTTGTGATCAGGAAAAAACAATACCCTGAAACCTTTAGAGAAGAGCAAGGCCCGTATCAGTAAATAACTTCGATACTCCAAACTAAACATCAGTCGAGATAACACGAAGTACCTTGGTTTACCCAAGAGTGAAGAATGAAGACAAGAAGACCAGAAGAATAAAGACTAGAAGAAGGACAAGAATGAAGACAAGAAAGAAGATAAGAAGAAGGACAAGAAAGAAGATAAGAAGAAGGACAAAAAAGAAGACAGGAGGAGAGGAAGAAATAGTATGAAAGAAACACCGTTGTAAAACCTATTATTATTATTAACTACCATCAACCCCAAACCCACAAAAACGATTAAAAAGAAAGTATAGCATACCAAAATCCTATAAAAATGTAATTATTTAGAAACCTAAAGTGTTGTATAGTATTATAAGAAGTGAACCGACTAAAGCTATTGTGTGATAAAGAAAATAAACAAGTCTTAACAGTCCATGATTACTAAAGGTCTGGTCTGAAATAGTGAGACTAAAAATATCAGAACCACCAGTGAAAGTGAATTTGTGTGTTTTTTGGAAATGCAATAAACTTAAAGTTAGTGATACTATGACTTATCAATATGCTATATAACAACTTTTATATCCAATAGTACACAGCATCATAAAATAATAAAATGGAAGATTTCCAGTAAAAACTAATACCAGAACAAATACAAATCAATACAAAACATGACACAATATTCAAAGCACTCAACATCGAAAACACACAAAATACAAAAACAGATACCACAACCACACACAATAGTGCAACTTTAAAAGACCAAAGACCAACAAGCTACCTTAATAATATCCAGAAGCCAACACACAAATACTTCACCAGAAACAAGATGGCGAAGGCTGAAGATGAGAGAACAAGAACTCTCGAAACATGTACCTAATAGGGAAAAAAGTATATCTTGAGGTAAATTTAGTTATAAATATTAAAGTATCATATACATCAAGAAACGGACTGTAGCTGAAAGTGATTGAAATATTATTTTAATGTAACTCTTTATTCACAAGACATTTGTAAAAAATGCTAATAACTAGAGTATGGGTGGTCATGTTTACTGATGAAGGGGATCATAAATAATAATGGTTTAGACCAGAAGGGACTGGCATGAATTTAGTATTCATAGGTTTAAAATGTTTAAATAGGCTGTTTGTTCACAGCCATAAAATCAATGTATTTGTAAGAGTTATTAGAAAATAAGATTTATATTATGTGTTTAAAATGAATTATGTTTGCTAAATAACAGCATACATACCATTAATAATGTTTCAGTAGGTATGCTGTGTTAATTCAAAAGGAGTTAAATGTATATGTTCAAACCATGTCAGCAATATATTCACTTGTACAGATTGCTAAATAATGTTCATAATTATTTTTTTATAACAGTAGTGTTAATTAAATACTACACCTCACAATAAGTTATAAACCATTTTATTTTCATGTAATAATAACTATGTAAAGTCAGAGGAGTGGTAGGATTAAATTTATTTGAGAAAGACAGAAATGTAAAATTCTAAACTCTAGGCCATTTGGTGAATTCACAGAAACCATATAAACCAGTATAATTCACTTATAAATCCTGTAAACTAGCAAGATTTAGATAGGGTAGATCAGTTAACCACTACTGGGAATGATCCTATGAATTAAAATGATAATAAGGAAATATACCTTAAAATATTGTAAATTTTCAAAATATATAAGTTAATTAATTTTAAAGAGCAATGTCAAATTCAGAGATTAACACAAAAAACCAGTTCAAAGGTTCAATTTACATGTATTTAAGGAAAGAAAGAGAAATATGACTAATTAAAATTTATTATAATAGTATTAATAAAAATTAAAATGGAAGAAAAATTGTATAAAGGCGGAAATCAATGTTTGAGCCTAGATTTCCAAAAAAGGAAAGAAATTTGTTAATTTCCACAAAATGTCCACAGATATGGACTATAATATATCAATTTAAAAGGAATGAGATGATTAAACCAATGATATGGTTCATAATTCATGAAAGTGATGAATAAAATAAATAAATTCCATATATAATGTAATTTTGTATCATGTGTATGGGTAATCGAAATATGTTAACAATACTTTTTCAAAGATTAACTGGGCCAGATTTTGACCAAGTTAAAATAGTCTTTTGTTGAATATCAAGCTGAATAGTTGTGTGAAAAAACGTTCCTTAAAACCGAGTAGAAAATGGTACTACGGTTAGCCATTAATATAAGTGAATCGAGAGTTAGATGAATTAAACACTTTTTTAACTAAATCTACCAAAACTTTAACGACAATAGTGAAAACTAACGTCTAACTTCATTATACGAGTGATCTAAAACAGTAAAACAATATATTTGATACAATTCACGCTACAAATCATAACCACTTTTTGAGCAACTTAATCCACAGAAGTGAACACATACTAAATAACATAATTAACACAAGTATACACGGAACACTTCTTCAGAACACACCAAACAACCTAATAGACAGATTACACCAGTGCGGGGACATTTCAAACATTCATGAAGGTAATTTTGCTTTGAGTTTTTAACACGACGACTTTCTCAGTAACCTCGCCAGATCTAATAGTGGCCATCTTGAGAATACGAATCTGCCTTCCACATCGAGTGACGTCATCGAAGCTACATATGGTCTGACAAAACAATTTATTAAACATTATATATCAGAATTATTTCAATATTGTTAAATAATAATTAATGAAATTACTTTAATTGTTAATGTTATACTTTCTCGTTACCCTTCTCTGACTATTAATTTAATCGCTGAAAGAACCTGTCCTTTTTATAATACTTATAATAATTTTTCTACTGTATGCACGAATCGATAATTCCCTGAGACGGAGTCGATAATTGTTCTCAATCGATAAAAAATCGATTATTTATTAAATTGTTTAATAAATCCATTTATTTCAATTGTATTTATCTGTTATTATTTCACAGGCTAATTTAAGGTTATTTATTAAGGCAAAGAGACTTCAAGAAGAAGAAAATATTTTTTTTCAATGAGATATTGGACCAGCAAGAAAAATCATCAATCGATTACTGACCGGAGTTAATCTGGTTAACTCCAGACTTGGTTCAGATCTTCCAGAAGTGCTCAATAGTTAATAAATACCTTCCTGATTCTTAAAATTGTTACAGAACATTTAAAACAGCATTATTTCTTAATTACAAACATCTATTAAAACATAAAATTTATTTTTTTGAAATAAAATTTTTCTATTATTTTTTTTTGTGAAGACCGGCATACAGGGTCCGGTTACAAAGTGGCGCTCGCAACAGTGGGGCTTAAAAGAGTCACTACACTACCCACAGCGGAGCGAAACCTTATTAGCGTGGAGGTTTATTTAAACGAACCTCTAATCTTAGTTTATTTTGTAACGGATGGTTACAACGTACATAGACAAGAATAGTTGCAGAGCTCAACGTCCAAATAAGGGTGTAGCAATTTGAAATACGAAGTAAATAAATATTAAAAGTTTTAGGAATGTTGATTAATGGGTTTATTAAAGCCTGTGTTGGGCACAAATTTGTAAAATAATATGAACATGGAATACGATAAACAAAAAATGGAAAACATAATTGTTTTCCTTATTCTGGCAAACAATACGCATGTCCGTTAAAATGCTAAACTAGGATTAGGACTACTTGACGAAACTATCGTTTCAAAGTTACACAATGTAATAATTTTATTAAACAGAACATTTGCGGGTCACGGGGTCTACGCTAACGTAATGAGTTTCTCACTGGAAGGCGCCTGAGGAGTGAAATGTTGAACATTCGCTGCTACCACAACGAAACAATTTAGCGTAATTTTTAAGGTAAAATGGCTAGATTCAAGTTAAGTTAAATAATCAAATTTGTCATCTGTCTAAAGTAATTATAAACTAGTCAAACGTCACCATGTAAGAATCCATTTTCTTCCTCCTCCTATGGCGCTACAGCTATGGGCTGCCCTCCACCAATGTCCGCCTACAACCCACTCTATCCACTGCAACCCTCCTCCAGTTTCTTATCCCCATGTCTCTCGCGTCCTCTGCAACGCCATCTTCCCACCTCTTCCTCGGTCTACCTCTAGATCTCGTTCCCTCCCATGTACCCAGTAAAGCCCTCTTGGGGTTCCTGCCATCCTCCATTCTCATAACATGTCCGGCCCAACGCAATCTTAGTATTCTTATAAATTTTGAGACTGGTATCTTTTTATATATTTGATACAGTTCGTTGTTGTATCTCAGTCTCCATGAGCCATTTTATTGTATTGGGCGTATAATGCGTCTCAGGATTTTCCTTTCAAAGGTATGCATTTTCTTAGGATACGAAAATAAATTATTGTTTATATTCCTCTTATTTAACAAATACATTCTATTGTAGGCCTATCTAACCTTAAGGAATACATAAAAATTTAATTTTTGTCTGTGGGTAAATATTTAATCTAATCCATTAACGTAAACGTTAATAGAGTCTCCTTCTTCCTTTTCTCCTCCTCAAGGATTAGGTTGTATAAACCTGTTCCGGCACGCATCTCATCCTCGGACAACCTACGTCTCGTTTATCAGTGGTTCTATAGTGCCACTTTTGGCAATCGATACTCTGTCATCCTTTCCAGATGATCCCACCATTGTTTTCTGTAAATTGAAATAAGTTTATTTATGTCCTTTACTTCGAGTTCCGCTCTGATATCGTCGTTCCTTGTTCTATCTTGCAATGTATAATGTAAAGTATTTTGAAGAAACTGGATTTCAGGACTTTGAATCTTACCGCATTCCTTTTTTGTCATGACCCACGCCTCACTCGCGTATATGTCAATGTGGGTATTGTAATTGTTGTTAATAGACTCAAATCATAAATTTACATCGTAATTGAATTTTTTTTACATGTACGTTGAAATGACTGAAATAGGGGAATAAGCCCAAAGGTGATGAATTGAAAATTACAAGCAACTATTGACTACAAAAACTGACACTGCACATACGGTATTATAACTGTACTGCAATAAATAAAAAGCAAATCACCACAATGAACCGAAATTCAGTATTATAAACGCCACATTGTCAGTAAATAATATATTAGAAAAGTGAATTCCAGGGAAAAATATAAATAACACCTTTTCAAATTTACAATTTTTTCAAGTTTAATCATGACCTAACAATCTCTTTACAAGCTCGTATAATTATTACGATCTAATAATTGTATTCTACATGCAACAATTAATTCAAAGTTACACATAACCACAAATCATGAAATAAAATAAAAAATGTCAGGTACCTGTTGTGTGAGGGCATTTTATATCAGCAACAATTATTAGATCGTAATAATTGTATTCTACATGTAACAATTAATTCAAAGTTACACGTAACCACAAATCATGAAATAAAATAAAAAATTTCAGGTACCTGTTGTGTGAGGGCATTTTATATCAGCAACAATTTTATTAAACATCTGTTTTAAAGTGGCCAAATTTTTTATAGGGTGCAAGTGAAGAATAATTTCTAAATTCTTATAAAGTTAATTGATTTTTCTCTTTTTTACAAACTACATACTTACAAAAACGTTTTTTAATAACCTAAATTTAACCTTTTTTGTTAATGTAACAATATATCAAAATGTATTTTTGAAGCACGCAATAACAATGTCAACTATAAAGAGTTGCGCAATAATCGCTGTCCACAGCAACTACTTGAGCCGCACTAAATAAATCGCCCAACGTACCTGACTTCTAATCGGCAGCTGTTGCTGTCCCAAAATAATTTTACATAATTTGTGTCATTAACAAGCACTCGAAAGGTCTAGAGTGTCCCTTAGTATACGGCCTTGACAGAGACACGCACCTGCTCGGATAGTCGAGAAACGTGTAGTACGACACTCTCTACTGTTCGAAAGCATTCCGTCGTTTCTGTTACATTTCACGTAATTTTACGCGTCTTTACTTTGGAAACGAAAGAACTGTATTCTTACACAAATATCGTTTGACTAGATAACAAACTTGATTATGTTTAAAATTGAATCCAGTCTCATCGAACTGACAAATAACACTAATATTTTTGGGTCTGTAAACAGCAGGCAGACTACACTTTATACATTAGGCAGCTGTCAGATAAAACCTCGTTACGCCTTCAGACGCAACCGCCTATGTAATTGCGACATTCGTTCGTCGGGCAGTGTCAGGTACTAAATTATTTATATAATTTTCCCTTGAACAAAGAGTCCTATTTACAAATATTAATAGGTCGTAGAAGGCGAGATGAGTGTGAAAAGCACGATCATTTTCTCGAAGTGTTAAAATGTATATAAAAGCCAACTACCTTTTTTATATAAAATGTATATAAATGAACTGTATATAAAATATATATTCACCAGTGTATATGAAATGTACCACATAATGATAAGTAGCCTTACGAAGCAGGAGCCAAGGATCAATAATATTGTTACGACGGCCTCCCTGATCGTCGTATGGTACAGTGGAAAACAAAATACAAGACACCAATAAAGTCACTAATAACCAGCTTTAATTATCACAATTAATAATTCATAATCAACTCGTACAATAATTCCGGTTAGATTTGTCCACACGCAATAATAATGTCAAATAATAGAGTTCCACACAATTTATAACACAATAGCACTTCAGACAAGACCTCGACAAACACTCGATCCGCGCTAAGTAAAATCGCACGCGTAACTGACTTGAGAACTCCAGACGCTCTTGCTTTTATAGGTTAGCAGAGGTCCAGTATAGTTTTCCCTCCTTACAGCACGCCGGCTTAGTGTGTATCTCAAGTGTACTTGAACACACTAGAACCTATTTTAATATTGGTTATTAAACTTTCACTTGTGAACTTACTTTGTTTCCTCCCGTACGCGTTTCGGCGTGATGTGCGCCTTCGTCAGCGGTGTGAGACAGACTGTCAGTAACTTGTAACGGATTTTTTTGTTGGTCGGTTGAGTGGGGGGGTGGTGGTGGAAGGGAATTGGCGCGAAGATCCGAATTATTGTTCGTTTTATGTATAATTGTGTCAAAGAGTGTGTGTGATTTATAGTGTAATTGGTCGTTAAGTATGTTGTTTGGTTGTGTTGTGTAGTGTTTGTATATTTCATATTGTTCTGCTGTGTTAAGTTTTCGACTTTTAGGTAAGTAGTGTAATATCTAAGATGAAAGTAATTTCTCAAGAAAAAATAAGATGAACTATCAAAACAACTATTACACTAGAACCTACTTGTGCTCGGCCTTGACTGAGGCAACACCTGCCATACTAGGCTGGTGGATTGGGGCGAGGACCCTCTCGGCTCTTCTAGGTGGTTCCATTCGTAACAATATCAAAGAAAGTATAATAAGCTAGGTGATTATGAAATAAGAGGTTGCTAGAAGAAATTTGTTAAGAGGAAGCCAATTAACTTGTGTTATTGAATAAACCGAATTCAATAACGGACGTTAATGGATTTAAAACTATTTAACGATGAAACTGGAGGTCAGTGATTATAATAACCACCTAACACGGGCATCGTACAACTTCTAATTTTATGGTAGTAGATGGAAATGTTTTGGGTCTCAAGATACATAATATACTGTTACGTAATTTTGAACGTATCTGGGTAGGCCAGCAGAGCCCAGCTGTAATGTGTGTGTGGGTACATATGGCTGCTACTTTGAGATGAAAGACAATTACGTGACACTTACCACGCGTCAACAAGCGAGGCCGTTCAAGACTTTACCGGTCTGCGCACACTGTGTTCAAGGCCAGACACGACACTCTTTCTAGTGGATTCGAGAACGCCGTAAGAGGCAATTGTTTAACACGTTATCAAAACGTGACGTCTTACTCTGGCATCTCAGCGGGCTATAAATATAAGCAGCCAGCGACGGTCAGTTTATTTTTATGTCGGGCGATTTCCACAGTACGTCTCAAGTGGTGTATTAGTGAAAAGTGATTATAATGCGGAATTCTATATTGTTGACATTATTAATTTGTGTGGACAGATTAATTTGAAATATCGAGCGAGTATAATCTTCTTGAATAACTTGTTGATTAGAAACTGTTTAATTGTGATAATAATTAAAGCCGGTTTTTAGTGACTTCATTGGCGTCTTGTATTTTGTTTTCCACTGTACCATACGACGATTACTGAGACAGTCGTAACAATACTTATTATTTACCGACTAAGATCTGATATTCAGTTTATTCATCTTCGAATAATTTTAAAAATTATATTGCTAAACAATTTATAAAACGATTTTTAAAACAATTGTCAAGCTATGGACAGTAAACAATTTGTTAGAAAACTGTAATTCGAATGTTGAAAAATGAAACCGAATTAAAACTAAACTCTAATTCCTTTTCGTATTTACTCCCTCTTATAAAATATATACTGTAAAATAAACTTCAAGGCTTGTTGCTGTTATACCACATGTACGGTGAAGGAGGGAGGGAAAATTTCATTTCCTGCAGCAAACTGTTAATATTATTTAATATACGGCTTGTAAGTAAGCAAAATTCGAAATATGAAGGGAGCTAACAAAATAAAACCTCATGCTACTCTAGTGATATCTGCCGCTTCCGGAAGCGTCGTGCAAAGTTATTCAGCAACGCTTTAACAAAGCTAAAGTATTTGCAAAGGGAACAAATTTGTATTCTGACTTATATAAAATTATGATTTTTACAATAACGTGTGTGCTATACAAACAGCTATATCAGAATCTGCGTTTTCAGTGATCTGATTATTTTTATATTTTTTCGTGAGTTTCTTTAGTACCCGTAAACTGGAAACTGTGCATATATGAACGTGTGGTAGGGTTATGTACTTGTTAGGAATAATATTAATTTGCAAAGTTTCCAGTGTTTACACATCTTTAGCGCCCACATACCAGGCGGTACGGTCTTGTAGTTATAGCATCGCGGCTCCACTTGCAAAGTCGAGCGTGACATGAAGGTGTACCTAAACCTGGATAGATGACCACAGTGCAGGAAACTCTACAGTGTGAAAGGGTACACAGAGGAGGAGATTACGTGACACTGCATTATAAAATGTACATAATGTTTTGATTCAACTTAAACGTTTGTTAATCACAGCCTATTTTGAATATGTCCATGACTGGGAGTGTTAAAACTAAATTAATATGACACAGTTAGCTTACAATGACATAATTTGGATAAAGTTAGTTTACCTTGTAGAATTGAATCGAAATATTTTATGGCTATTTTAACATGATAATGTTTTTAGGCTGGGGGTCATTCCACAAAAATCGTCATCGAAAAAAGTAACGCTTCCACACTTTCGATTCCCCACAGTCTAGAAATTTGATATGTAAACGCATCAAGACAAAAATAATAGCTGCTGACATTGAGTTTAGCAAACGTTTTAGTGAGAATAAATTTGGTTTTACATGCTCTGTTTGTGATCGTCTGTGGTTTGGAAATGATTTACGTAATCCACCAAACGTAATCCACATTATACGTTTCAAAAGCATAAAAACATTATTATTCTTCGATGTTTCGGTTTCGTCGAAATTCTTTGAACGCTTAGGTGTATATATAGAGAGTGGGAGAGATAGTTGTTATTGTCTTATCGTGTACGTCAAATACAAAACAGATTCTTATTTCTGTACAAAACCTGCTTACTTGGACTTCATAGCTTTACTAGGTAGGACGTGAAATCTAGATGAAATGGAACCTGATGAAACTTAAATTAATTCGTTTGAGAAATACCCTGTAAAAACTGATATAATGTCCTTTTTCATTTATAATTATTGTTACTGGGATAATTATAATCTTATGTTTTTATGGGATAAGTATAATTACATCGTGTGACACATTTGACCCCTAAACATTTCCATGCAAACGGCACATAACTAGTGATATGGGCACTGAGACCACTTTATTTATCTCACTCGTACGTATAATAAATTAATGTTCAACTCAAACTACGAACTACAAGTTGGTTTTTACATTTTACTCAAGGCTGACATTACACAAGTATTATATTTAATACTTTGTGATAAAATTATATATATTTTCCATATAGGCTTCTGAACATATTAATATTATTCAAGTTATTAATTGATGACTCGTTGGGCACTTAGTGAAACATATTAATACAAAGGTTTTTAAAAAATATACAAACGCCTGGTACGTTTCACAATAAAATACACTGTGCAGAGGTCGGTGCTATTTATATCGGACAATATGGCATTGCTGAACATAAAAAGGCGATTTTAACCAATACAGCCAATACAAGTTTTGGAGATCATTGCTTGCAACACAATGACTTCATAGATACAAAAAACATAACACTACTGCACAACATACAAAAAGGTAAAACAATGGATTTGTTAAAAATTCTAGAAATTAGTAAAGCAATAAAAAGTAACGAAACTTTAACAAATCAATAAATGAATTTTGTGTATACCCTTTATTAAAAGCTGTTATTTAGTTTAGTTAATTTTATATTTTGCATTCAGGTTATGTTTAGTTTTTACAGACACTTGACCTTCCCTTACCTCCTACAATCCCGCCCTCTGTCTTTACACCTGACACATGTTCCGATACAGATGTTCCCTAAACAGATGTCCACCATCCTTACATCCTCTGTTTAGTTTTTCACTGATCACTTTGACAATGGCTTAAGAAGTTGGAACAGCTGTCAGAATTAAATAAAAACTGTGAAACGTTCTAAGTGTTTATATATTTTTAAAAACCTTTGTATTAATATTATTCGTCTTAATCTAGGCCTATATTACTAATTGTCTTTTCCGTTACAAATATGATGTGGTTTATTACAAGTTCATTTACGTTTTGACGATTTGTTTTATTTTATTTCCGGCGAATTTAACATTGAAGAAATTTATGAACTTAGGGTATAAAGCATAGATTTTGTGTAATGTCTGTACATTTTGGTTATGTTCTTTAGGTGTATTGTTTATTAAAAAATATTGATTGAAATAAAATTGTTTGTCCATAAATTTATGTTAAAACATCTGATGATAGAGATTTATTCGTAGAAGCATGAGTGAGGTCTCTTTATATGTCATCACCATCATCATCAGCCGTGGCTCTATAACCCTAGGTGGTTCTTGGCCTGCTCCAAGAGCCGATTTCATCCTTTCCTATTGCGTGTCCTGGCTTTCGAGTTTCTTCTCTTTGTTCATACTTTTCTTTGTCTTTATGCATACTGATAAAAATTAAAATACAGTTGCACAAGTAATTTAATATTGGATAATTATACATACTTGCGAGCGCGCATGTACGTGTGTGTGTTGAAACGGTAAAAGTTGCATGACTAATACACAAAGTTGATAATCAAATTTATAACAACCAGAAAATGAAACCATTTATTAAACATTCTCTATGATTTAAATTTGTAGTCTCGGGCAGCTTTGTGCGATGTGATCTGACGTCACGAGTGGACACGTCTGTGTGTAACAGTGTAACTGTACAATGGAAATATATATATTAATGTAGTCACGTGTTAAGTGTCGTTGTTTTCGTTTTTAAGACTGAGAAATGTTTTACGGCTAAGACTACATGTGTAGGTGTTTTTAGAACTAGCGGATCTACGTTTATATAGATTTTACTATGTTTAGGCCTGTAGGAAACTGAATAATCAGTAATGTAGAATCGAGTTGCTAGTAGTGCCGAAGAGTCTATCAGCTGCATACAAGGGTACAGTAGTGCATGCAAAATAAAACTGAGTGTTCAATATCGCGGTTGGTTGCACCAGTTGGATGTACAAATTCAATACAATCACCAATCCTCACGTCAACCTAACTGAAGGCAAGACAACACATACGGACAGCACAGTATCACAGTTTGTGTGCCACGTGGCTGTCAGTCCGTGATCCATATTCATACTCTGATTGTATATGCAAGTAGTAATGCCTTACAGTAGAGTAAATAAGGAAAGCGTGTCACGTATTTGGTACAGAAATGATTTAAACACGTCAGTAATAAAGATTTTAAAATGTAAAGAAAGTAAAACAAACAAACACAGTGACAACAAATATTGCAGTGGAAAATAAATTTAAAATAATTTAAAAACATAAATTCTTGAAGAATAAGAATAATAAGAAGAAGAAGAAGAAGAAGAAGAAGAAGAAGAAGAAGAAGAAGAAGAAGAAGAAGAAGAAGAAATGTGAATTTAGATTATTATTGTATATGGCGTTTATTTACTAACCTAGAAGACAAATTCCCGGATAACGCAAACTTTTCTGGTTTCCAGTCTGTGGAAGTCAGTACCTCGTAAATAACATTCTGGAATTATAATGGACGGGTACTTTGTATTGGACGTTCCGTTTACTAGTATGGCAAACGGTTAACACAGGTAACTATATTGCTACGAATCTCCGTAAACGACACAGAAGAAAGGAATGTGCTGGGAATTTCGAGTTTTCTAAGATTTTAATAATAATATATTTTATGCTTCAACATTGTAAGACCTCGTTCTTAACGAAAACACAGAAACTTTTTGTTATTAATTTGTTTGGAACATTGTACCAATATTATTTTGTTAAAAAATACAATTATATTTTTTAACACATTACACGCATAACATTAACACATAATATTTTTATCACTTAACATTCTACTGTGAGTTTTAATGTAATCATTGTTTTACGTCTTTTTACTAAGCGTTTCTTCTTGTTTTTGTAATAAATTATTATATACAATGAAAACCTATTTTTAACGGAGATCCTTAGAGTCTTTTGAAAAACGTGTTATGGTATCCTATTTAGATATGAATTTATTAATTGTGTTTGACAATTGTTCATACGTTTTTTTATTGTTTTTTTACGTCAGTAAAAATTATTTAAAATACAAAGAAATCAAAACAAGCAAACACAGAAACAACATATATTGTAGTGAAACAATAACTTTAAAATTATTTATAAACATAATGCATTTCTGGAACATGAACTTAGTTGACCATTGTGTATGTTGTTTTTCTACTAATTTAGACGCCAATTCCCAGTGCAGCACCGTTAGAAAGTGCTTTTTTTCGGTCACCATGCTGTGGAAATCAGTAGCTGGTAGATAACATTCTGAGAATATAATGGATGATTGAATCATTTTCCTGTTACGCCGAACGGTTAATACAGGCAACCTACCCTCCAAAACTGCCAAACTACTTCGGTAGTAAGAAAAAATAGTCAATAATGTTGTTATATTTTAAAAACACTGGTGCGGTTTCCGCGAAAAACGAAAGGAATGTGCTGGGAATTTGTCTCAAATTCCCTATCTCATTCGTCGAAACATGTCTGATAACATGCTCTCAGTCGTCGAACGTTAACTACTATTTTTGATAAGGAGAAATGCTCTCAGTCGTAGGAAGTTAATTCCTATTGTTGATAAGAAAACATGCTTTTAGTCGTCGAAAATTAACTGCTATTGTTGATAAGGAAATATGATCTCAGTCGTCAAAAGTTGACTGCTATTGTTGATGAGGAAACATGATCTCAGTCGTCGGACGTTGACTGCTATTGTTGATAAAGAAACACCCTCTCAGTCGTCGGAAATAAACTTCTTTGTTGATAAGGAAACACCCTCTCATTTGTTGAAAGTTAAATGCTGTTGTTGATAAGGAAACATGCTCTTAGTCGTTGGATTGTAACTGCTTTTTTTGACAAGGAAGCATGCTCTCAGTCGTCGGAAATTGACAGCTTTTTTTGATAAGAAGAAATGTTCTCAGTTGTCGGAAGCCAAATGTTATTTTTTGATAGGAAAAGTAATATTCATCTATCATTATCATAGTCATCAGCATTATTATTTGTAAGACCATTGCGTGGCGAATACCTACTAGTTACTTTCCAGAGCGAAATTTCCTAAAGCGAATCTTAAGAAAGCCCCTAATTTTATACCGTGATACATTAAAATTTGAACATTGACTGAAACAAAAAATCAAAACCTGTTAGATAAAGACCAGTTTTATGTTAGCAATCAATCAGTTAATTAATTTACAGGAGAATATGCAGAGGTTACGTAACTAAACTGATTAATTGAATTCTGGTTTGGTAATTTCATACAATTTGTATTGACACACTCTGACAATGGTTTCAGCTCAAGACATTCTAAGAAACTTACAATAACTGAAATAATTATGTTAGAGGTAACCTTGCGTCAGGGTGTTTGATGAAAAAGGGGTGACGGCAATAAAGAGAACGCCTTGCAACTTGAAATTCAGGTATAACAGAAATACTATTTTTAAATTTTGATATTTTTGAGATATTTGTTAATTTTTAAATTTTCAAGAAGGGATAATGCACCTAATCTTTGGTCACTACCGGTCAATAATAGAGTAAAACGTTAACATACTCGATAAAGATAGTATCTAGCAAATATATTGTAATGCTCTCGAACAGTTGAGAGTATCGTTCTACACGATTCTACACAAGCCCAGCGTGGCTCGACTGTATCAAGGCCGTCCACTAACCTAAGACTTAAGTACCTTCCACAGGGTACAAGAGCATTTGTAAATACGCATTATGCTGGCACGGCGTAGTAAGAATGGAAAGTTTTCTGGAACCTTTGCGCGGCTTATTTAAGCAACAGCAGTCGCCCTAATCAGTCAGTTACGTTGGGGGATTTACTTAGTGCGTCTCAAGTGGTTGTTGTTGAAAGTGAAACTATTGTTTTATAATTAGTGCGGAACTGTTTATTGTTGACATTATTATTGCGTGTGGAGAAATTTAACTTGAATTACAGTATCAGAGTATCTTGTTGATTTCAAATTGTTATTGGTGACTCATTATAGCTGGCAATTAGCGACTTATCTGGTGTCTGTATTTTGTTTCCACTGTACCATACGATGATTAGTTAGACTATCATAACACTATTATTCAAAATATGATTTTACACACACACACACATGTATATAAATGCCTGCACCCGGTCTTTCATTATAGTTTTGTTATGTTTGATATATTTCCCAGTTTCTAAAACTTCAAAGAGGTTCATCCTTTTACCTTTGCTTGTGTTATGTTATAATTTTATATTTTCTGTCTCCCGACCAGTTATTTATATCTCTACGTTCCAATATCTCACATTTTAAAGTTATTCTAGATAAACCTGTTTAGTAAGCTTTACTCACAATACTGCAGAAAGGAAATAACTTTTTATTGTACTCCACTACCGTAAGTTAACATGTGTTAAGTCCAATATCGTATAAACATTTCAATAATTTTTTATTACGTCTCTTGTTGCTGTAAAAAGAAAACTCAAATTGTAATATACACACGTTTTAATACAATACACAGGCAAACGAATGGCTGTGTACGTGTGGAACATTTACTTGTCGACACTTAGAATAAGAGAATTCTCTACTGTTGGAAGGTAAATGTGCATGTTATTATATTCTAAGTGGCTTGAAGGAATACCATTATTATTTAGCGTTCTGTTATTCATAAACAAAAAAAATCATGGAATGTGTAATTCCAAGAAAATGGATCGCTAACCGGGTAAAGAAAACCATCCTTCAACGTAACAGCATCTTTTATTGTAAATCAAACGTTTTTCCCATAGTATCTTACGACGATCTCACGGATAGTCGTATGGTGCAGTAGAAACAAAATTCTGACACCAATGAAGTCGTCACTAATCACGATATTAATTGATAGCTCGTTGGGCACTTGGTGAAACATACGCGTATTAATACAAATGTTTTGTAAAATATATAAAAACACTTGGTAAGTTTGACATATTTTATTTACTCTGACAGCTGTTTCGACATCTTAAGTCATTTTCAAAGAGATGAACAATTGTCATTTCATCTCTTTGACAATGACTTAAGAGGTCGAAACAGCTGTCAGAGTAAATAAAATCTGTGAAACTTACCAAGTGTTTTTATATATTTTACAAAACCTTTGAAATCAATAATCACTAGCTTTAGTGAGTCACAAATAACAATCTGAACTCAACAAGGTACTCCCATACAGTAATTTGTCCACACACTAAAACAATGTCAACTGTTGGAGTTCCACGCTAATTATATAACACAATATAATCACTTTGCCACAATACTCCGATCAGCACTTGAATAAATCGCCAGCTGTAACTGACTAACTAAGGCTGCCGCTGTTGCTTATATATAGCCTGTTCCGTAATAGTTTTCCATGACAGGATAGGTTGCGTGGTTAACAATCACTTGATAGGTCTAGAGGGCACTTTAGTACACGACCTTGACAGAGACATGCATCTGCTCAGCTAGCCGAGAAACGTGCAGAGCGACACTCCCGACTGTTCGAGAGAGTTCCGTAGTTATCGTAACACTATGATATAGCGTGCCTTTTCATGACGCACTTCTACGTCTAATCCTCAGATTTCAAAATACGTTTCTCCATATTAAATTATCAATATAATTATAAATAACATTCCTTATGAACTTATATGACTTGACTCAAGGTATTATTAAGAATAAATACAAAGTAGATAATTGTGATGATTCAGATATATTAATATAATTTATTTTCACGGCGCAGTGTGGTTCTTTGAAAGATCATTTATTTTGGTGGCTGCGATTCATTTGACGAATAAGTAAAATTCATTATTTGTAATAAATTTGAACAAACTTGGAAAAAGTTTAATACAGACAATGTATTATGTTGTCACTTATAACATCAAGGCATCAGTAAATCTGGGTATTTTAACCCGTGTTACATTTTTCTGTGTACTAATTACTACCATACGCGCGGTGTTGGCCGTGTAGACCAATATTCCTATAATTTATATGTAAAAACTTTAAAAATTATTTAAATTTTTGGTCAATTAGGTGACTAAAGAAGAACATCCAACACTTTATAAAATCAATTTATTTAATTATTTTCAACCCTTCTTAACCCGTAAATTTTTCTTTTATAGAGAGCTCTTTCTAATAATTTATATTTTGTAAATAACTCTTTCTAATAATTTTTGATCTTCTTCAAAACATTTGTAAAATCCTACCTTAATGTATAATCGGTATGTGTATTTCTAATCTACTCCATCTATATTTTTAATCAACGTGTAATGAAATCTACACTTTAATCTTAATAGACAAACTAACCATTTACAATCTGGCTTGTAACTTAATATGATATTGGAAAACGGAATCAATTTAATCCGCTGTTTATCTGCCTGTTTACGTATTTCAGCTTCAAACTCGTGAAGTAAAAAATGTGTTTTTTGTGATGGACAGATAGTTTTGATTCCTTACAAAGCTGCAAGCACCAGATAACGCACATCCTATACTCTTTGAAGTAACAGACGAATGCAACGTAATGATCATTTGAGTTCTAAAATGTTACATCGAATGCAATACATTTGCATTGCTACTTCAAGCTGCAGTCCTGTGGAGCCTCTTCCACTTAATAATCGTCCTATTTGCTTTAATTTCTGATGCAAATATGCTCGATTGCAATTCAGATTTGCTGCTCAACTATGGTGGTTGCTAGATTCAGATATACTCACTTCAAAACCATCATTATCTGGACTATGATTATGTATGCAGCAGCGTTCAGTACAATCACATAGTGTCATTAATCGAGTTAATGTTTTCAACGGTACATACATTCTTGTTCGAGTCCTCTCGTTTATTGTTATTTTCTAAAATTTTCAATTAAGGGTTTGTGAGGATCGGTCAAAAAATACAACACAAATTTTAACTTATTTGTGTCGACGTTTCGGCAATGTTTATTGGCATCATCAGAACCTGTGTATGAATACAAAAGAAATGTCAAACACAACAAAACAATCATTTGGTTGAACGTGTTTGTGTATGTGAGTGTGTGTGCGTGTCTATGTATGTATCAATGTATATTTGAAGAAGTTAAGATAGTTTGTTTATGTTTTCTTTAAGACAACGAGAAAATTATAATATCACAAAACTTAATTTATACACTATTACAATTTAAATTGCTCATAATGTAATGGTATTTTTTAATTAATTATACAGAAAACGTTTATACATATACCAGTCAACATGTAGCATAGTAAAAAATATTATTGCTAAATACAGAGTAAGCTATGTTCAACTATGTAATTATTAAAAGTTAATTTTAACATGTTTCACTCACTATTCGTATTAAAAACAATAATTAATTTTGTAAAATATAAATTACACAATAACAGTAGAACTTTACGAAATTACATCAGATAATTCATTATGTTACAAACACAGCTTTATGGTAAACCTATCTATCAAGTTAAATTGGATAATATTTATAATTTTATTGTTGTAAATTATAGTCCAGAGTACTACAGAATATTGTAAATGTACATGTATATGTCCACAATCACCCAATCTCTCTCACCCATTCCCCCTCTATCACTCATTCTCGCTCCCTCTCACTCTCACTTGCACTCGCTCTCTCACTCTCTATCCCTCCCACTCGCTCTCACTCTTACTATCTTTCTTACTCCTCCTCTCTCCCCCTCTCTCTCTTTCTCACTGTCACTCCCCCCTCTCCAACTCTCTCTCCCCCTCACTTGTCTCTTTCACAATGGCACTCAAACTCTCACAATTTCTATTAACACTATCGTCCACACATAGATTAGAGAATTATGTGTGGACGATAACAGTAAAGATTTAGCAACTTACATTAAAGAGTTACAAACTATTACAACACAACATTATAGACAACTGATCTATTATATGAAAATGGTTATTACTTAATATTTATATTATTGTACAATATTATTTACCTAGAACTTGGTCTATACAGAGTACCATAGTCTCATGTAGTTTATGTATATGTCGGTAGTCATAATCTCGCCCATACACAGGTCTTGATGTAATAAGATTAATGATTAATACGATAAATTAATGATTGTTTTTAATACGAATAGTGAGTGAAACATGTTAAAATTAACTTTTAATAATTACATAGTTGAACATAGCTTACTCTGTATTTAGCAATAATATTTTTTACTATGCTATATGTTGACTGGTATATGTATAAACGTTTTCTGTATAATTAATTAAAAAATACCATTACATTATGAGTAATTTAAATTTTAATAGTGTATAAATTAAGTTTTGTGATATTATAATTTTCTCGTTGTCTTAAAGAAAACATAAACAAACTATCTCAACTTCTTCAAATATTATACATACATAGACACGCACACACACAAACACGTTCACCCAAATAATTGTTCTGTTGTGTTTGACATTTCTTTTGTATTCATACACAGGCTCTGATGATTCCAATAAACATTGCCGAAACGTCGACACAAATACGTTAAAATTGTGTTATACTTTTTGACCGATTCTCACAAAACCTTTACTGAAAAATTCATTAATTGACGGTCAATACGAACTTAAGGAATTATTTTCTAAGCTAATAAAAAATGAACGCAATTAAAAATATGGCAAAAAATTATTCTCTCTTGTTGTAAAGTGGGTTAATAAGGGATTTCTAACGTCTAATATATCAGAACCGCAAACCGCGAAATCTCCAGCACCCCAAGAATTAGTTTAATGCTGTCTTTCTATCTACGTCGGCCCCAAACTCCTGAAGGTTCTCCTAAGAACCCTGTCACTTCAGTTTCAATTGGGCTTGATACAAGATACATGTTGCCCAGTAATTTCAAAACATGTATTAAACGTCCTTAAGCATTTTGAATTTGGGGATGCACCGTCGGAGTGTTAGACCTCTTCAAAGGGCACTTTGTAATTGAAAGCCATGAGAAACTTTTGTCTCCTTCCGGCCTTTTGTCGTTGTGCTTACAGCACACACACACACACACACACACACACACACACACACACACACACACACACACACACACACACACACACACACACACACACACACACACACACACACACACACACACACACACACACACACACACACACAATCTATTACCTTCATAATGAATAATCATTAGGGTACGAACATGCCGACGCAACATTACTGGTAGACATCAGCATACTGTGCGCTATAGTGTACGACTGTAACAAATGTATAGATTTAATTAGGAGCGAACATGTCGAAGACTTACTGTGCAGCTTACTGTTAGATGAGGCAAGAACAATTTATTTATTTATTTTTTTTCACGGAAGACAGCAAAGTAGTGATGTGACGCGCTACCTGATTGGTTCACTCGAATCACATAATTTCCCTCACTCCTTTAGCGCCTCACTCAAAACATCTGTATATCAAAACAGTAGTGAGTGTTTCGATTACAAAAAAAAACTCGACATTGTGAACTAGGTGTTCAAATACCTACTTTGGCTGAAATACTTTCTTCAATATTTTTATATTACAGTTAATCTAGTAGCTCGAAATGTTTATATGTGAAACGTTTATTTAACACATAATATTAGATATTTTTATTTTATTGTATTAAATTTGATTGGAACAGAATTTTTTAAGGCATACAATTTGAAAAGTGGAGTAGAAATTGGTAAATATAAATTACTGTATGTATACAGTATTTGTAAAATTATATATATATATACTTTTTTAGTTTTTACGTTTTTTTTATCGTATGGTCAAGACCAGTCTTTCTAGTGGCAAAAGTGGATTCCTATGATAATTGTTCTTTTATGTTATGTTCGTATTTTTACTTGTTATGTATATGTGTAGGCCTATACATAATTTTTATTGATTGATTGAAATATACTCATTAAGTCGTAACTCATTGTGTTATCAAGTGATAGTGACAGAGATGACACCTATTAAATACATGTCTTTAAGTACAAAATGGTGGCTAACATCTAACTTCTCAAACCACCAATGGTGGTCTTATCTAACTCCATAAATTAGAGAAAGCAAGATTTAGGCAAATATCATCACCTATTTAACAACTAAAAAAAATCCAGAGAGATTTCATTGCGCATATGAGAGTGACGTCTGATATATTTGAATATATTTACAAAAGTATCAAAACGAAAATTGTAAACACAGCAAAATTAATAAATTAAAAGTATATCAACAATTACTTTTTTATAATTTTTCTATCTACCTATCAAATACAAAAATAAAAATTTGTCTACGACATAACATGTTCATAGAATAAAGTAAGCAAACAAGTGTATATTCGAAAATGTAATTTTCAATGTAAAAATATGAAATATTTTATTTTATATCTGATGACGATAAATAGTTGAATACTATTGAAACATTGTACTTTACAAAATAATAAAAACATATATTCTTGTAAAAAGAATGCTGTTATTAATAATAATATAAAAATATATATAGGCTACAAGGAAAATCTGAGCATAAATGACTGTAAATAAGAAATAATAATCTTTTTATTCAAGAATTATGAAAGATATCCGGGCTGTTTGGCCGTGGTCCATGGTTAAAATCAAAACCAAACGTTTCGGCAGCTCCACTGGCTGCCATCATCAGTGGAATTAAATTTCTGCACTTTGGGTGTCCACGTGCAGGCCCACAGTACTGTGGTATAGACTAAAGCTGTCCTGCCATGCTACCTGTGCATGTACAGCATGGCAGGACAGCTTTAGTCTATACCACAGTACTGTGGGCCTGCACGTGGACACCCAAAGTGCAGAAATTTAATTCCACTGATGATGGCAGCCAGTGGAGCTGCCGAAACGTTTGGTTTTGATTTTAACCATGGACCACGGCCAAACAGCCCGGATATCTTTCATAATTCAAATGACACCGGCCGTGAAAGCCTAAGGAATAATTTTTTATTCAAGAGTTGGAATAAAAAGGTGGTAAAAGAAACCTTGCTCTAGTGGAAACTATAAATTTTATGTACCTGGTTGCTAAGTGAGTTACTTTTGACTTTTCAGTTACCGGCACTAACTGTAAATACTGATTGCCACAACTACGTGAATAAGCGCGATATTCCTTTGTGTTGTCAAATAGGTTGCTGTCAACCTCTTTCTCTTCATTTACCTTACGTAAAAAACAGGGCTTGCTTTGAATAACACATACTGTAGTTATCCCTATTTAACTATAGGTATAAAGACAGGTTATTAACAATTACTGGTCACTTAAATGCATAAATCCTTGTGAACAGTGGTGAAACTGCTTCAATTGGAATTGGAAATACGGTAACATGACAATAATATTAACTATTTTTAACGTAAATCAATATTTTCGACATATTAATAACAGACACCGTCATAAAGGCATTGCCAATCACAGTCTTAGATGCGGTTAGAAATGTGTGTAAGAAAATGCATATTTATTTGTATAAACATGTTTATAGAATAGACTAAGTGGCTGAAAAGCATTCTCTTATAGCGATAATCTAGGAGAAAAGTTAATCAGTATCAAAACTAGGAGATCGTTAAAACAGTTTTGCTGAAAGATATGAAAATAACTGGCAATATTTACTGCGATATGTAACACATATATGTAATGGGTTGATAATTTTGAATGTGAATAAGTGTTTTAGTTATGGACGTTGATGAAATAAATGGTTTTATACACACGAATGGGCACACCTTCAATAATGTAGACGATTTATATCAAGAGTAATAATACTGTATAAGTAGAAACGATGGAAATTACAGAACAGCAAAACATGGCGACGTAATTAACTGAACAGACGGATAAACTCTTCTTTGGGAGGGAATTAATTCCAACAACCTAACACCACATAACATAAAACATACAGAGTACTTATCGGTATAAAAACTGAACGCGGTACCTTGTCGTATTAATTGTATCTGGTTTTTGTTTGTGTGCAGTGGGTACTTGTACTGTTTTTCATGTTTTTCATAAATAAATGAACTTGTACTCCTTGTACATCAATGAACTTGTAAATAAATAACAGTACTTGTACCGTTTTTAAACAAATTACATAATTATACGTCTAGATGCTTCTGAATACATCGGCATGAAAACCTGACAACTGTGCGCTTATGCTGATGGCATAGCTATTATCAACAGAAATAAAAGAGGGCTACAGGATAATCTACTAACACTAGATAGTGAAGCGGGAAAAAAAGGTTTAAGGATAAATAAATACATTGAACTTCAACGAAATGTCACAAACAACCAGGCATGTCAGTCAGTTGACAACTATAGATTTGAACGTGTCCAACAATTTTCTTATTTAGGTTCACAAATTACTCAGACCAACTCTTACAGCAATAAAATAAAATCCCGCATTGTACATGGCAACAAGTGTTACTACTCTTATGCGAATGTTTTCAAATCCAGGATGTTAAGTAAACAACTTAAGCTGACTATATACAAACATTTTATACGACCGGTAGCAACATACGGATGCGAAGCAGGAACATTAACCAGCATCTGAGAATTTTTAAACGAAAAGTCTTGCGAAAAATCTTTGGACCTCTACAAACTGAAGACGGCTATTGGAGGAATGAATCATGAACCAGACCAACTGATTCAAGGTGCTGACATAGTCCGGTTTATTAAGAGTCCGGTTGCCTTGAGTGGCTGGGCCAAGTAAGGCGAATGGATGACAGAAGAAAGGCTAAGGGAGTTGCAGATTGGACACCGGCAGGAAGAGGAATCAGAGGCAGACCCAGAAAGGGGTGGCTGGATGACGTGGAGAACGATTTGAGATGTGTGAACGTGAGAGGATGGAGAGTGATTTAGAGGGTGTAATGAGAGGGCGAAATGGAAGAAACTCATTAAGTTGGCTAAAACCCACGCTGGGTTGTAAGGCCAGAAAATGAAGAAGAAGAAGAAGAAGAAGAAGAAGAAGAAGAAGAAGAAGAAGAAGAAGAAGAAGAAGAAGAAGAAGAAGAAGAAGAAGAAGAAGAAGAAGAAGAAGAAGAATGAGAAGAAGAAGAAGACATAGGCCTAATTATACATAATTCGCAATAATTGCAGACGTAAATTTTTAGGTTGATCAGGTGTAGACGTTATTAATGGGTTAATTTTTTTAACTGATAATTGTAACTTGGCTGTAAGTAGATATTGTTACAATTCTTTAAATACTTTTAGTATCCGAAGCAGCCTCGAAGTAAGGTCTAGAAAGGCCTTTAAAGGTAAATGTCCAGTGAGGAGTAAGATAGTTATAAACAACAGCTCTTTAGAACAAGTGAGACGTTTCAAATATCTCGGCTGTGTAGTAAGCTAATAAAAGAAGGCACAGCACAAGTATTACAAAATTTTGTAACACAATTGCAATAACTTTGCAAGATAGAATAAGGAATGAGGATATCAGAGCAGAACTCAAAGTAAAGAACATAACTGAAATTATTTCAATTTACAGATTACAATGGTGGGGTCATCTACAAACGATGACAGAGGATCGATTGCCGAAAGCGGCACTGAACTATAACGCCATTGGTAGAAAAGACGTCGTTCAAAAATGAGATGGGTGCCGGAACAGGTTTATATAACCTAATCCTAGAAGAAGAAGAAGAAGAAGAAGAAGAAGAAGAAGAAGAAGAAGAAGAAGAAGAAGAAGAAGAAGAAGAAGAAGAATTGTATTATTATTCTAGGCTATGCATTGAGTAGTGTAGTTAGTTACTTAGTATCATCTTCTATAATAATTTTCTTTTGGTAAAACTGGCTCCCATTCTTGCGTATTATATCTACTTCCAATCACTTTCAAACTCTCGTATTCCTAAAACCTTCTTCCTCATTATTCAACCATCTTCACCTTGGTTTACCTTTCTTTCTATTAACGTTCATTCTTTCCTCGTAGTTTTCTATATAGCTCAGCTATATTAAATATCTCTGTTCACGTTTATGCCACTCAAACTAATTTTTGAAGCACTGAAAAACTTACCTTAGTAACAAAATTTATTCTTTTAAATTATACAAAAAGGTTTAATATGTTTTTACCAAACATTATTTTTCAGCACTTTTAACTAAAATATTTTTTAAATATTGTTACGACATCGCAGAATAATCTACCTGTTTTTCGAACGATCCAGTGGAATACGGCTAAATGTTATGGCGTATGTGATTTCAACATGCGCTCGCGAGACTTTTCTGGAAGCCGCGCGGATTGTGTCAAGGCCACAATTACTTAAGTCGTAGTGCAGAGCTAACGCGCAGTATGGAACAATCTAGTATTTCGGGGGGGGGGGTAAAAATACCAGTACTCAACGACGTTTAGTTTGAGTTATAGTTGCGATATATTACAGTGCGGTTCGAGTTTACTGTCGGGCGGTTACAAGTGATTACTCTGTGCGTTCAAGTGGTTATTGTGGCGAAGTGTTGTGTTTTATAATTGGGCGGTATAATTGTAAACAATTGTGTTTTATATTAGTTGACATTTTGTTGCGTGTGAACAATTTTTATTTGATTTGTTGTAAAGAGACTGTGTTGTTAATTACGAACTGTTTAACTGTGATAATTAAAGCTGGTGATTAGTGTGACTTAATTGATGTCTTGTATTTTGTTTTCCACTGTACCTACGACGATCAAGTAGACCGTCGTTACAATATGTTAACTTACAATTTAGTACAAATTTATTTATTTAGAAAGTAATTCGTTACAAACGTAAATTAGAGGACTGTGTTTATAGATTATAAAAGAGAAATGTTTAAACATGAACATAAGTTATCATGACGTGCTCTGCCTTTTAGTTTTAATGACTTACGGTCTGCATAATACTAATGTAAGTACAGACTCATTTTCGAAAAATACGAAAAAATAAGTAATACACTCTTACGCTTTTGTCTACTTGTGTCTGTAGGACAACTGATAAGCTGCAGTATATGTTGAGTTTTATTATTTTCATTTTGGGATAGATTTTATTTCTATTCCCCTGTCTGGGTTCATAATTAGTTTTCGACTAGTTTTTCAATACGAATCTACAATTAGCTCTTAGATTTACATTTAAACTCTGCCACGTGCTCTATGAAATTTTAATAAAAACGGAACATAAATGGGACTCACTAATTGGTATTTAATACCTCGTGCATTTCATAGTTGTAATAGGAGAGTAAGGGAACGAACGTGGAATTCTCAGAATCTCATTTAACGAGTCGGATTTTGCAATGTAAATTACTCAAAATACCTCTGATGCCGACTGTGAAGTTTCTCGCAAAACAATAGTCAGCAAACTCCTCCAAGAATTGCCGTAAGCCTTTGGACACGTTTACAACACAAATTACAGAGCACAAAGTTTTCCGAAACAATTTAAATGCAAATTTTAACAATATACAGTACAACGGCAGAAACGGATATTCATTATTCCAAATTATTATGTTTTCTATCGTAGAGATTATGATGATTATAAAAGTAGATAACTATCAAAGATATTATAATTATTGTAAAAACAGAAGAAGCTTCACAAATTACCATCACGATTCATCTCAATGTCTTGTAGGTTTGTAGAACCTGATCACTAGAAACTTCTCAATCTCTTAAGGTACAACAAGTTCGAGGGCTGTGCGGGACGGACGAAGGGCATGCCCGTCGCCCGCTCGTATAGTGCGTCGCGAGCTCCTGCCACAGGGACGATAGATAGGGCTGGATTTAGGGTGTGGCCTGCTACCGGCCGTGGGACTTTAGGTAAAGTGAATTCGGAGGTAGAATTTCTACTGAAAGGAAGGATTTTTGTAGTTTGGTAGTTGATAACCTCACATACTGTGGCAGAATGGTCACTATTAACAGTGAACGTAAGGGGAGATTTCACACAGATTGTTTTTCATTGGAAAAAGGGCGATAATTTACCATGATTATTATCATTACCATAATCATATATGATCAAAATTTTGTACTGTGAATTTGTTTGAATTGAAATACACAAACGCTATCAAACGGAAATGTGATTAACAATATAAGATGTTTGGTAAATGATCTAAATAAATGTACCTAATATAATTAACAATATAAATTCACGATATAAAATTAGAAAGCTTAGCATATTTACAAAATACAATAGTCAATTTTAATAAATACAAATGTTGTTGCTAACTTAATAAATACACAGACAACCACATACATAAAGTTGTTTAACTGTATGTTTTAATTTATGCTAAAAGTGTTTATGTCAAAAAAATATAACAGTATTATTAAAATTGCTATATACATTGCAGATACATTTGATATAATTTAAGTTAAATTTAAGACGTCTTATTCTTCATCTTCTTCACTTCAAGGATTAGGTTATATAAACCTGTTCCGGCGCTCATTGTACGCTGTACAGTGCTGCGCTCTGAATAATGAGACAGTTATATTAATCAAAGCAAATCAGTCGGGTTCCAGTCAATGACTTAATAACACAGTCTGTCATACGTTCCATTACGGATTACTAATAGTTATTGTTTATTGTGTCAGATCATTATTGAAAATAAAATATTCATTCAGTGTTTTTGGTTTCTTTGTGCGGTTTCATTCAATTCTTAATTAGATCATTTACACGCATCCTCTGATTTTACTAGCGATCCTTTAACTTATTTACTTTATTTTATTTTATACTTTACAGTCCACTACTCTACAAACACCCGTCTCATCCTTGAACAACCCACGTCTCTTCTACCAATGATTTTATAGTTTAGTACCGGTTTCGCCAATCGATCCTCTGTCGACCTTTGCAGATGATCCCACTATTGTCTTCTGTAAATTGAAATAATTTCATTTATGTCCTTTACTTCGAGTTCTGCTCTTATATCTTAATTTTTTTTTATTCCATCGTACAATGTATAATGTAAAGTATTTCGAAGAAACTGCATTATAGCAATCTGAATGTTGCCGCTTTCCTTTTTTGTCTTGACCCATCCCTTATTTGCTAAAATCAACGTGGGTATTGCAGTTGTCTTATAAAATTTAGTCCTTGTGCCGTGTCTTGTTTTATTTCTACGATTTCTATGAATCATACCACAAATATTCCTAAATTTATTTATCTTCTGTCTTATATCGTATTCAGATTCATAGCTTACTATATCACTGGATATAAACAACTGGTGCTGTTGTTATATCTTAGTCCTCACTGGATGTTTATCTTTGAAGGCCATGGTTTTTGTCTTTCAAACTGAAATTATCAGTGAGTATTCTCTTGCTACTTCTTGTAATTGAAACACAGCAAATTTAAATAAAAATGTTAATTTGCACATCCAATTTGTATTCTTAGGTGCGCAAAGCACGAGAAGAGACTAACTAAATAATGTTTCGTAAGGATTCATAACATAACAACATTTGTCACTTGCGAAGAGTAAATTCTTCTGTAATGTAGAAAGCGGCCTTACCTTTGAAATTAAGAGTTACGCATATTTACAGTGTTGTACAATATAAAGTCACGTATTATTCAACGACTCAATTTTCAAAATCAAAGTACTTCGCATCACATCGGGCGATATACAATCACTGTAGAATTTAGGTTTTACTTAAAATATTGTTTACCAAAGCAGACGCAAAATGTGTCAAACGATATTATTAAAATTCTCTCCTGGGCTGTTTGCTCGAGGTCAATTGTTTCTTTCTAAAACAGACGTTTCGATAGTACCATCGACTGCCATCATGAGTATAAAAATTCGAGCTGTACTAACGTTGAGTGGTACACGTTAGAGACTGCTGATGATGGCAGTCGATGGTAGTGTCGAAACGTCTGTTTTAGTAGGAGACAATGGACCGCGGCCAAACAGCCCTGGAATGAATTTTAACAATATTGACTCCGGCCGGCGTAAACCAATGAAGTATATTGTGTCAAACGATAGTTGAAACCACTTCTTTCTTCCAGTGTACGTCTGAACCAATTCTGTATAAATACAACGCAAAGCCAATATTCACACTTACATTTCATATTTCTCCCAAAGGTGACATATAAAATGTTCCGCGGCAAACCCGTCAGCTATTATTGTCCACGGGAATATTATATTTTACTTTGGAGTACTCTTGTGTATAATGTAACTGATAACTAATGCGCTTATTCGTTTTGTTTAACTTTCTAAATGTACGTTTCTCTCATGTATGACAGCTTCTGAAAACGTCACTTAGTTGTAGAGCCGGAATGTATAAACGCATCATTTACAACAATCAATATCCTCAGCAAGAAAGTATCACAAACCATTTGTCTCACACGGCTTTTAAAACAGATTTTATTATCTACAAAACATTAAAACACCCAAAACAAATTAATTATTTTAAAAAGTTTATTAGGGAAATCTTTTCATTCTTTTTGTACCACTACACAGGACGATGAATTCTGTTCTGTAGAAGCATCTGAGCCCAATGAATCTTGATTTAACAAAATAGGTCCCTCAACATTCTAATGTCATCGTCAACAGTCTCTCTCTACCTCGTCCTAGGACGACCTTTCCTTTGTCAAACAACGTCGTCTCAAAAACACTTCTTCACCTGACTTCCTTTTTCCGTGACCGAAGTATTTTAGCGTCTCAATTTTTAAGCATGGTGACAAGGGGAGTTTTGATATATTTCATAAAATCATTTAATACTTTTTAGGACAAACTTTTACTGTTATTCTTGATCGAATCTTCATTGTTCTTCTCAAATCTGTCAAGCGGCTGTTGTTATGGTTGCAGCGTTGCACAACCACCAATATAAAATAACTAAACTACAAAATATACAAAATAATATATACATATAATATATAAACAAAATATACAAAATAATAACAAGAACACATATTAAGCAATAACAAATACACAAACAAAGTCATATATTGGCATAGATATGTTGAGGACATTTTACTCCTATACAACGACAACAAAAGACAAATTGAAAGTTTCCACAAATACATTAACACTATACACCAAAAATTAAAATTCACACTAGATTTAGAACAAAACAATAGCATAAACTTCCTGGACCTTACAATTACCAAAACAAACAACACACACACCTACAAAATATACAGGAAACCCACCACAACAGACATGGTCATACATAACTCATCCAACCACCCAACTCAACACAAACATGCAGCTTTCAACTACATGCTCCATAGGCTCACTTCAATACCCCAAAACACACATGACTACCAAGATGAACTCAACACAATCGAACATATAGCAGTCAAAAATGGTTACAATACCGATTTAATAAACAAACTACACAAACGCATCCTAAACACAAAAAGTAAAACACATAAAACCAACAGTACACAACCCAATAAATACATCACATTCGCATACTACAATTCCAACACACACAAAATTGCTAACACATTCAGGAAACACAATTATAAAGTAGCATACAGGACTAACAACACCATCAGGAAACACATAAATAATACTAACAAAGACACAGACACATACAACAAAACAGGGGTTTACAAATTAAACTGCAGTGATTGTAACCAGTTCTACATCGGCCAGACGGGAAGACCTTTTTCCTCAAGGTACTCTGAACATTTAAAAGCCCTCACCACAAACTACATACACTCCACATTCGCCACACATTTACAAAATGAAAACCACGGGTACACAAACATAGAACACAACATGGAAATACTACACTACTTACCTAAATGTAGAAAACTAAACACAGCAGAACAATATGAAATATACAGACATCGTACACTACAACCAAACAGCATATTAAATGACCAATTACACTATAGATCACATATACTTTTTGATACACTTGTTCAAACACACACTTTGAATCCCAGCGCCAATTCCCTCCCACCAGCAACCCCCACCACACACACCTACAACCCATAACGGTTACTTTGTACAGACATTCTGTATTTCAAATCCCACTGAGGAAGACGGACACCACGTCGAAACGTTTGGGACAAAAAACCAAAAGTAAGTGTTCACTTGTGAAAGTTTGTGTATATATATAATATTCAAAAAGTGAATGAACAGGATGTACCAACAAGACAATTAAAATAATATACGAAAACATTAAGCAGATAAAAGTATCATAAATTTCAACGGAGAGCGTATTACTGTAGATTCTATGCGGCAACGTTCACGTACAAGTCAAATGTGGCGCGCAGGCTGTGGTTGTAGGCCGCTTGCAACTTGAAGAGTAAATGGCAGAGCTTACTACACAAGCACATGGGGGGGGGGGTACGTGCGTTACTCTTCATAGTAGCCGTATGTTTCCTATGTTAGGTAGGCGGTTGCAAAGCGTTCTGCAACGTTCCACTAACAGCGCTGTAGTGCATCTTTAATTCTGCATGAAGTGAGCACAGCCTTCTTGATTTACAAGTTATGTCAGGTTCAGTGTTTACGTTGGTTCAAGGTAAACTTTATCCGTTGTTTGAGGTTATAAAAGTATCGTAATTATTTTGGATAACTGTGATTATGATAGTTTAAAGTCTTTTAACCGATCTCCCATCCACTCAACCAACTACTGCAACCACCGAAATTTGGAACAACCAGCCGCCACTGCTGTCAAGTCGTCTAGAAATTTTCTTTTGCTTTCAGTTGGAATGGCTTTTTTACAATCTCGTATATGCAGAATCAGGTATATATCGATAGATATGGTTTTCTATACACAAATTGGGGTTTTAATAAACAAATGAGGTTTTAAACTCTATACACTTGTAATCCACATATTTATAAATCTGTAACTTGTCGTTAAGTTGCTGAAATATTTTTCAGCAACACAACAGAAAAGAAACAAAAATATTGCACGTTTTTGTATGTAACGTTTGAAAACAAATCACACTCTTTAACGCAATAACTTTTAATCAAACTACTAGTAACAAACAAAAATAGTAATTAAAATTACTAGAACTCAATTGTACAACACAAACAGTTGATGCCAATTGTCACAATAGTCCACAGTAAGTTTTACGCGCTAGTCGATGGAATGCAGCTCACTAACTGCCAGAATATGCGCTTTTTACTTTTTTTTAATTAGAGAATAGTAGCAAGCGAAACAACTATGTAACAACTAAGGCGTACCTAAGATATTTTACTCAATTTTCTGACCTATGTTTTGAGCACTCATATTCAGCCGTTTTTCTCAGTAAAGGTTATTGACGTTTTATGCCTAATTACAATTGATTAGTATGTCACCGGCATCTAATGAGATATCATTTGCGTACAGTTACAAATTGGAGTGAAAATGTTTTATCGACAACAACACAAATTTTGTCGTATTTTGTTGTTTCTCTGCTATGTACAATTTTCCCTCGAACGAGGCCTTTCGGTTTCGCAACCATTGTTAAGTTCTTACTACTTCTTACTACTAAGGTTGTAGTAAGAACTTGATAATGGTGCGAAACCGAAAGGCCTCGTTCGAGGGAAAATTGTACATAGCAGAGAAGCAACAAAATACGAACAAAGTTGTTATGAAGACTGCTAACACAGATAAAATAGCTGATAAGAACACAAATATTTGTCTCTTTAGTAAAACAATTTTTGTACCGGACTAGCAATTAGGACAGTGTTGTGTTTTGGTAGAATGTTTATTCATCCAATTTTGTATCTTGTAAGTTTACAGCGCTTCTTCTTCTGAGAGTTCCTATCCGTTTCGGATGTTGGATATGATACAAATTATTTTAACTTTCTGTACTTCTGCGTGGAATAAGTCAGTTGTATTAATGGCAAACCAGTTCCTAAAAATTTATCGAACATGAGATTCTCGGTCGCCCGACTCCTCTCTTTCCAAGTATTTTTTCCTGTAGTATGTACTGCAATCAGTAAAATCTCTGTTTATTTCTTATGAGATGTCCCAGATACGGAAGCTTTCTTATCTTCACTGTGTTAATAACTTCCCTACCTTTCTTCATCTTTCTACGAACTTCAACATTAGTTATATGTGCTGTCCATGAAATGCTCAGTATTCTACGGTAAAGCCACATTTCAAAAGATTCCAATTTTTTAGTTGTGGCTTCAGTCAGAGTCCAAGATTCTACATCGTAGAAGAGGACCGAGAATACGTACCAGCGTAAAAGTCTCATCATTGTGTTGATTTATTTATTTACTTTTTTTTACTTTATAACTGTTGAAATGTCCCCCCCCCCCCGAATTTTCGATCATACGGAGCCCTTACAGGGCTAATTTTTACAAATTAAATAGAAAATCATTTGTCTTGAATTGCTATGAGATAACTAACTTTGAGCTGGTCAAGATGGTGGACATTTCACCACAGTATATTGTATAAAATATGTCAGTTCAGCACCATTGTAATTAATGAAGAGCATATAAAGTATGATTACAACAATAAAATAACGTTATAATAAAATTACTACCTGACTCGGCAAAGAAGATGACATTATGGTCAGATGGTTTGATCGTTTGGTTAGAGTTGACCGTATTATTACAATGGCTACTGAATCTTTGGTTTGTGTTTGTTTCTGTTTCCAAAGAAGTAACATGCAAAGATAAAGTGTCCATAATATTTGTCATTTTCTTCTTCTTCTTCACTACATGGCTTAAGCTATAGCCCGTTGCGACTTTACAGAGTCTCTGACCATTTTTCCAGCGTCTTCACGATATCTCGTTCTCACTGGCCTATATTCAAACGCTTCCTTATAAGCGTGTCTACCATCCGTTCCACATGGGACTTCCAATTCCGCCTGTATTCCTTTATTCTCTCCAGAACCAACTGTAACTTTAGATCTTTCCTTATGGGGTCGTTTCTTAGATAATCTTGTATACTAAATCTCTTAACTGCTCTTAAAATTTCCGTTTCCGAGGCCTGTATTTTTAAAATGTCTTTTTTCCAGGGGAGTCCATGTTTCACATCCATACATTAAAGTCGACAAAGCCACGACCTTATAGAACTTTAGCTATGTCTTCTTCTGCGTTTTATTCTTTATAATATTTGTTTGCGACTTTATTTACTTATATTATTGAAGTGTTTTTACAGTAATTCGTGTTACTGCACGGTCAGGAAATTACCGCGAAGTTTTGTATTTATTAAATAACACAAACTTTTGCGCAGTCGTAGTAGACCTACTTGTTTTTTTTTTTTTTTTTGACATCGATTTGTTAAACAAATACTTTCCTATTACACGGATATATGAAACTATGAAAAAGTATTGTAGGAAAGAATACCTTTAATGTGTATCAACTCATGGTCATTTCAGAGCCAGATTCACACACACCAATAGGAAAATTGTACACTTATGAATATGGGAACTACGTTTTCAGGCGAATACGTTGCACGCAGACAATTGCAATACGGTTTCCAGTTTATACGGAATTACTGTTCTGTTTGGTTTATTGCCATTGTTCACTCGCAATGTTTACAATCGGGATTCACTGTAAAGTTGTAGCAGGTTTGGGAATTCGGATCTGGGTTAAACTCATTTCATCCTAATCGTAACTGAGCTACGATTGTGTTCATTGTAGGAAGTGGAAATCTAGCTTGTCTACGATTCACAGAAGTATTCCACTCTGAATACTGTGAAAACAATATACTGTACAGAACTTTGTTTTTTAGTGAATCGTTATATTTATTTAAATAATTGCAGTTATAAAGTGACTAATATTATTTACATAATATA
>CM068373.1:22338619-22443619 GCA_034769895.1 Magicicada septendecula | reverse complement strand
AGCAGGCGGGGCGAAAATCCAATGTCTGTATGCAAAACGTGTTACGTCCATAACCGACAACTCCTTTACTATATAATTGCCGTTGTCATCATAAAAGCAGTGAAAGTCAATTATTACAGCAGCGTTTTCCATTATACTATAAAAAAAAAAAAGAAACCACACATTACAAACTAATATTTATAAACACAAATATCATTACAATAATGATAATAATACACAAACTTACGTTTACTGTCGTCCGAACTGAAGCGTGGAGAGAGAATAACTAACGATATCACAGTGAGAATTCTTTTGTTTTTAACAGATGGAATTTTAGCAGGAGGGGGAGCAGAGTCGTCGTCGGCAATTAATTTGGCACGTACGTGAGATTTTAATAAAACAATTATCAGTTTTAAAATAATACATTTTCGGAAACAACCCCCGTCTTAAAAAAATATAGTTTACCTTGTGGTATAAAATTCAAACTATTAAATTGTCTCTCTCTCTCTCACACACATTCTGATTACTATACAACTAATTGCATGTATGTTCAGAGGCTTATACCGAAATAAACCATTGTGTGTGTATTCGCTAAATCCTCCTTTCACTTTCTAATATGACACATGACACTCATTAGTTGCACCACCGCAAGTAATTATGGATTAGAAAGTATTCACTTCCAAAACAAACATCGGGTTTCCCCTACCACCGGAGACCAATATATATATACTCAACAAATTTAACGATAAATTCTCATTTGACCTGCTTGCGTGCACTGATAAATCTATCACGACATTTTTAATAGTTGGAAGACTGTATTATTGTGCAATCGCAGTATATACAAGTTCCTGTGTGTAGTCAACATACAATAGTTTTGGTGAGTATAATTTATTGTATGTACAGATTTTATTTAAACGTAAAAATTTATTTGCATTAAAACATTATTTAATACATGTATGTGTATGTTCAAATCACAATTTATGAAATATATTCTTACCGTATTTTTTATATTACACTTCTAATTGAAGATATATATATTTTAATTTAATACATGTGTGTGTAAGCGTATGCGTATGATCAAATTACAATTTTCTGAATATATTCTTAACGTACTTTTATTCTTAACGCACTTTTAATTGAAGATATATATTTGAATTTAATACAATTTTCTGAAATATATTCTTACTGTACCTTTTATACACTTCTAATTGAAGATATATATATTTTAGGTATAACTGAATTTTATCGGATTCACACTGACTGCTTGCGTGCGTTGATAAATCTATCTCAACAGTTTTTTTTAATAGTTGAAAGACTGCTTGAATTATTGTACGTTTCAGTATACACAAGTTCCTGTGTGTGTAGTCAACATTCGTTAGTTTGGTAAGCATAATTTATCAAGTACATTATTTATTGATTTAATACATGTATGTGTATGTGTGTGTGTGTGTGTGTATGATCAAATTATTATTATCATCTGAAACAGAACAGTATATATAGATTCGAGTGGTATGTAAGACACTGTTATATGTTACTAAAATCATACGTAATTGGACCTAACATGATCCCTGCTAACGTATGCGTTCTTTAGGTGTACGTGTGCATCTGTGTGTGTGTGTTCGTGTGTGCGTACGTTGCGTATGCGTCTGTGTGCGTATGTGTGTGTGTGTTCGTGTGTGTGTGTGTGTGTGTGTGTTCGTGTGTGTGTGTGTGTGTGTGTGTGTGTGTGTGTGTGTGTGTGTGTGTGTGTGTGTGTGTGTGTGTGTGTGTGTGTGTGTGGTGTGTGTGTGTGTGTGTGTGTGTGTGTGTGTGTGTGTGTGTGTGTGTGTGTGTGTGTGTGTGTGTAAGCGTATGCGTATGATCAAATTACAATTTTCTGAATATATTCTTAACGTACTTTTATTCTTAACGCACTTTTAATTGAAGATATATATTTGAATTTAATACAATTTTCTGAAATATATTCTTACTGTACCTTTTATACACTTCTAATTGAAGATATATATATTTTTAGGTATAACTGAATTTTATCTGATTCACACTGACTGCTTGCGTGCGTTGATAAATCTATCTCAGCAGTTTTTTAATAGTAGAAAAACTGCTTGAATTATTGTGCGTCTCAGTATACACAAGTTCCTGTGTGTGTATTCAACATACGTTAGTTTGGTAAGCATAATTTATCAAGTGCATTATTTATTGATTTAATACATGTATGTGTGTGTGTGATCAAATTATTATTATTATCTGAAACAGAACAGTATATATAGATTCGAGTGGTATGTAAGACGCTGTTATATGTTACTAAAATCATAACAAATATTTTAATTCTAAGCATATTTATTGGCGTACATGTATTATGTAAATCATCTCTTTTTCAGTCATCTACGTAAATGCATTTGAATTATTTGCGCATGCGCATAACAGCTTTTTAGTACAGTTGCACACACACACACACACACACACACACACCTCGCCACTCACTTGCAACAACGTCTTACTTATCACACGTTCATGCGCTACAAATTGATATATATAAATCGTTTAAGATACACTAACATAATACCAGCGTTATAACAGTACCTTTTGTTTTTCAGTATTCATTCATTCTCACTCTCTCTTGAAGATCATGGCTAACCTTCAGCAGGAACGTGGGGAGGAGCAGACTGAACAAGGTAAAAAAAAGTTCACAGTTAAGAAATTATTTTTGTAATTATGTAGTGTGCAAACTTGCTGATGCGAATTAACGTTTGAGTCATACTATGTCTATTGGTGTGTGTATGAAAAGTCTCACTCTTAACATCGTTTAGAAATTGACATGTAGATGAAAATTTTTCATGTTCCTTCATAGGTTTGTCACCTTCTTTCCAATCAACTAATTCAATTCCACAACAAAAGCATTTAACTCTATCGTCTACGAATGACATACTATGTCCACAAACATCGAAATTTCTAGGGTAGAAGTAGAACCCCGCAAACGCTAACTCGTCGGGGCTGATAAACGTCACTTCCCAATACTTGAACGATTTTATTCTTTCACTTTCAATACTAAAATCAGGAGTAGTCGACACCTTCACGGTTTGTAATAAACTGACATATTACCCCGACGAGTGTTATTTATTTACTACAAACATGAATTTTTGTGTACACGTTATTTATCATTCCTATTGGTTACTAATACTCATGTTTCTATTGTTTCAGTTGTGACTCGGTTTTATATCGAGAGGAACAGTAGTGTCCGAGGGTGCATCACAACCTTCGACTACATTCCAGTGAACGTCAACGCGTCGGATCATGACGTAGTATTCGTAATGACTGAGGCACGTGCTTTATTGCTTGAGGATATTCAGGCAGAGCAGGCACGTTTACGCAACTACAAGTGGCATATTGCGTGCAGGATACGTTTTACCAAAACCGTGGTAGATGGTGACAGTGGTGAGGAGAAAGAGGTAACGAAAGACGCCGTCTTCCACGGACGTTGTCGCACGTTGCTCGCGGACGACAGCGACGAGTTGAATTGTCTACTCGATGAATCCTACGATAAAATCTTCAATAGCATATCTAATTTTACCCGTGACGGGAGCGGATGGTCGGTGGATGCTGTACTGAAGCTGGAACTGGTTGTTGGACGGTACCAGCCTCTAGCAGCGTCCTCCTACCTTCCAACCCCGCGAAAACTCGCACACACCAGGGCAGTAGTCAACATCAAGAACCCCCAGGATGAAATGTGTTTTCTGTGGTCTGTTCTAGCCCACATACACCCTCAAGTAAGAGATAGAGACCGTGCTTCAAAATACGCCCCCTTCAAAAACACATTAAATATGTCCGGTATCGAGTACCCTGTTTCGTTAAAGTCCATTTCCAAATTTGAAGCACAGAATCCTAACATTTCTATAAACGTTTTCGGCTATGATATAGAAGACAATATCAAAAATGAATCAAAAAATGAGGTTTACCCTCTGAGAATTACCCCGAATAAGGACAGGTCGCATCACGTTAATCTTTTGCTTCTGACCGATACGAATAGCCGAAAACATTACTGTCTTATCAGTAACATGAGTAGATTGTTATTTTCCCTAACAAAACACGGTCATAAATCATTTTACTGCGACTACTGCCTGCATCGTTTCACCACAGAACATGGTCTGTCCGATCATCTCCCCTACTGCACACCTTACGGCGAGCAGAAGACCAAAATGCCCACGGAGGAGGAGAAGTTTATGTCCTTTAAAAATTACGCGCACTGTCTTAAAGTACCCTTCACCGTCTACGCCGACTTCGAGTCCCTCATCACTCCGCTTCAATCGTGTTCACCTGGTAACAACGTCCCGACGACAGTGCACGAGTTAGGTGAATTCTACTCCGTCGATAGCAGCGGTGCCCGTCAGAAAATAACTTCTCCTCCTGTATCGTCCACATCATACGAAGCGATGCATATCCCGTCAGGTTTCTCCTATGCTATCGTCGATCATACGCACAGCCTTTGGAGAGAGGCTAAAGTTTATCGGGGTGAAAACGTTGTAGACACGTTCTTCTCGTGGTTGTTGAAAGACGCCGAGGATATGATGAAGGTGGTACGACATAACGTACAATTAATTATGTCCGATGATGACAATGTTGTGTTCACTAACGCCACCGTTTGTCATTTGTGTGAGCGCCCTTTGACAGACGATGACAAGGTACGCAATCATTGCCATCTTACGGGGAAATTCTTGGGAGCAGCCCATAATAGCTGTAATCTGAGTTACAAGATGCCTCGTCATATCCCCGTCTTCTTTCACAACATTCGTGGCTACGACTGTCACCATTTAATGCTTGGTTTAGGGAAATATAAGGACGAACGCGTATCCTGCATCGCAACATCCAGTGAGCGTTACGTGTCGTTCTCCCTGGGTCCCTTGCGTTTCGTAGACTCCTTTAAATTTCTTAATCGCTCTCTGGACACACTCGTTACCAATCTGTCCGCGTCCGGGAGCCAATTTCCTTTGCTCAGAGAGGAAATGCTTAGACGGGGTTTCGATGAACAGACCAATCTGCTCGTACGCAAGGGGGTATACCCATACGAGTATGTTGACATTATTGATCGGTTCAACGAAACAAGTCTACCCGCTCGTGAACACTTTGATAACCGGTTGATGGAATCATCTATTTCGGACGCAGATTACGAGCACGCGCAAAACGTGTGGAGTGCATTCAATCTGCGTACGTTTGGAGATTACCATGATTTGTATTTGTTGACAGACGTAATGCTGCTGGCCGATGTCTTTGAAAGTTTCCGAGACATGGCCTTACGCGATTACTGCTTGGACCCCTGTCATTTTTACTCGCTTCCCGGACTCGCTTGGAACGCGATGCTAAAAATGACCGGGGTCGAATTAGAACTGTTGACAGAAATAAATCTACATCTGTACGTCGAGTCTGGGATCCGCGGAGGCTGCGCGATGATATCCAACCGTCATGCAGTCGCTAACAATCCTCTGATTCCAGACCAGTACGATGTTTCGAAACCGACCTCCTTCATTCTGTATACGGACTGTAACAATTTATACGGTGCAGCCATGTCGCAACCACTCCCTTACGCAGACTTCCGATGGCTCGATCGTAACGAAATCGAGTCCTTGGACGTACGTACTGTGAGTGATGATGCTGACATCGGGTACATCCTCGAAGTCGACCTACACTATCCTAATACCTTACACGACCTGCATTCCGACTACCCGCTTGCACCTGTGCGCCAGCGCATAACACACGATATCCTTTCTCCCTTTTCCAAACGTTTACACGAGAGTATATACAGATCATCGTATAACGAATCAGGGTCATCCGTAGAGAAGTTGTTAACAACTTTGGAGGACAAACAAAATTACGTTCTCCATTATCGAAATTTGAAATTGTATTTAAGTCTTGGTTTAGAGCTGAAAGCGACTCATAGGGTGTTGTGTTTTAAGCAAAGCGCTTGGTTGAAACCGTTTATCGATTTCAACACCCGCAAGAGGCAATCAGCCGTCAACAGCTTTGAAAAAGACCTTTTCAAACTGATGAACAACGCCGTATACGGTAAGTCGCTGGAGAACGTACGGAAACATATAGACTTTGAACTAGTCTCGAATGAACGACGGCTTCAAAAACTAGTTTCCACACCCAGGCTAAAACGTATGATTCGTTATACGAACGACCTGGTGGGGCTTTCACTCCGTAAAAAATCCATTGTTCTTTCTCGTCCCGTGTATGTCGGCTTCACGGTGCTTGACGTTAGCAAAACAATAATGTACGACTTTCATTATCGTTATGCTGTCGCCAAGTACGGCCGCAACGTTAAATTGTTAATGACTGATACAGACAGTCTGATGTATCATATTCAAACATCAGACTTGTATGCAGATATAAAGAAGGACTTGCACGTCTTTGACACCTCGGATTACCCTACGTCTCATCCTTGTTATAGCCTTAAGAACAAAAAGGTTGTCGGACTGTTCAAGGATGAAACGTGTGGTCGTCCTATTAGAGAATTCGTAGGTCTCAGAGTGAAATGTTATTCGTTCCTTGTGGCCCACGAAGATTCTAGCAATGCGAGTCAAAAACGTGTGTGTAAAGGTGTGCCTCGAGTTGCTATTAAGAGGAGTCTGCGACACGATATGTATCGCAAGTGTCTCACTGATCATTGTCCGTTTTCTGTCAGTGCGTTGTGTTTACGTAGCGATCATCATACGTTGTACACGATGCGTGTAAATAAGCAAGCGTTGTCACCGTATGATGATAAGCGTTATATATTAGACAATGGTCGTGATACCCTTGCGTACGGACATTATCGGATACGTGCCGACGACGACGATGACGACTCTGCTCCTCCACCTGCTAAAATTCCCCGTTACACCACTGGTTAACAACAAAAAAACAACAACAACAAAAATTCTTACTGTGATATCTATAGTTATTGCCTCCTCACACTTCAGTTCGGACGGCAGTAAACGTAAGTTTATGTATTATTATTATTATTATTGTAACGATATTTGTGTTTATACATATTAGTTCGTAATGTGTGGTTTCTTTTTTTCAGGTGATAACTATTTCTAGTAGTCTGTAGGCTTTCCTACTATATATATATATTTTGTAACAGCACTAGTTCTGCATGTACCACGTTAAGGTACTAATTTTTATCATTGTGTGTGCGTGTGTTTGAATGTAGTGCAGATTCTAATTTACAAAGTTTTGATGAATGGACATTACTTTTTGAGAGAGAGAGAGATTGACACATAATTTAAGAAGTTACTCGCGTAAAGCGTTGATTCTGCCAACTATATCTGTGTGTGTGTGTGTGATATTTAACATGATTTTAATGTTGTTGTTGTATTGTTATGTTGCAGGTTGCTTCTTCTACAAGTACGACACACAATTATATATAAACTTTCGAAAAATATCAATTTCTAATGTATTTATTTAATTGTGAATTTTATATTGTGAATGTTAAAATATATTTAATCATTAACAAATTATGACTTTATTTTATTTCACTCTACACCTCTGAACATGTGTACAATTAATTTATTTTTTGTGAACTGTTACATCAGAAGATTTGTATGAATTTCAACCGCCGTTTTCATGTGTGTGTATAATTTTAATTTATTTCGCTATACACTACTGAACCTATGTGTGTGTGTGTGTGTGTGTGTGTGTGTGTAAACTGCAACCTTAAAACAGAAGTATTGTCTGTAACAACATAACAGGTAAGTAGTTCATTGACGCCAAATATATATATTTCTAACAAGGATCAATCACACTGACTGCATTATAAAACTATTAATTATTTAATACATTGAAAATGAAGACGACGTTTTGACAACGAAAGAGAGATAGTGCTAAAATTATTTATTCATCACACCAACTACTCAATGTACGAGAGGGAGACAGGAGAAAGGGTATGGAACCTTGCATAGTTGAAACGTGTGAGAGTGAGAGAGAGAGAGAGAGAGAGAAAGAGAGAGTGAGAGGACGTTAATATTTGTCGAATAAACTTTATAATTTCATATACATGCGCTCGGTACTGACCACAGAGAGAGGAGAACAGTTTGAGCATAACGTTTGACAACGAGAGAGAGAGAGAGAGAGAGAGAGTGAGAGAGAGGGAGTGAGAGGACGAATAATACAGAGGTTGGTACATCTGATCATATAGATTTAATATACATTATAACACACGACAAATTTGAACTCATGTAAAGGTTGGTACACCTAATCATATATTTTAATATACACTATAATGCCGGTGAGCATAACGTTTGACAACGAGAGAGAGAGAGAGAGAGAGACATACACACCGTGTGAGAGAGAGAGAGAGTAACAATTATGATCATATATAGTTTGAATTTCCCACCACAGAAGAGAAAGAAATGTTGGCAGATCTGCTCTATACACGCACACAATAATTTAAGATTGGTAACCCTGATCATATATTTTAATATATACACTATATAACACATATTTGAATTTCCCTCCCCCCACCGCAGAAAATGTTGACAACCCTGCTCATATAAAATATCTATACACTATAATAATACTACAGAGGTTGGTACACCTGATCATATAGATTTAATATACATTATAATACACGACAAATTTGAACTCATGCAAAGGTTGGTACACCTGATCATATATTTTAGTATACACTATAATGCTTCGAGTTGGAACCACCCCCCACCCCCCACCACCCACTGATATGAAATAAAAAACCTCCCACCCAACACCACCCACTGATATGCAAATCAGCTTTCTTAAAACAATAAAAAATTATATTCACGGATGTTGGTGGTCCATTGAACCTCATCCTACCAAATCAATTTAATTAAAAAAATAAAAAAACCAAATTAAAAAAATTAAAAAATATATTCGCGGAAATTCGCGGATGCTGTGGTCCATTGGGATGCTGCGGGTCCAGCGGTGGTGCGGGACTCTATTAGTTGACATTGTGTTGCGTTTGAACCGGCATTTTCCCCCTACTGCCCTGAATTGTAGAGTTCTCAAGACCTTTTGGTTTTGGTGAAGATCGGTTAAGGGAAGGGGTAGTTTACCAGCAACGTTTTATGTTTTAAAAGGTTATTTTCTATGCCAAACGATAGGAGCCGCAAATTCAAACAGAATCAAATAAGTTTTTGCATACAGCCCTGATTTCTTAAGTACTAAAGATCTATTGTTTTTGGTGAAGATCGTTCAAGGTAAAGGGGTAGTTTACCAGCCACATTTTTTGTTTTATCAAGGGTATTTTGTATGGTAAACGATAACAGCCGCAAATTCAAACAAAATCATATAATATTTTACATACACCCCTGAATTGTAGAGTTCTCAAGACTTGTCGTTTTTGGTGAAGATCGGTTAAGGGAAAGGGGTAGTTTACCAGCAACGGTTTTTTATCAAGGGTAATTTTTTCCTATGGTAAACGACAACAGCCGCAAATTCAAACAGAATCAAATGATGTTTTGCATACAACCCTGTATTGTAGAGTTCTCAATACCTATTGGTGTTGGTGAAGATCGGTTAAGGGAAAGGGGTAGTTTACCAGACACGTTTTTTGTTTTATCAAGGGTATTTTATATGGCAAACGATAACAGCCGCAAATTCAAACAGAATCATATAATATTTTGCATACAGCCCTGAAATGTAGAGTTCTCAAGACCTGCTGGTTTTGGTGAAGATCGGTTAAGGGAATAGGGTTGTTTACTAGCAACATTTTATGTTTTATCAAGGGTAATTTTTTTTGACGAACGATAACTGCCGTAAATTAAAACAGAATCAACTACTCTCCTGCATACCTTTTTGAATTATACAGAACTCAAGGTCTGTTGATTTTGTTGAAGATCAGTTAAGGGAAAGGGGTAGTTTACTTGCAACGTTTTATGTTTTAACAAGGGTATTTTTCATATGACGAACGATAACTGCCGTAAATTCAAAGAGAATCAACTAATGTTTTGCATACAACACTGAATTGTAGATTTATCAAGACCTATTGTTTTTGGTGAAGATCGGTTAATCGAATAGGGTAGTTTACCAGCAACGTTTTATGTTTTATCAAGGGTGTTTTCTATGGCAAACGATAACAGCCGCAAATTCAAACAGAATCAAATAATTGTTTGCATACAGGCCTGAATTGTAGAGCACCTAAAACTTGTCGTTTTTGGTGAAGATCGGTTAAGGGAAAGGGGTAGTTTACCTGCAACGGTTTTTTATGAAGGGTAATTTTTTTCTATCGTAAACGATAACAGCCGCAAATTCAAACAGAATCAAATGATGTTTTGTATACAGCCCTGTATTGTAGAGTTCTCAATACGTATTGGTGTTGGTGAAGATCGGTTAAGGGAAAGGGGTAGTTTACCAGCAACATTTTATGTTTTAACAATGGTAATTTTTATATGACGAACGATAACTGCCGTAAATTCAAACAGAATCAACTAGGTTTTTGCATACCTTTTTGAACTAAAGAGAACTCAAGGTTTGTTGATTTTGCTGAAGATCGGTTAAGGGAAAGGGGTAGTTTATCAGCAACGTTTTATGTTTTAAAAAGGGTAATTTTTTTATGACGAACGATAACTGCCGAAAATTCAATGAGAATCAAATAATTTTTTGCACCCCCTGAGTTACAGAGAGCTCAAGGTCTATTGATTTTGGTGAAGTTCGGTTAAGGGAAAGGGGTAGTTTACCTGCAACATTGTATGTTGTAACAAGAGAAATGTTTCCATGACGAACGATAACTGCCGCACATTCAAACAGAATCAAATATTTTTTTGCATGCTTCTCTGAATTCTAGAGGACGGAAGGTCTGTTGATTTTGGAGAAGATCGGTTAAGAGAAAGGGGTAGTTTACCTGAAGCATTTTATGATTTAACAAGAGTAAAGTACTTAATTTTTATAAATAAAGTATCCTGATTAGAAGCTCATAGTAATCCACTGTAGAAACGTAGATGAAATATCTATAAATGAAGAAGTTATGTGAACGGGGTGGGGGTAATTTTCTATTATTAAAAATTATGGTTGAAGGTGGAGGGGAGAATTTTTTATATGTGTACTACGTTATCGGCAACAAAGAAGTAGTTTTTGTTAAAATTGCTTCCCGGGCTGTTTAGCCGTAGTCCAATGTTTTCTGCAAAACCAGACTTTTCGGCAGTGCCATCGACAGCCATCATCGGTGAAAATCGATGCGAAAACGTGAGGTGGTATACGTTAGTGACCACAGTACTGTGGTTAATGCTGAAGCAATAAGTAGAAAGACGTAGTTTCTATGGAAATATTTCATTTCGAATATGATTTTAAATATAAATCTTAGATCATGGATGTCATGTATGGTTCTCCATACCGATATTTTAATGGTTTACATAGTAATTTAAAATTTTAATCAATTGAATATCTTATTTATTAAAAAAATACAAAAACGTAGTTTAGTACAGAAAGATTACATTTAAAATTTATAAATTTGTATAATCTGGTGTCAGAATTTACACAACAAACGTATCTTCCTCCATTATATCCCCACTGTCAGAATCCTCATCTTCACGTTCTTGGCAAAGAAGGGCCTCTTGCTCCTCTAAAATGGTTTTAAAGAAAGTCAGATCGTCTTTTTATTTCCAGGTAGGCATGAAGTGTTTGAAAAGCAATGTGTTTAAATCCTTCAACTTGGCTTGCTTCATAGGAACTCCTTTGTCGATGATCTGTGGTTTAATTGCATTCATTTGCTTTCCACGCTTTAGTATACTCTTCCCCTCACCCACATTTTGGTTGTAGTTTAGTTCCCCCCCTTACCACACACTTTCCAATTTCTTTTGTTTTTGATATAACTATCCTCTTACAAGGTTGTAGTTTAAAATGCCAGTTAGCAGGTTTTTTTATCACTTCAAAGACATTCTTCTTCCACTCATAAACAGGACAGTCCTCACCTAGTCTGATGACTGTAGAATGTTTTTGAAATATATGTATGTAATCTTGGTCCGTCAGAAGAACACTGTGTTTTTTAACGTCTTTTCCAATTAGGGCAAACACCCTATCAGGGGGAATAAAGGAATGACCCACAACTGGAAATATGATTTTTATTAATTTAAGATAAGTAGGTGCTTCATTTAAAAACTTTGATAACATCCCAATAACCATTGTTTTTATTCTGGCCTCCACAGCCATCAGCAATTAGTTTAATAGTGTGAATGCCTCTTAGGTCAGTAGACTGTAATCTGTGATACAGTGCAGAGGCAATTTCATTGGAGCCTTTCTTATATTCGATTTCGAGCGAAACATAGGAAAAAACTGTCTTTTGACAGTTTGTCATGAGAAATTCCCTGGCAGATGGTAAAGTTATAAATATACATTTGGCGTAAATAGTAAGCCGCCTGATCTGGGATCTTTGGGATCACTTGGTTTTTCTGACAGTCAAAACTTAACACAAGATCAGCCTCACTAGATGTTCTCAATAAGTCATAAAAAGCCGTAGCCTTCCGCTTATGGACAGCAAGTTCTACTTTCAAGCTTTGTTGCTTTTCCTGGTCTCTACAAAATTTAATCTCTTCTTTGAGAGACAAACATGTTGAGCAGCAGTCAGTGGCCCGTGAACAAATCCAATATTGCAATCTGTAACAAATATTGTGCGGAAGTACTCATACTTTACTTTTTCATGTTTTGCTGAGTGCTTTAGTTGTGGTACCTAAAAGGGTAGAAGGAGATAGGCAGGAGTCCTCATTTTGAGCAGGCTATAAATGCACTTAAAATGTTAGGTTAAAATTAGTTTGGGTTAGGCCCATTAAACTTTACATGAACGTAATGCTTAGCCTACACTTACCTCATTTTCTTAACAATATTCCTCTTCCAGTTATCAATATTCTTTCTTTTCTTTCTTCCACAACCAGGAGGAACTGGTAAAACATTCATTGGATTCATTGTTTATTAAGAACAACACGATTTATTGAATGGGAGATGAACAAGAAACACGTAACACTGACTAAAGTCATGCGGTCTTTCTTCAGTGAAATATCAACTGTTCTGATTTGAGTTAGTGTAATGAGTGTTACCAAAAATCTAAAATTAAATAATCGTATTTACAATAAGCAATAATACCAAAATACTGTAATAAAGTAAGTTCTTCATACAATGGACAAAACGAGTTTTGCTGCAGTTTTCTTTAGTTACCATGAAGTATGACTTGTTTTTTAGTTATTAAAATATTGAATTTCGTCTCTGTTTAGGGCACCATTTGAAGTATAACGAGTTAATTAATAATTGGAATATTTCAATTTGTCCCACTTACCTTTGTTGATAATCTACCAGGGTGTCGTCTGATGTACTTTGGCAGAGAAAAACAACAGGTGATGCAAAATAAACAAGTACATAGTTATAGTTCATACAACCCACTACTTTATTGTATTCTCATCTCTCCTCCTTCTCCACCTACTAACATTCCACTTACATACTATTGAATATTGAGGTTACAACACCGTCTGATTAAAATAACAACTTATCTCTTACTTCTTATAATTAAATCATTTGTCTATAATTATGTAAAACGACCCAGATTGCTCACTCTCTCCCTCTCATACAATTTAAGTACCCATTTATTTTTATTTAGAGCTCTTAAAAATGAAATTATTGATATTACGAACTGGGTAGTCGGTTACTTAACTCACGGCGTCTTTCCGGGCACGTGCAGCCCTGCGTACATGTCCGAATGTCCAGTTCATTCACAACATTGTCAATTTTGCTTTATTCACTACACTTACTTGATTTTGAGATACCGTGTCACTGTTTATGTCTATTTGTCACTTCCTATACATTTTTTCTTTAAATTCTGAAAAAGTTTTCGACTCGCGGAGTCTTGATACGCACCTGGCCAGGCGGAACTGTATCGATGACTGCATGCTTACCTAAAGGCTGGCGAGCATTTCCGTTTGCACCGCCTACATGATGTCGGCGGGAATACAATGATGTCCAGACAGCTCATTGGTTCTTTTCGATCGTCGACGCTGTTCTGTGGTAATACAATAGGCCGTGGCTCACCATTTCCGTCGTCTTCCCTAACACGTGGTGAAAGAAATTTTATAAACTAGATATCTTGTCGGCGTCCCTTATGCGCACGTGCTCATGTCGCGCATGTGAGTGCGTAACACAAAGCTTGATTTCTCAGAACCGTATTGCGTTGTATCGCCACACCTCGCTCTCAAGGCTATGTCATTGCGTTCTTTGTCAGACTGAAACCGTTTTATGTATGGGAGTTACAATTGACAATGAAATAAATTTAAAGAAATAAAATACCCTATTCTGTCCCGTTACAACCATTACTCAGTAACAAGGCATAACGGGGTTTGCTGCTGTTATTCTATAATGGACATAACGAATTTTGCTGCAGTACAGACAGTGGACATAACGAGTTTTGCAGCAGTTCTTAGTTTTTACAGCTTAAAGTAACAGGGACACAATGTGTTTTGCAACAGTTTCTCTCCATCAGAACATGCGTTTAAGGTCTTCGAACAAAACGGCAGCTTTAACTAAAAATTGACCTGTGGTGGACATAACGATTTTCGCAATTGGACTACTCACTTGTGAGCGGCCTTGACTGAGGCAACACCTGCCACACTTGGGGGGGATGGGTGAAGAATGTTGTGGGCTATTCTGTGACTTCTCGTTACAGCATGTATACATGCCGGTACCAGTCTGAAAGCTTGACCTTGACGGCAGCCGGCAAGGACAACAGCTAATAGTCTACTTAAAAATATCGTGCCTTTACTCTATAGGTGACTATTTGCATTACTTTATACCGGATCATATTTTAATAGTTTACGCTCATTTATAACAAATCTTTGGTATACTTAAGTTTGTACATTTTCTGCGAAGTAATTGAATACTAAAGCTGTAAATTATTAATGTAATTGTAAATTTCTTCAAACAGGCATCAAATAAGTACGCGAGCGTAAGCATTTTTTCATCCAGCGGAAACTTTTTTTCCAAAGCGATGACCTATACTTTTTTTTTTGGTTAACCGTTTTCTGAAAGTCCAAGTAAAATTTTAAGATCACAATCCGAGAAAGTGTTGAGGAAATGTTTCGAGGTATCAAGGATGTAACCAGAGCGTAGCGGAGCTTTAACATTTATTGACAGCTGATGTTTTCAGTTCCAACTGCATACAACCCGTCCTTCCTTACCCCAGCTGCCGGAACTGTTTCAAGGTCAAGCTTTCAAATTGGTACCGGCTTGTATACAATAACCAGTGCAAATGTTTCATCCAAAAAATTATACAATATCTTAAAATTCACCTCGACCCTTCCACTAGGCAATATCTTAATCCAATAAGTATTTTAATTATTGGAATTTGCACTTTTCAATTGCTAGTCCTTCTTATCAATCAGTTTTCAAAGCTTCTTACTAAGCTTTCACACATCTAATTGAAAAAGTAAATTTTTTAAGTCATTTTAGTCGTACAATAGCTTTCAACTATTCAGACTCCAAAGACGAACCTGTTATTAAGTTAAATTGCAGTGTAACTCATTTTGTTCAAAACATTTTCCTTTTTATTACAAAACTAGCGTGTTAAGATACATGTGACAAATGTTTTGATCTTTTATTGGATTCCCCTCGGTAACTAATAAGGGGATGCACTGAACGGCGACTTTCTAGCACATAATGAGCAGGCACTAAGTTTGCCAACTTTTGAATATTTAAAATAAAAGATTCCAGCATGTAAGAAATAACGATATAAGACAAGTAATAGATGCATAACTAACAACAAAAGTAACATTATGGTACAGAGAAAGATGGAGGAACCATGTCATTCATATGTCCCTGCATAAAATATAAAGAGAGGTGTTGTGAACTGTAAGCCCGTGAGGCGAAGTGTACAACCACCGAGGAGACGGAACAGAGAAGTGCCTAATCCTGGTAAGCAAGAAAAAGAAGACGAAGAGGAGGAGGAGGAGGAGGAGGAGGACGACGACGACGACGAAGAAGAAGAAGAAGAAGAAAAAGAAGAGGAGGAGGAGGAGGAGGAGGAGGAGGAGGAGGAGGAGGGGGAGTATGAGGAGGGGGAGGGGGAGGAGGAGGAGGAGGAGGAGGAGGAGGAGGAGGAGGAGGAGGAGGAGGAGGAGAAGCAGAAGCAGAAGCAGAAGAAGAAGAAGAAGAAGAAGAAGAAGAAGAAGAAGAAGAAGAAGAAGAAGAAGAAGAAGAAGAAGAAGAAGAAGAAGAAGAAGAAGAAGAAGAAGAAGAATTTACATGTGATATAACTGATTAATTTATTTATTTTAAAGGGTGTTTTGGCTATAATATTGTTGAAGTATTCTCTTTAGGTTAACCATTCGAAAACCTAAAAACTACACGTAGAATGAACATTAATATTACTCTAGTGACTTGTATTTTTACTATATCTTAGAGAGTAATAAGCAAATATAAAATATAGAAAATCATCATCTTCTTCATCGCAGCCAGCACAGTCTTCTGTGACCACTTAAGGCATTCAGAGCATCTTATCCATCCTTCGTTCGACTTTGATTTTGTATACGGTCCTCTACAATAAAAGCACTCTGTGTCTTTACCTTCATCTTTCTCAAAGTCGTCAACGAAATGTTTCCGCTTAGGTCTGACAGGAGTTGATAGGTACGAAATTATCCATTTTGTCATTAAGTTTTATTCTTGTTGATTTCTTGCTTTCGCTTCCTTGAGCTTCTATTTTTCTTTTCTTTTGTTTTTTGTCTCTTTTAATTTTTGTACTTTTTCTTTCAAAATTCTACCTTGTAAGGGCTGGATGTTACAACTGCCGTTGTGCCTTTCTTGCGATTACCTTGACGTTTCGATATACGCCTTTTGACAAACAGATATTTTCTCTTGGTCTTACGGAAAATCATGTGTTAGGTTGAGGTTGAGACAATTGAATGATTGGAAGAGGATCAGCAGGTTTTATTGGTACGACCAATCCCCCGATTACTTTTACCATCAGCTACACTAATCGATATTTGTCATCAGCCAATGTAGCACTTTTATACCATGCTTGCGGACGCAAGTATCGCAGTTTTAGCGAAGTCAAAATTCAATATTTACAGTAATTTTTAAATGAACCAATATTATAAGCTTTTTTATTTACTATTTAATAAAAGTAGCTTAAATTAGTCAATAAAAGTAGCATAAAAATATTGTTTTTCTTAATTTAAAATGTAGTATAGGCCCTAAATATCACAATTTTTCCGGATAATGTGGCCGAGAGTGTGCCCATTTTACCTTCTTGTGCGCCATTACACAAAATCGAGTCTACAGTAAAAAGTAAAACTAAGCAGGATATAATAGTATACTACACATGTTTTAGAGCATAATTACACCCTTTCTGTGGGTAAAATGTAGAAATTTATGGACTTGCTTAATTCTTAGACAAATTGATTAGTACTCGCCACATACCACAAATCAGACAGGTAGACAATCATAAAAAGTTAATTAACACGACTAAACAGTGTGGAAACTGGCTCAGAAGCTATCACAACGCTAAAGGTTTCCACTGAACTAGTTGAAATGTTTGCTACCAGACCACAGCAGTGTCTAGCAAACTAATAGCCAATGGCCACTTCACCCTGCTCTCCCCTACTATGAACTAGCTATAAGAAACACAATCAAACTTGGTGAATAGTGTATTTAATTACGACGAGCTATTTACAATACTGTCCACTATATTCTTGTCCAGATCCCATTTCCAAATCATAATTAATTACGACGGTATAATGTTAGATTCATGTTTATGCGCTACATACGTATGCGCGCACTCTACTAACGTGTATTTTCATACAGCACAGCACTACATATTTTCACTATTAAAAATTTATTCTTTAAGACTAAATAAGAAAGTTGCTTATAAATTTGCACATACAGCTCTACTTTTCGTATATTCTCTTATTCTTCGATTGGTTTATTCGTAACATATATACATCCCTTAAAGGTTTATACACTGGATATATAAAAATGCTGTTCAATAAATTGTTTAATGTAATATATCTGATATGTCAATTAATTATAGCATTATATGACAATTCTTTTACACAGTGTAATTATACTTATTGTCAACCATTTGTATTAACTTGTTGGTTTCAAAAATTTTGATTGAAACACAGGAAATACACTTCTATAAGTACTCATATGTAATTTTTGTTTGGTATTACAAATTAAACTAATTTCTTAAATCAATCGGCAATTTTTACTAGTCCTCTAATAGGGCCTCGGTCATTTGCGACCTAATCGTACAAAACCCGTTCAGCTGCGACCGAGGTAAAAATTTTGACCCGGTCGATTGCGACTCAGCCAATGACGATTGGAAAACCATCGTCTTATCAGCTACAGATACAGACTGCGTCTCTCAAAGGCGTGTGAACGCTCACTCTTGCATTGACAGTGCGTACCGCTGTTTCCGGTGTTTGTGTCTATATAGGCCTACTGTTGTGACCAATCAACGTTCTCTGTGCTGTAGTAATGTAAAATGTATCCTGTCGTAAGGTCGCGCCTATCGTGACTAATATTTTTATAGTAGAAAAATTGTAATTAAAATTTCATTCATTCGTAGCCTAACCTAACCTAACCTGACCTAACCTAACCTAACCCAAACTAACATAACACAACCTAACCTAATCTACCTAAAATATTAGAAGAAATAGGTTACTCTGTTTGTGGGGGGGGGGGCACAGTGTTAGCGTCTCTGACTCATAATCAGAGCGTTGCTTTGCTGCCGATGTGGTGAGATCGAGTCAAGGTCACGGCTCCATTTGCTCGTCCACCCGCACGTACGCGGACAAATAATACGTACGTCTTCTCTGGCATACCCGGGCCAGATAAGTAACAAGGGCACACAATATATACTAGACACATAAACAACACTCTTCCCCCCCCGCTCACCTTCACCACGTGCGTGGGTTAAAAGGTTGGCTAATATCTCTCAGGCTGAGGTGGGGCGTGGGTTCTATCACGGCCGGAGGGTGCAACAGGTCTATGACCTAATGCCTGAAGTGGAGAAGAAGAAGAAGAGGTTACTCTCACAAATTATAAAGTTACAGAATTGAAACCTCATCGAAGGTAGAACAGGACAGTTTCTACTAGTTACCAGCTGCGGCAGAGTGAAAGTGCAGGACGCAATGAACCGGCTAAGTATAGGTGAAATCGTCGTTTAGTCGCAGCTGACCGAGACCGCTCTGATAACGGTCATATTTACAACGATTGCTTAACTGTGTTAAAAAATCACGTATAAGCCTGATTGTTGGCTCTTGAATTGTATAGGTGTCAATGACTTTTCTACTTCATGTATTCTGCCTTTCTTTCTTATCTAAACATCTAGTAAATTCTCTTATGAAATAATAGTAACTTTGTCAAATTTTGTTGCTTTCCTGCTAATTGCCTTGTTGTTGTAGGAAGAACTTGATAATGGTTGCGAAACCGAAAGGCCTCATTCGAGAAAAAAGTGTATATAGCAGGGAAGCAACAAAATTTGATAAAGTTGTTATGAAGACTGCTAACATAGAGAAAATAACTGGAAATAATAGTATTTGAATACTATTTAGGGGGGGGGTTATGATGATATGATGCCAAAAGTCCATCTCTGCTGTCAATAATTTTGTTCGTGTGTGTTTATTAGTAGCCCAAACGTCTGGGCCATAAGTCATGATAGTCTAAAAATGGTATTAAATGTTTTGGTTTTAGTTTCTGCTGTAATCTGCTTACCCTACAGGATTCCATTTAATGTAGATATAGCCATCTTTCCCAAATTAATTCTGTATTGTATTTCTTTTCCTTGCTTTGCAGTGGCCATACTTTTTACCCCTAAATACTTGTATTCCTCTGTATATGAAATCTTCCCCATGTCTTCCTCCAATATCAAATCTTGGTGAAAGTCACCTATGGCTATGTATTTTGTTTTATTCGTATTCAACTTTAGTCCCCATTTCTGATATTCCATATATATTCTTAGAACCAATGAATATATATTATTAGAACCCACTATATTTGCTCTAATTTCCATGTAAACACTGAACTGTATAATGACTGGGATACTAAAACATTCATGGATAGAGAAGAAACAAGAGTAGGTAAGAAACATGACGATTCGATTTAAAAAAATTCAAAGCTCTAAGAAACAAACTAATAATTGAATACGGATGTAGGAACTGACATTTGAACATAACAGCTTGGGGTTACATTTCAAACAAGTTAGGTATAGACACAGATGTGTGTGTGGGGGGGGTACATATATACTGTCCTGAAATACTAAAAGTTAGTTGTGGAAGACGTCAAAGACCTACACCAGCAAACTTTTTATTAAACATCTCAACCAAATTAATATTTAGCTGGAAATTGTCCATAGATACGACACTCGTAAACATAATGTTTAGAGTATAGACTAAAAATTAACTAAACCAGTAACGTCACCAATGTATTATCATTACACAATATCACACATACTTGGTTATATAATATATGTTTCTGCGTCAACGATGTGAAACCGTTAAATTGCTTCTTCCTTTTCACAGACTGTCTTCTCAACGACAATAATGTATTCAATTAAAAGTGTATAATAACATTACAATCCCGATCCTTCCTTATAATTACAATTTACTGTTTTGTGTTACAAGTAAGTAATACAGTTTGGAAGAATAAGAATTTTGTTTAACACGAAAAGAATTTCTAAATGTCTGAACTGCTAGCATTTGTTGGAAAATGTGGAGACGGTGGCGGAGCTTAAAAATGTTGATGCGCATAAGATTTATGTCTCAGAGACGCCTACACATATATTTCGGTTTTAACATATGCGACGTTGAAAGTTTCCTCGACTGGAAGAGATACCGCGCTGTGTAAGAGTAACCGGGTAGCTTTCTTTCTGGTGTCACGTGAAGCAGAATGTAATAGATAATTTTGAAACTGTTTCTTTTTTTTTTTTAAAGAACGTTTGAGAAGTAATTTATGAAAGTCAAAGGTACTTGAGCAATTGTAAAATCTTTTATAGTTTCCGACCAGTAACGTGGTGTATGTAGGGCCTACATAGTAGTCAATAAAATATGAGACAATAATTTTAGTAAATAAAATTCCCAAAAAATTATTCATAACAGCTAAATAAATGTTAGCACATACTTAAAGTACGAGTACTTTTTTAATAAGATTACTAAAATGGAAGGTATATTAAATAATTGCTAACAGAAACTTTAATTTTTAATACGTATAAGTTTTATGTCGCTTTGACTAAAAATGATGATTGCAAAATGTGTACGTAATTGTTGACAAACAATCCCGTTTCACTGTTATAATCAAAATATGTATGCGAATCTATAATTGAAGAAAAGCTAGTGAAGTGGGTAGATCGTTTTTAGAACGGGATATTTGCAGAGACAAAATAAACTGTGTAGTTAGAGGAGAGAAATTGTTGTTGAATGCTAACACAAACAATACAAGTAAGAGAAAACCACTGTAATGTTAAATGAAATTCTGACATTTTACCATATGTCTCCTCTATAAAAATATATTCTTCTTCTGATAGTTCCTATCCGTTTCGGATGTTGGATATCTTACAGACTATTTTAACTTTCTGTACTGCTGCACGGAATAAGTTAGCTGTACTCATGCCGAGCCAGGTCATTAGATTTCTCAGCCATGACATTATCGGTCGCCAAATAAACTCCTCCTCTCCTTCTAAGTAATTTTTCCTGTAGTATGGACTGCAATAAATAAGTATTGCATAAAAATTAACAGAGATTTTACTCATTCCAGTCCAAAATATACAGGGTAAGTAAAAAATTAAGGCAAATTTTATTTTCCCTGCTCCAATGGATGGCAGCACTGACTGAACAATGACCTATCATAAACTCAAAGTCTTTTTGTTCTTTAGCTGTGTTGTTTCAGTGCTCAGCTCCATTCGTAGTGATTTCAGGGCATTTTATTATGAGTGCCCCGTTGTCCGTGTGCACCAAGGAAAAAATGAGGGGAGTGGTACGTTTTCTGCACTCTGAAGGGACTAAACCTGCGGAGATTATTCGCAGAATGCAGCAGCAGTACGGTGAGAGCTGTCTTAGTGAACGAAAAATTTTTGAGTGGATAAATCGCTTTAAAAATGGTCGTGTATCTATCTGTGATGAAGAGCGTTCAGGTAGGCCAGCCACTTCGAAGACGGACAAGAACATCGAGACAGTTGAGCAACTGATTCATGATGATCGTCGTGTCAAAATTGATGATATTGCGCATGCGTTGAACATTAGCCACGGTTCAGCAGTTGCAATCATCCACGAATCACTAAATTATCGCAAAGTGTGTGCTCGTTGGGTACCACATCGACTGACACACCAGCACAAACAGAAACGTTTGGAAATTTCGAAATCACATTTAAGGCGTTTAGAAGAGGAAGGAGAAGAGTTTCTCAGTCGCATAGTAACCGTTGATGAGACGTGGGTCCATCACTTCGAACCACAGAGTAAGCGGCAGAGTATGATGTGGAAACATCCATCCTCGCCTACAGCAAAAAAGTTCAAAAGACAAGTTTCTGCACGAAAGTTGATGATGACAGTGTTTTGGGATATGAAAGGTCCACTTCTAATTCATTACACTCCTAAAGGTCAAACAGTGAATAGTGACAGCTACTGTGAGCTACTGCGAGATCTGAAACCCAAAATCAAAACAAAGAGGCGAGGAAAACTTTCAAAAGGCGTGTTTTTGCTTCTGGACAATGCCCGTCCTCATATTGCGGGGAAAACGATCCAGTGCATTCAAGATCTTGGTTTTGAGCTGCTGGAGCATACGCCGTACAGTCCTCACCTAGCTCCAAGTGATTTTCACCTTTTTGGTCCGATGAAGGAGCACCTGCGTGAATCCAAGTTTTCGTCTGATGACGAGGTTGTGGAGGCGGTGCGCGAGTGGCTGTGCACGATGCCACAAATCTTCTTCCAGGACGGAATTACGAAGCTTGTCAAGAGATGGACCAAGTGCATAGAAGTTGAGGGAGATTATGTAGAGAAATGATGTTACTTGTCATCTTGTTTTCACAATAAAAAGTTCCTTTTTAAAAATTTGCCTTTACTTTTTGACTTACCTTCGTATTAAGAACTGGTAACTTTAAAACTTTAGTAAAGTTTCGGAAGTAATTATAAATTATCAATGTTGTTATGAATGTCAAATAAAATACCTAGACTTTTATTTTAATTATCATATATTAGACTTTTAGTTAGGTACTTAGACTTTTTTTTAACATATGTTAGTATGTCACTGTTTTAGTTACATGATCAATCATGAACACGATAATAAATCAATAATTCGTTAAGCACAAAATAATGGCATTTTTTAAAAAACTGTAATATGAGAGCGATGCCTTTGTATTCGTTCTTTGTAATGTATTACATTTAACGTTACCTGTAATTCGTTATTGGTAATATTCTTGTTTCCGTTTATCTGGTAACACATACAATATTATTGTCTTCACCTTAACTAATACCTATCTAACATTGTCCTCACTCAGTAATTTATATTTACTTATCTAAATAATACATGTCTTTAAATTTAATAATATTTTTTTAATAATCTGGTCAGATTATTAAGTTTAAAAGATTGTAGTACTTAAGTGTGCTGTAATATTATAAATATCAACTTTCTTGGTCTGTAGGTTAAAGAATGTGGCGTCTTACATTTGATAAACGCAGAAGAAAAGCTGCTACGTGTCTGTTATTACTGGATCCTTCGTCTGGTCGAAACATCGTTTTGGGTATTGTCTGTTCATTCGAAATTCAGTGCATATTGACTGACTGAATTAGTGATTATTATAGCCTCCTACTGTTGAATTTACAGCCTTCAATAAAAATAAGTTTTATATTTATGCTGCTTATAATTAAAATACACTTATTATTAAAAATCGTATAAATTAATTATTGTACAAATTGTTTTTCTCGACCAAGTTTGTTGGCGTCAACTGCAACCTTGTGTTAAATGTGTTTGCTCACGTTGTTGGGTACATTGTATTTAACCCCACTCAGTACAGCTGTTTGCATTGTGTTCCTACTTAAAGTTTGAACAACTTGTGAGTTGATAAATAACTTAAACAATAAAGCATTTACTTTACTTAGCGCATTGTGCTTTAATAAAACTTTGTAATAGTTATAACGTCGACCAACAACTACAATGTCGTATTTTCCTTATTCAAAGTAAGCAGACGGGTTTCTTACGCAAAATATTTCGAACCACGCATTACTTGTCTACGCTTACTTATCGGCAAAAGTTCAAATATCATAACGGTTATCACAAACCGTTACAGTAACAGTAATTACAAATACAAAAGATACAAATTTTGTAATTTGAAATTTTACAAAATTTGTTTTATTTTAATTAACTACTTTAATAATTAAAATAAAGTAGTTAAAGAATCTCTTCTACACAGAGAAGATAAGTTCTCTCGTTTTTAATTCTAAATCATTTTTTTAAAAACAATGTCTACAGTCGTCATTGATCGTGACGATAATGTTACATATAGCTAACTATACATTTTACATTACATTTGCTAGCCTAAAATAGTTCATCTGTTCAGTGATGGACGTACAATTTATCACCGCTCTATTGCTGCAGATACTTTTATCGTTTTATTGTATTTTAAATTATTGTGCTTCAAATTTCATTTAAATATTGCAGTAAGCTATGTACACAAAGAATTCTATTTATAGAAATTATTTAAATATTTGTGTAACTTTAATTTAATTTGCTGGAATAAATTATTATATTTGTATTTGAATTTGTATACAAATATATTTATATTTGTATATTTTGTATATATTTCTGTGTTTCTATGTTTCTATATTTCTATGTTTCTATATTTCTATACTTTTCTATTTCTCTATTTCTCTGTTTCACTATTTCCGTATTTCCGTATTCCTGTATTTCTCTATTTCTGTATCACTGTATTTCTGTATTTCTATATTTTTGTATTTCCGTATTTCTATATTTCTATGATTCTATATTTCTATATTTCGATAGTTCTACACTTTTTGAACTTAAAACAATTAGATTGACTTGTTAACCCAGTTAGGAGATCTAGACGCCAAGAGATACCTTTGAAAATAGAATATCTAAAAGTAGAATATTTTTTATTATGTCTACATTACTCGTTGGCCTACTATGTCTAAAAATGTTTAACATTACAAATGTATTAATCCGTTAATGTATTATGTATTTCTAATATATTTAAAATTATTTTATATTACGGGATACGTATTTTTAATAGATATATTAAAGAAAAACTTTAACGGAATTAAATACACATATCCAAGAATCATAAATGTATTATTCACTGCATATAATTTACACAAATTACAAATACATTCCAATACAAATGTGGTGAAATACAATACAAATATTCAGTGTTATCGGATATCCAAACTTTCGTGTAGCCGACTCGCCCTTGTTTGTAATTAGATCTTACATCTTATCCTCTGCCTCAATGCGAAGGCGTAGAAAAACTTCATTATAATAGAGAAACAAGAGCAAAGATGTGTTATACGAGTATAACACTAACTGCTATTTGTAACCCTGTTTTTGACTCACAACTAATGTAGGCTATGTCCCATTGCCTGCCTTTTTTTGCTTAAATTCTGTAGACGTGGTTGAATAATTTGTTTTGAAACAGTAGGCCGACATGTCGACAACGATGGTGAATTATGTCTTTAAGGCTAAACACTATATTGACTTCCATTGTACTAAAAATTTTGAAGAATAATTAACTGTCTATTCATTTTTTTTTTAGTTTAACAGTAAAAAATCAATTGCACAATATTTATTTAAATAATGTATTTGATACTTATGTATGTTTATGAAACAATAAATACGTATTAAGTAACTAATATTTTTTCCTTTTTTAAATATTTATTCTTTCCTTCCTTTTCTTGGCGTGACAACCCAGCGTGAGGTTTAGCCTGCTCAATGGTTGTAATGGATAATTTTTAATATCCATATTCACTAAACATATCACGTGGTCTTTTTTAATGTAATAACGTATTTTAAGATTTTTAAACCTCTTTGAAGTTTATTCACTCTTTTTCTTAATTTTGTTAGACATCAATTTAAAATGTGTTGTTTTAAATAGAATCAAGTAACCATTTTTGTGTAAAAAGTAAATTTTTGTTGAATAACTTACTACCAGTAAATCTACCAGTAAGATAGTTAAAAAAAAGAAGGAAAACCGTGATATGTTATTAAATTTAATAGTAATACAGCTTTGCATTTTTCTGCATACATCCCTGAATTCTCGAGGACTCAAGGCATATTGATTTTGATGGAGATCGGTTAAGGGAAAGGGTACCCACACCTAACCTTGCAACGTTTTATATTTTAACAAGGTTAATTTTATTTTCTATGACAAAAGATAACTGCCGTTAATTCAAATATAATCAAGTAATTTTTTGTATATGTGCCTGAGTTGTAGAGGACAAACTTGATTTTTGTAAAAATCGGTTAAGTGGAAGGGGTAGTTTACTTGAAACATTTTGTTTTAACAAGAGTAATTACTTCCATGTTCCATAAGGAAATGGAAGTATGGTGATGGCGAGAAAAGTCGTGTTCGAGATAAGGGCTGATTCTGATTGTAATACCCTCAAAACATGAAGAAAAGTAATTTTCCGAAAAGTGTCTGTGTGTAGAAGTTTTCCTGTGGCGAAAGATAACTGCGGTAAATTCAAATAAAACCAAATAGTCTGTTGTATCTGTGCCTGATTTGTAGAGTACTCAAGGCCTGTTGATGTTGGTGTAGATCGGTTAAGCTGAAGGGGTAGTTTACCGGCAACGTTTTATGTTTAACACGAGTAAAGTATTTAATTTTGATAAATAAAGTATCCTGAAAAGAATGTCATAATAATCCACTGTAAAAAGGTAGATGAAATATATATAAATAAAAAGGGTAGTTGAAGGGGAGGGGGTAATTTCCTATAAATGAAAATGATAGTTGAAATGAGAGGGGATAATTTTTTATATTTATGTGTACTACGTTATCCTCACCAAAGAAGTAGTTTGTTGTTAAAATTCCTCCTCGGGCTGTTTGGCCGTGGTACAATGTTTTCTAATAAACCAGACGTTTCGGCAGTGCCATCGACTGACATTATCAGTGAAAATGGAGTGCGCTAACGTGAGGTGGTATACGTTACTTACCACAGTACTGTGGTTAAGGCTGAAGTAAGAAGTAGTTTCTATGGAAATATTTCATTTCGAAAATGATTTTAAATACGAAAACATCTCGTATAAATCTTAGAACACGGAAGTCATGTATGGTTCTCCATACTGATATTTTAAATATTTATCTTTTCCTTTTTTTTCTTTGCGTTACAACCCAGCGTGGGTTTTTAAAATTTACAACTGTCTCTGTATATATTTACTCTTCTTTTTAAATTTCGTTACATATAAATTTAAAATGTGTCGTTTTGAATAGAATCCAGTAACCACTTTTGTGTACAAAGTAAATATTTCTTGAAGAATTTACTACCAGTAAATCTACATAAGTGACATTAGGTGAAAGGAGAAGAAAACCCGTGATATGTTATTAACTTTAATACTAATACAGCTCAAAATTTTATAAATCGTTTCACCTGTAACAAGCTTATGTAGCTCTACAAGTAAATTCTTTTTTTTTTTTTATCGTAACAAATGCACATTTAATTACATTTTAAAAAACATGTTTTTCCTTCTTTTAATCACTAATTTCACCAAAAAGTCTTTGACAAAATTTTTGTACATGTTAATTTACTGTGTGATATTATATACTTGTACATTCAACTATCATAAGTATCTTCAAATTGATTATTTTATCCTGGTTACTGGTAAACACTCGTTTCTTTCCTACAATGACGGTGAAGCGAATATTTTCATTAGGTGCATAATGTACATACAGTACCTATATTTAATTAACTGAAATTAGACCAAGAAACTTTGTTTTATCTTGGCTAGTGGCGCGTGCGTTATGTTAGCTATGACGTAGGCTACACGGGTTAGTAGCCCTAACTGTTCTGCGGTAATCGTTCCGCAAAGTGCTTGTCGCGGGCAATTAAAGTAGCCTGTCTTGTGTTCAGTCTCCGATGCAGTGAGCGACCCAAATTTCTCCTTTGTGTGGTCGCCGTTACACGCCGCAGCATTGACCGACAACATTGGGTATCTCTCAGAGATAATATAAAATGCATCTCATACTAATTTGCGGTTTCATTAAATAAGGTTTTGGCTTTCGTCAAAGTAATCATTCAATTACTTATTATACTACGCTTGAGTTCTAGGCCGTATTTAGAATTGCATTTGACTGTAGTAATGGTTTAATTAAGAAAGTTGTGTTAGTGGTTATAATCACAAACACAATTATCACTGTTGCACACCACTATAGAAAGATTATTCCGATAAGCGCTTTCAAGCTTCTGAGCTCATCGTCAGATCGGAAATAACAACAACATGATAAAACAAGCTCTTCACACCCCTACCCGCCTGACTGTCCGCACACACACACACACCCACCTCCAAACAAGCCGTAAGTCAAATGTCCCTTCCCAACCTCCGAGCCCTGTTAACTCCGTCTGTACAGTTACATATTTTTCTTGCACATTCCGTGTGTGTGTGTGTGTGTGTGTGTGTGTGTGTGTGTGTGTGTGTTTGTGTGTGTGTTTGTGTGTGTACATTCTTTTCAAAGCCTTACGTTGAAAAGCCTTTCTCATTCACACTTTTGGGCGTGGTCACACACCCTTATTTCAAAAACATCCATATAAGCAATTTATCTTATCCGTCATCTACCTTTTACTTCTTAATTATATTATAAAATATATTTTCATTATCAAATTTAGTTGTTTATTGAACCATATTTTACTTAAGTAAAATATACATTACATATTGTAATGATGTTAATTTTATAGCGCTAAAATATTTTTTGTACAGTTTTTAATTACTATTTATTGGTAATAGAATTTTCCTGTGCCTCGTTACTGAGAGCGATACAGCGGTTTTTAAGCTACATATCTTGAACAGCTGTAATTAACGGAAACTCTATAGTCAAATCATGTTGTAGGAAACTATATAGTTTAATCTTATGTTAATGTGACTAGACGTTACAATGAACGCCTCATGGCTACATTGTATATGTTTTTTTTTATTTATTATCAAAATACCCTTATACCATATTGGTGTCGGGTTACATCAATATATGATAAGTACATCAACTACACTCAATATACAAATTTTTTCCATCTTACTCTATCCATTGACAATGTCTTCGCTTCCCTCCAGCCCAAGCCTCTTTCTCTCAAAATGTTTCACATCATTCCATCCCAAGTCAGTCGCGGTCTTCCTCTCTTCTTTCTCCCCCCTGATTTTGCCTCCCAGACCTGTTTTACCATTCTATCACTATCCATTATCTGCATGTGTCCCCACCAGCATAGTTGTCTCTGTTCAATAAAATTCAGAATCGATATCACTTCCAGATCCTCTCTTATTTGTGTATTATTACTCTGTTCTTCCTTATTACACCCACTACTCTCCTAAGATATTTCATTTCTGCCTCCTGGATTTTACTTTTTTGGCTTTTGGATAGCACCCACGTCTCACAGCCGTATGTTAAAACCGGTCTATATACTGTTTTATACACACTCATTTTCGTTTTCCTTGATATCACCTTCTTATTTATAAATCTACTCTTCGTATTGTTTAAATTAGCAGCCATCCTTATTTTTCTTTTATAAAATTGCTAAACTGCTATAATTGTTTTTATTATTTAGACAAAGCTTTTCGTCATTACTGACATCTTCAGGTCTTAAACAACCTGCTATAATTGTTTTTATTATTTAGACAAAGCTTTTCGTCATTACTGACATCTTCAGGTCTTAAACAACCTTGTTTAAGACAGGTTGTTTAAGACCTGAAGATGTCAGTAATGACGAAAAGCTTTGTCTAAATAATAAAAACAATTATAGCAGTTTAGCAATTTTATAAAAGGAAAATATAAATCTACTGTTTAATGCATATTATACTTTCATTGCCTTTTCAATTCTTTCATTTAATGCGGCTTCTCGTTTCCCATTACTGTCTATTATAATCCCTAGATATCTGAATTGTTTGACTTCTTCTCTCTTCACTCCTTCAATCTCTATATTTATTATTTTCTCCCCCATTACCATTACCTTTGTTTTGGTCTTATTTATTTTCATCCCTTTTTCCTGGAGGACTTCATTCACTTGTAGCCATTAGCACTACATCATCCGCAAAAGCCCCTTCTGCTACTTCTATACTTCGTTCCTGTATCCAACATGCATTTTCTTAACCTTCAGTTAACACTTCTTAATAATGTCGTCCATATACAAGCTGAATAATGTCGGACTCAGTCCACCTCCTTGTCTTAATCCATAGTTTGTTGTAAATCCTAACGACCTCATATTTTTACCAATTACATAATTAACATTATTTTTGTATAACCTCTGTACTACCTTAATTATTTTTCTCCTTATTCCTCTATTTTTTAAGCTTTCCCACATTTTTGTTCTAGGCACACTATCGAAAGCCTTCTCAAGATCAATAAAAGCCAAACATACCAATTTATCTTGTTGTATCGACTTCTCAGCTATCTGTTGCAGAGTAAAAATGTGATCCTGCACACTTCTCCCGGATCTAAAGCCACTCTGCGATTCCCCCAAACTATTTTCTAAAATTGGGACCAATTTATTATTAATTATATGCTCATTTACCTTAACAATTGAATTTAACAGATTGATACCCCTATAATTATTACAATCTCTTGCGTTACCTTTCTTAAAAATAGGAACTATCAGTGCTTCCTCCCATTCTCTTGGTATGTCTACACTTGTCCACGCTTTATTGATAATTTCTAAAAGTATTTCTTTCCCCTTTTTCCCCATATTCTTTATCATTTCTGCTGTAATTTTATCTGTTCCAGGTGATCTTCCACATTGTATATGTTATAAAACCTATATTATAAGGCACTCACTACTTTTTTCTGTTATTAAAACTAGGCTACTTTCTAATTATTCTTTGATCCATATTTTGTTTTTGAATATTCAACTTAAAGGAAGCAAAGGCTTTATTAAATAATGAGGTTTGAGGTTTCATTAAATAAAATTTTGGTTTTCTTCAAAGTAATCATATAATTACGTGTTCTGCTACGCTAGAGTTCTATGCTATACTTAGAACTGAATTTTGACTATAGTAATAATGTTAATTTCGTACCGTTTAACATTTTGTTTGCATTTTTAAAGTGGTTTTTATTGGTAAGCTAATAGACTTTCGCTGTGACCAAACTCAAACTCATTGTGATGTTGCTGTTTTGGAACTACATATTTTACTTTACTATAATGAACAAACTGTACTATAATTAGCAGTTTTTCACTTGAGCCAAATATGCAAAGAATATAATCTCAGAACCAACCCAGAACAGGAAAGTTATGGCTTTTAAAGGAAGGAATCTCAAACGTTCTAAGACAATTACAAACAAACAGTATTTAAAAAGGTAACTTATTTCAATTTTCTAGGGTGCATTGTAACTTATGAGCATAGAATTGAAACTTGCACCATGATGAGAAATGATGAACGAGGTATACAAACAAGTGAAATGAAGCTCTGGAGAAAAACCAAAGTTTGGACCCTTAGAGATCAAATACAAAATGAAGATATAAGAACCAATTTAAACATATATTCTATTCCCAGCAGAATAAAGGAAGGACGAATAAAATGGAGGCTGCAAATCGAGAGAATGGAATATATGAGACTACTAAACAAGTAATAAGATACAGACCTCAAGGAATACGAGATATAGGTATACAAAAAGGAAGAGATGGGTTCAGTGAAGGCGGAACAGGCTGTAAGCCTATACCTTGACGTGGAGAAGAAGAAGAAGAAGAAGAAGAAGAAGAAGAAGAAGAAGAAGAAGAAGAAGAAGAAGAAGAAGAAGAAGAAGAAGAAGAAGAAGAAGAAGAAGAAGAAGAAGAAGAAGAAGAAGAAGAAGAAGACTATAATTAACTGAAACTATGTAGTTAAATCATGTTTACTATAAGCGTATAATGTTAATGTTACTGGACGACTTACAATGAACTCCCCGTGGCTACATTTATATAATAGTTTTATTATAATTCACTCATTACTGTTTTATTAGTACTGTACTTTCTAATGATGCGTTAATTCGTATTTTTTTTCTTTCCAATAACCAACATAAAGGAAGCAGAGATTATACACATTCTAGCCAGCAATACTATTTACGTATGAGGTATTGTCAAACCAGTGGTCTCTGAGTTGACTTCTTCAGGTTCACAGAAATTTCACCACGTTGGTTGGCCTGAATGTTAGGATTTATCGCATTACAATTTGTAATATGTTCAGAAAAACATTTTTTACAAAACACGGTTATACCTTAAGTAAACAGCTTGCACATTAAAGCTAACATTAGGATTGTTAGTAGCAAGACATAAACCAAAATTAGGTTAACCTGATTTTCAACATTAACGTTATTGTTCCACGTAACATAAAACTTATTAATTTTTTTTATTTGGTGTTCTCCCCCAAGCCAGGTCTTTAAATGGTAAAAGCTCTCCGAGCTGTTCTATTGCATTCCAGTCTTTTCTTTTCTTTTCTTTGTAACAGCAACCTCTGATTGTTATTCTGTCTATTAACTTCATTCTTCTACGCTCTCCTCTTTTCCTCCTTCTATGACACCCTCTATGGCAGTTGTAAGCAAGCAGTCTCTTCTTAAACAATGACCTAACCAATTCCTTTCCCTAATTTCTATTACTTTCTGGATTCTTCTCTTTTCCCCTATTCTTCTTAAAACTTCATCATTCCTTACTTTATCAACCCACCTCACTTTATCCATTGCTCGCCAAACCCACATCTCAAATGCTTCTAATCTTTTCTCATCCTCCTTCTTCAGTGTCCATGTCCCTGCACCATATAAAGCAATGCTCCACACATACAATTTGGCCAACCTTTTTGTTAAATTCTTATTAATTTTCCCACACAGCAGTCTTTTCTTCCCATTAAATGCTTCTTTCGCTATAGCAATTCTTATTCTAATTTTACGAGTGCAGGACACATCTTCACTTATCAAGCTTCCAAGACTTATTAATTAATGGTAAGAATTCTTTTAAAATTCTGATTGTTAAAAAACTCTTATATTTCGTAACTCCCTGTTAACTCTACTTTCCGTTATCTCGTGTCATCTTATACTTACAATTACAAGAGTCCACAAATTTTCAATTTAATTTATTATTCTAAAATTGTGTCATTCTCTATTTTTGCTTACTTAGATATAATTAGTATATTAAATATGAAAATTTTAACGTGTACTAAAATAAAGAAATAAATGTATTACTTAATACGGGGAGATATATTTTACTTATTCAATCATATTATACCTTGCATTAATGTGCACATCTAAAAACCGATGTAAACATTCCAACACATTGGTCACATCCGTAAACTCCTCACTAAGTTCTTTCCTCTTGTTTCAATTAGAAGTTGGCCACGCCTCCTACCCTTGCTCATTGCCTATGCAGCCTCTATAGACACGCACGAATCTGTCAAATTCCTCTATACCCGTCGGGGAGAATTCCCAATCTGTCCCTAACCTTTATCAATATACTTCAACGTTTCTTCATTACAAATAAATCCACATATTTGTCAGTTTACTTTAATTTTTTTGTAATTTTTGTTTTTAATATTTTAAACGACACATACAATTTCCTTTTTTGATTACGCTATTTTGTACTTTCAATATTTGCACATTTTTGACAGGGCTTATGTGCACGTTTTCCTCATCACCAAAGGGCAAAAATAGCACTAAAGTAGCAATTATGTCAACAAATCTTTGACAGCTTGAAAAATTAACAAAAATTAAGTAATTAAATATTGCCTGAATAGTCCGTCTTGTGGTTCACTTGTTTATATTAAAACACAACGCGTTCCGGAACTAAAGTTCCATCCTCAGGTTATTTTCCTCGTTAGAGGTCGTCACAACATTAAAACACAAAACACAAAGAACAACAACATTTAAAACGCATATATAAAACAATCATTAGCGCGCGAGAATAACGGTGCGCACCGCGAGGAAATTACAACGACACTGCTGTCTCTGGTCAACACATTCATTGTCTTATCTGTGACGTAAGTCTCAGACGTTCTGAGACTTGTAAAGCCGTATCGTATAGCGCGTTTGAGTGAAAATTCAAATGATCGTTTAATAAATGTTCAGGGTATAATTTATGTGCCTTATAAATTTCGAATTCCTCAGCGGCATCCACATAACGGCCTTTTTTACAAACATGTAAAGGTGCAAAATTTGTAGCCAGGTTTGTGTAATTATGGTTACTATCCATTAAATGTCGGCCAAAATTAGATTTTGTTTGACCTAGATCTTTTTTTAGGTACATGATCTTTAAATCGTTGTAAAAACGATCTCCCCGTCTGGCCTATATAATAGCACTTACAGTCACTACACTTAATTTTGTAGATGCCGACCTGAGACGGCAGTGTCGTTGTAACTTCCTCGCGGTGCGCACCGTTATTCTCGCGGGCTAATGATTGTTTTAAATATGTTTTTTAAATGTTGTTGTTCTTTGTGTTTTAATGTTGTGACGACCTCTGACGAGGAAAATAACCTGAGGATGGAACTTTAGTTCCGGAACGCGTTGTGTTTTAATATAAACAAGTGAACCACAAGACGGACTATTCAGGTAATATTTAATTACTTAATTTTTGTTAATTTTTCAAGCTGTCAAAGATTTATTGACACAATTGCTACCTTAGTGCTATTTTTGCCCTTTGGTGATGAGGAAAACGTGCACATAAGCCCTATCAAAAATGTGAAAATATTGAAAGTATAAAATAGCGTAAACAAAAAAGGAAATTGTATGTGTCGTTTAAAATATTAAAAACAAATATTTTTCCGAAGGCAAAAAATTGTCGGTCCCAACCTTCGGCAGGAAAAGTAACGGTGACCGTGTTTTTGATTATCAGGGTGTGCTGCTCTTCGATTTTAAAGAACCTTGTGTAAACATTAACGATGAGCGATATGCAGACAGCTTAAAGCGCTTACGAGTCAGCATCAAGAACAAACGTCCCGGGAAGCTTACAAATGGTGTCATTCTTCTGCAAGATAATGGTCGTCCCCATGTAGCACAGACGATTCAAGATCTGCTTGGTCGTATGAAGTGGGAAGTCTTACGACATCCACCTTACAGTCACGACTTGTCCCCGTCCGATTATCATGTTTTTGGCTGATCAGAGAAATCACTAAAAGGACGGCGGTGAAAATGGACGCTGAGGCAGTTTGCTGTTAGCGAATGGTTCCTCAAACACCCGCAAGATGCACTTTTACAGATTAGTGCAAAAGTGGGACTCTTAATGTTAATGGAGACTTCATTTAAAATCGTTGAATAAAAAATGCTTTACAGCCTCTAAATATGTTTCTATTGAACAATTCTCGTAGCCTACATTTTAATTTATACATTCATTTTCATGGAAGTGTGGTTTTTATCAATATTGTTGTTTCTAGTTTTATGAAAAACAGTTTGTCTTCCTACCGTTACATCTACGCCATTATCCTTTAAAATGTTTTTCTTATTTTCTATATGTTCCAGTATCCGATATATGTTACATAACTCACATATTTATTGTCTCGTTTTCCTCATCTTTTGCGTGCTCACGCAATATTACAATCTCGCAGTTACTATGTTTATTAAATATTATCGGATTTAAATTGTTATTTTTTTCTATAGGCTATGCTTAACTCTTTTTAGTTCCATATAAATACTTTCATCGTCTTCTGAATAATTACTTCTTCTGTAGCAAAATGAGTTTACAACCAACATTGTACGTATAACTAAACATAATGAGATTCCTCTGGTAATATTTAATCTATATCAGCTTCCTTCTACAACATGCAAAACAAAACCAGCCATCGTTTAGTTTTTGCATTTTAATGTGAATAATTTATTGATATTCCACCTCCGTCTTTTTGGAATTTAATTGTAAGCCTATGCTGTTTTCCGTTAACTTCTTTTTGTAAGCATTCAACTGTTTTACTGGATCCTTTTTAAACAACCGAAATAATACATACCTAAACCATCCCTTTACTTTGCCCTTCGTTTCCGATGCTCTTATTTTTGTTTTTAATTTGTTTATGTTTTAGTTTTAATTTGTTGCCAATATTCCAAAAATTAACATAAGTAAATGGAAAGAACACTATGAAAAACAATTAACAGAGAACAGAAATGAATATAAACAAATGATATACCGAATAAGAGAGGAAGAAATAGAGAATGTGGAACCCATTTTATCAAGGGTGGTAGAAAATACAGTTAAAGAAATGAAGAACAATAAATCCACTGGACCGGGAAGGCATTCCTATTGAATTGGTGAAATATGGACCAAGTATTTTGTGGAAACTATTAACAAATATTTTTAATAAGTTAATGATTAAACGAGAAGAATTGCCACAAGATTTTAACATCTCTTTGATTAGTTCTATATATAAAAAAGGGAATAAGCAAGAATGTAATAACTACAGGATGATTCGTGTAACTAGTTCAATATGGTCGAATCCTAAAAAAACAGAACTGAAGGAGACACTGGTAATGTGGAAGAACAGAGTGGATTTAGAGCGGGAAGATACTGTGTCGACAACATATTTTCGTTGCGACAAATAATTGAGATACGAAAGAAAAGGAATTTAGAAACGCATTTGGTATTTATAGACCTCGAAAAGACTTATGACAATGTCCCACTAGTCAAATTATTTGAAACTTTAGAAAATATCTTAAACCAATTGCTAATATCTTTTGTTCCCCTTCTACTAATTCAGTACCCGTGATGTTAGCTACACGTTCACCACAAGTTTCTCCATGATTCCCGTTTTTAATAGCAGTTCCCCCTCTTCTGACAATATTGTTGCGATGATCTATTGATCGTCGTATGGTACAGGAGAAAACAAAATACAAGACACCAATTAAGTCACTAATCGCCAGCTTTAATTATCACAGTTAAACAGTTTGTAATCAACAAGATAGTCTCTTACAACAAATCAAATAAAAAAATTGTTCACACGCAATAAAATGTCAACTAATATAAAAGACAACTGTATTACAATTGTCCCGCACAAATATAAAACACATAACACTTCTTCGCCACAGTACTTCGAACCGCACTGGAATATATCGCAACTCAAACTGAACTGAGCGTCGCTGAGTACATGTGTTTATGCCCCGCCGAAATACCAGAATATTCCAGACTGCGCGTCAAGAATGCTACTTGAAAACACCAGAACGTAATTAACTGCAGCATTGCACACAGCGCGCGCGGACTGGTGAAATCTGGATCAGTCTCCGCGGACTTCTGACAAGTGTCACGTAATTGTCCTTCATCTCAAAGTAGCAGCAATATGCACGCATGCGCAAATTACAGCCAGAAATATTGATAATTTTTTAAAGTTTTTTAATTTCTTTTTACGTAATGTCAACAAACAGATATATAATATATTCTTCTGAACTAAAGTGTTCTATATAATTTTATGTGTCACTCCAATAGTTATATGTTAAACTTACTTACTTTTATATTGCAACTCATTACAAGCTGTTGTACAGTATTAAGGACTATTGCATTCACAACTCACATAAACTTAGAACAGTTAGTGTCACACAATAATGAATTTTAGGACTCGCTTTCTTAAAACTGGTGTTTTTCTACAGACTAATTTCAACAATCCCATAAAAGAGAAACCTTACTACAGTGTGAATTCTACTTTTATAAAGTGTGTGATTTTTCAAAAATAATTTTAAATTCTACTTTCTTCAAAATAATTTGATAATATATAATATAAGCGTACACATTTTGCTACTACATTTCATTAGAATTTAATACCAGAGATTTCATTTGTAAATAAAGAGGTAACCTGGATTCCAAAGGTGGCCTCTTTTTCTACGGATTAGTTAATCTATAGGTAAACTATAGGCTTATGTGTACGTTTTCCTCATCACCAAAGGGGAAATTGTTTTATCACTCAGCCAATGAAAGACTCTGCTGTGCACATAACTACTGAGCACTCTATCAAAACATTGTTGTTTTGTGGCATCAACTAGATAGTTAAGCTAGCAAGATTTAATTCAGTGACCATAACAGAATATGTCCTACAACAATGGAACTAAAGTAGGCGTAATGTCACTAAATCTTTGGCAGTTTGAAAGAGTAACAAATAATTGTTAAATATAGGACTAAAATGCTATTTTTTAAGTACTGAACTTTGACAGCTGTTTTATGAACCAAACTATAGATATTTTCAATGAAGACCTTAGTATAGAATCCAAAGGTCAAGTTATAAAATTACTAAATTGATTAAAATTACCGTACCCATATATTTATATCTAGTTGTCTTGTATGTTCATCATCTTCTTTCACAGCACTACACTTTATATACTATTGAAACTTTCTCTTGTGAAAACTTACTTGTCTTTTTCGTCGAACGCATTTCGGCGTCGTATTCGCCTTCGTCAGCTTAGAAACAGACTGCCAGTACTTAGTAACGGTTGTTGCTTGGAAGGTATAGTGGGGGTGGTGTGTAGAGGAAGGGGATTGGCGCGGGGATCCAAATTATTGTTTGTTTTTTGTATAATTTTGTATACAATTTTCGACACAATTATACAAAAAACAAACAATAATTTGGATCCCCGCACCAATCCCCTTCCTCTACACACCACCCCCACTATACCTTCCAAGCAACAACCGTTACTAAGTACTGGCAGTCTGTTTCTAAGCTGACGAAGGCGAATACGACGCCGAAACGCGTTCGACGAAAAAGACAAGTAAGTTTTCACAAGAGAAACTTTCAATATTATATAAATTTATATCTATATCCTCCAAATATAGTATCTCTATTAATTCATAAACAACTTTCACTCTATGATTATAGTTATCCGAGCTGTTTGGCCGTGATCCATGGTTTATTTCCAAACCAAACGTTTCAACAGCTCTAAAGGCTGCCATCATCAGTGGAATATTTAAAATCCTGAACGTGGGGTGTTCACGTCAGGCCTACAGTACTGGGCTGTTGAAACGTTTGGTTTGGCAATAAACCATGGACCACGGCCAAACAGCACGGATAACTTTAATCATACAACTGACACCTGCCGCGAAAGCCTGAGGACAATGTTAAAGCTTTCACTCTAATTTATCCATCTTTATAGAATAAAGATTGTGCCAATATCGCCTTAAACCTTTAACTACACGCATTCTTATCTTCAAAGAAACATGTCTTAAAGTAATCCACTGAAACTGTTTTACTAACAACGAACGCTCTTCTAGATGCCTTTAAAATAGAGATGCTTTACTGGATTTCCCTACGTATACGTACATTACGTTGGTTATAGATCGCAGCATTCTTCTAACGGAACGCTAATTAACTGATCCTCAAACTTTACCGTTTTATTATTATTGGTAGCATCCATGATTCTTTTCAAAATCAGTGGTGTTAAATTTTTTCACGATGTCCTTTAGTCACGCATACCAGCTTAAGAATATTCGCTCTCACTACTTGAAAACAAAAGCTTTTTCTCGTGTAGGAATATTGCACGTGCAAAACGTATCGTTCTGTGAAACTCGCATTCCCTAGTGTGTCAAGTGGTTGTAGAGTCTCAACTGACTGTGCTTGACCCAACAACACTTGCCAATGTAACAACACTTGACTTTCACTTCCATCTAGTTTCAACATTCTAGAGAAATGTTTACTGGCAACTGAGGTCGAAGTTGGAATTGTATGCAAATGTATTTATGTTTTCCGACTTTTTATATTTACAGTGCTATTTATTCGGAATTAAACTGACAAAAAATGTAGTTAGTGATTTTAAAGCATTACCATTGACAGTTACGTGTCAGTGATATATTTTAATACGTTGTAAGCATATATAATTATTATTACTAGCATATATTAACATCTAACGCTATGTTAGTTATTATTTAGTGTACAATAAAAGGCAAATAATCAAATAATTCGCATTTATGTTGAAAATAAATTTTGTATATTTCATAATTATTTGGACTTATACTTGTAAAGCACACAGTAATGTATTACAAAGAAGGCACAGAAATTATTTTAAATTAAAAAATGAAATATAATCAAATAGACAGTAATTCCTTGTTTTCAGTTTGATTCTATCGAAATTCCTTTTAATATTATTAAATTTAATTTATTTATTTCCTACAAGTAATTAGTGTCTTTTGTCCTTTCATTTTTATATATTATCTATTATATATTTTGATACAATATTTCATATTCTAAGCCGCCCAAAAAAATGCACAGTTTAAATAGCGTGGACAAAGTTCAGTGTAATAAGTTGTACCAGCACCAAACTAAATACCGTTTAAAAGATGAACTTATTCAACACTGACACTCGGCTATAAAGCCAATAAAAAATTAATCTAACTTATATACCCTACTGCTTAAAGTACTCATACATTCCCAGATTTATAAAATGTTACTTCATTATAACAAATATCAAAATTTCAAGAAATGAATCTTTCAGAAATTTTAAAAATATATAAACATATAAGAACTAAAACGTTAATAATAGGAATAAATTCAAATAATACAAAAATTATAATTTTTTAAAAATTAATAATTTTATTAAACAATATATGTTTTTCTATTTTTTAATGTAGGCTACTTATTTCTTTAAGTTCCAGACATAGCCATATTTTCTTCTGTATTCCCCCGTTAATAAATCACTTTCTTCAAACACGTTAAAATAAAAATTATGTTATTTCTTTTCGAACAAAATGCTACCAACATTAATAAAAAATATTGCCAAAATTCTTATCCAAATGTAAATAAATAATTTAATCTACTTAATCTACGAAGTAGTAGTTTCTGTAACACAATGGGCGAAAGAATGCTTTAATGTCTAGCGAAAGGTAAAATTAAAATTACATTTTTAGCAAATTTCAAAATTTTAAAATTGCGACTTTATAAATTTTTGTAAACAAATTCGTATTTTTTTGTTAGATACTTAACTCATTAAAAGTAAGAAAAACTAAGTAACTACTGTACAGTGATTTTTATTAGAACGGCAACAAACATAATTTTTAGTAAAATTCTACCAAGAGATTTGGCAGTTCAATAAAAAAATATAAAATATTTTAAATAATTGTGAATAATTTTAAGTAAATATATTACAATTAAATATGTTTGTGGAAACAGCGTAGCCATTGAATGACGTTAATTATAAGTTTTAAATCTGTCATTGTTATCTCAAGCGTACATGAAACTATTGTAGTTTACATTTTCTTATGGTAGGAAATCGCACGCTGGGACGTGGGCCGGGTTTAGCGCCTTGAGTGTAAGCGCTTGGAACCGATTTGTTAAGAAGCAGCTACATCAAGCCCAACATATCCAGTTATAGGCAGCTTAGTATTGGCAGCAGAATCGTTGGCGCTAGCGTTCAGTACAAACTTTGACTTGCTTTTACCATTGACTTCGTGTGGGCATCGCAGGAAATTTTAAAAGTCAGTTTCCATAATATTGCCAAGAGGTCCACTGATTTTGAATACCTGGGCTACAATGTGTCTTATAATGCAAGCAACGGCGTTGTGAATAAGATGAATAAGTTCAACCTTATGTGCGGGACCATTAGGCGAACTCTTAAGTCAGCAAGTAAAGGAACACGATTAAAATTCTACAAGGCGGTGGCTCTTCCCACACTTCTTTATGATTCTGAGAATTTGTTTCTAACAAAAAGCCAGGCTAGTTTCATCCATTCATCCAAGCGGCTGAAATGAGATTACCCAGGCACGTGGCAGGGTATACTCTCTATGGTCATAGAAGAAACACAGATATACGGTAGGAACTGAATGTTATGAGTATACTCTACAGGATTGCGTAGTATCGGCTGAATTGGTGGGAACATCTTTGACGAATGGATGACTGCGCATCCCCAAACAACTATGGAACTATAAGCCGAGGGGACGGAGCGGTGTGGGACGTCAGAGGAAGCGCTGGAGTGACCAGCTCTAATCTTTGCCTATTTGAGACCGGAATAAATCATCCTTGGTTTAGTCCTTGAAGATGATGATGATGACTTTACAATTTGTTAGAGGTAAGTGACTTTGGTTTCTGTTATTGATTCTGTAAGCTGTAACCTACAAGTTGAGAAAGTTAAAATAATGCAGATTTACGATTAAAGATTGTTGTTTTCTGAACCATGGTTGCATCTTGAAGTAAAGGAGAAATATGAGCCACGTGGGCAGAAAATGTGAAACTGCAGTTTCCTTTCATAGTAACGGCTGTAGTTTTATCCAGTTCCCGATTGGTGCGAAAATAAGACAGCTGAAGTACACTACTTTCAGTTATTGGAATATTCTCTTCAATCACGTCCCTATTGTGTGATACTGTAGATTAGGCTTCAAAAAGTGAGCTGGTAAAAAAATTGTGATCCTGGTACGTTGAAGACATTATAGGTACACATGTTGCTAGGCGACTGCTTGCGGGTGTTATGTGAGCGGTAAAGGTTACACAATGCTCGTCGCGTTTCTTGTAATCCAGGTGCTCCTGACAGACTGTGGTCTATAATTATACCGGCATCCAGATCAGCGACAAAATACGCCGACCAATCACAGACTCTTTTTGAAGCCAGGCAGTCAATTTTTGATGAGCGACACTTTGTCGTTATCGGAGATTTGGCACTGAAGAGTTCATTTGTGTAAAATATTGTTTTTCCTGTATTAAAGGGAGTTGTCTCTAATGCCTTTAAAAATATCTAGGTTTATATGTCCTGTTGTAAGAAGCCTTTATTAAATATGTTTATATGTTGTAAAATTTTAAGAAACCAATATTGAGTGGCACAGCACAAAAAACACTATTAATATCTTAAATAAGTCAAATGAAATTTTAATTTATAAAATAAAATGAATTACGATTTAGACGAACTAGAAATATTGAAAAGACAAATTATTAGGAAAATACTAGGCTTTAAAAAACTTCAGAAGTTTGGAAATTAAGAAGTAATGATGAAATATATCAAAGTATAGAAAATATAACAGAAATAGTGAGAAAAAGAAGCCTATTATTTTTTGGACATTTATATAGAATGGACGACAGTAGATTATAATATGTAGACGACAGATTTTCAAATATATGTCGGGAAAGAAGTCAACATCAAATTGTATTAAAGAAGTCAACAAAGATTTAAAAAAATAATACAAACGCAAAAGAATCAATGAAAGAGACGTTTTATCTGCAACAGTATTAAAAATGTAGGGAGTCCAGAAGAAGAGAGAGAGAGAAAAGCAGTTTCAAAGTGGACTAAAGACAGGAAGGAAAGACATAGTGAAAAGATGAAAGAATAATGGAGAAAAAGAAAAGAACAAGGAATAAAGACTTGAAATTGGCATGTGGTCCTCAGATGGCCGATACAAATAGGAAAAAGTATGGTTACCTCGTTAAATAATACCACATTCCTCAATTCAAAATAGAAGTGTGTTCATGCCAGAGGAAGAAAATTAATTTTACATGAATTATAATTATTAATAAACGAGAAAACTCCAACGTCTACTTGAAAATAATACGTAGAAATAGGTTTACGTCTTTATTAAAAAATTGATATAGTTATACTATTCTTCAACAACACAAATATCCAGTAATGTTACTTAACGTATCTGACTTGCCAGCTTCATAATGTTTATAATGTTTATAATATTATATACATAATGTATATAATGTTTACAATATTTGGGTAAACGAAATCATAACATTAAATATTATTAAACACCTTACAATCGTATTCCCTTATCATGGCTTCCCTGGTATGTTCATTTGCGATTCTTATTCAATCGTTGTGACCTAATCACTTCAAAAAAAGTTCTTGCGTATTGCCTACATGTGCTTAGTCACCAAATGTTTAGATTTAGGTTGCTTAAAATCTGTGAGGTTTTCAAAGAATCGTGCACTTGTTTTTAAATGGTTCAAAGTTGGTTACGAAAAAACTTGAACAATATTTTAAAATCTTCGTTTTACGCAGAAGCCACCCACAGCAATGGCACATAACAAAGCAGTTGACAATTTATTTTTGTTTGTAAATGCCTTACGTATGTATAAATAATAAATAAAAGAAACTCATTAAATGGTTTTTAGAAAAAAATATAGTTATATAATTTTTGTGTAAGTGTAGTAACTAATAAGCAATATTGTAAAGTAACTTTACTTTATTGGTTATTTAGTGCTCACTATAAACCTTAATTAATTGTACTTTACTCTAATTAAGTCATGATGACCGCTTTCAAGTTCATCGGCTCATCTTCAGATAGAAATCACTACAAAAACTCGTAAATTGCATGTGATTGGGACATTACATTTTATCATAACGACTTTAATCTGAAAATGAGCCGAGACAAGGGCTCATGCTTAGTTAATCTAGTCTGTCACAAAGTGTAATGTATTAACAATTTTTTTTACAATTACACGGTAGCGACTTAGACAACATCTTTTTTACGCCAAAAGGATATGTTGCCAAAATAATTCACTGGAAATATTTTGAGTTTACCGATGCCCGTTTGAAGATTCTTATTTCGAATGCCTAAGACCAGACACAAGCTTCAGTTTGTTTGAACTGTACATCAATGAACCCGTTTATGTACACTTTCTTTAAAGCAACCTCTATACACTATATGTATGTTAAAAGTAGTAGTAAGATTATTAAAGGAAACAGAATGTGTACAAATGGTGTTATTGCCGAGAGAAACAAAATAACTCTTTTAAAATGTCGTGAAGAAGCTCAAAAATATAATGACACTGATTAACGTTGGTTTGCAGACATTCGCCAGTTTATTTTGTTTCTGGCAGCACAGGCGTATGTATTATATAAGTTTCGATAATATCGGAATAAGTTATTTACTTAATAATTGCTACTACTTTGTAAGAGTTAAATCTCTATATTACGTAATAAATAATTGTCTTTTTCAAGAATTAATTTTGAATCGAATGCATGAGCAATTACAATTACAATGTTCAAAATACTTTTACGACGGGCTCACTGATCGTCGTATGGTACAGTGGATAACGAAATACAAGACACCAATGAGATCACTAATAACCGGCTGTAATTATCACAATTAAAAATTTGTAATCAATAAGATAGTCTCCTACAACAATTCAAGTAAAAATTGTCCACATGTAATAATAATGTCAACTACAAAGAATTCCGCACTAATTAGAACACAACACTTCGCTGCAAACACTCTACTACAAGAAACGCTACAAATCCGCGCTAAAAACAGTGCTCTACACCACTGGACTCATAAGTCGTCTGCTATGGTTTTTTTTATATGTAGCGCACGCCTGTTAAAAATCTTGCATCCTCAATGTGCACGCCACATAATGCTGACGCTAATGCGTATCCCAAGTGGCCTCTTGAAGAGTCTAGAACAAACTTAAACGCGGCACCTGGCACACTTGGGGGGGGGAGAATATTCTGGGCTGTTCCATAGGATTCTCGTTACAATACATTGTGAATGCTGTGTACCTTGGATTGAATGGTGTGACTACATTGTGGTCCACGGAGTTTCTTGTAGACGCTGTTGTTAAGAGTAAGGTACGTTGCTGCACTTTAATTCTAACACCAGACAAATATTTAAAAAGAGTGGATTTTTAGAAATAAAAGTGCTGTAACGACAATCGTATCGAACCCGCGAAGAATAGCCGTGAGCGTCCTAGACCCGTCACCCGACTAGTGTGGCAAGTGTTGCCTCAGTCAAGGCCGCGTTCAAGTACGTTCCAGATTACTCTACAGAACACTTGAATACGCTTTAAGTGGCGTTCACGTTGAGGATGGAAGATTTCTAGAAGGCGCGCGCTAACTATAAAAAGTCACAACAGCCGCCTTGTCAGTTCAGTGGTGTTGAGCGATTCCTTTACGAAGTTTATGATCGAGTGTTTGTAGCGAAGTGTTGTTGTGTTCTGATTAGTGCGGAATTCTTTATAGTTGACATTATTATTGCGTGCGGACAATTTAACTTCAATTGTTGTAAGAGACCATCTTGTTGATTACAAATTAATTTTTAATTGTGATAAGCTGGTTATTAGTGATTTCATTGGCGTCTTGTGTTTTGTTTCCCGTTGTGCCATACGAGGTAGACCGTCGTAACACTAGTGCATTTTAAAATGTAGTTCGATTTACTGCATTTTGAATTGTAAATTTTTCTTCTAAATAAATTTCAGGCTCGTTTCGCAGTGACATTGAACAGCATTAGCTGGGCTAGTATTCTCTGCGACATAAGTAGAACGGTCGATCGGTGTGGGACAACCGTTTGTCCACAACGAAGTGCATTATGTAGGTCAGTATGAATGCAATCACTTTGCGCAGATATTACATGTGGAAATGTGGTAAACCTTAAGTGAAATTTAGTGACATATAATTCTTTACTGTCACATTCCTCTGTACCGTTTTCCCTGTGACTGATTTGTCAAAATAGGTGTATTGACAATATGCACATAAATTAGTTATTGATGACATGTTGAAAGCATGGACATCCAGAGTGACTCCGGGAATACAGCTTAACAAATCAATTTGTAAGGGTTCGCTGCTATATGCGGATGACATAGTTGTTACTCAAGAAGTCGAGGATGATTTACAAAGAATTATGTTTCAATTACAAGAAATTGCAAGAGAGTACTCACTCTCAATTTCAGTAAGAAATACCAAAACCTTTGAAGCTTTTAAAGGTAAATATGCAGTAAGGACTAAGATAAACAACATCACTTTAGAACAAGTGAGTCGCTTGAAATATCTCGGCTGTGCAGTAAGCTATGAGTCTGAATATGATATAAGAGAGAAGTCCAATAAATTTGGGAATGTTTGTAGTACGACTGATAGAAATCTTGGAAATAAAACAAGAGACAGCACAAAGATAAAATTTTATAAGACAACTGCAATGCCTAGATCGATTTATGCGAATGAGGCGTCGGTCATGACAAAAAAGGAATGCGGTAAGATTCAAAGTGCTGAAATGCAGTTTTTTCAAAATACTTTAAATTATACATTGTATGAAAGAATAAAGAATGAAGATATCAGAAGCAGAAGTCGAAGCAAAGGACACAAATGAAAATATAAAATTATTTTAATTTACAGAAGACAATGGTGGGATCATCTGCAAAGGATGACAGAGAAAGGATTGCCGAAAGCAGCAGTGAACTATAAAGACAGTGGTAGAAGAGACCTGGGTCGTCCGAGGATGAGATGGTTGCCAGAAGAGGTTTATGTAACCTAATCCTCAAAGAGGAGAAGAAGAAGGAGATTAGTTGATTTCACATTACATTAAATTTATTTTCCTTTGATTCTGTAATAAATTCTATTTGAGTTAGCTTTGTCCGCAGCAAGTTAAGAAACGTTTTAGCGTGTATGTTCCAATGATGTATTTCTTCAAAAGTCCATTAAAAAATGTTTTAGTAAAGGAAAACTAATTTTAACCATTTATCAACGTAAAACTTGTTGCTAGTGAGTTGTCTACTAGCAATAAGGCGTTTGATGTCATTTCTATGAAACGCTTCAAAGCGACAAAAAAAAAACTACTAAGACGATTTTCCTGTGACATAAGTGACCTAGATTGTTTTCATTGTAATAAAAATATTGTTGTAAATACTTGTATCTGTTGTGTACTTTTTCTATTTACGGGCGTCTGCTTAGATAACATCAACTTACCCAAACTTGCTCAGAAAAATATCATTTCAAAACAAAAATATATTTGAAGCGAAAAAAATTATTTCCATCGATTGAAGAAAAAAATAATTTTTTCTAGTCTATTGAATTCTGAAATATCTAATAAAATTCTTCATCTGCGCTCAAATCTTTATTTGGCCTATGTAGTTTTTACAAAAATACAATTAATTTCTATGTCTTAAAATGTTCTTAATATTTTGAATTTATTAGATTTGATTTAATTACTTTAAATTGTAGAATACAAATGTTTTCCTAAACATCTTTCTGGAATTGGATTAGAATTTTTTAATTCCTTTGTTCTGTTTTTGTTACGTTTCCACGAGACTTCGCTTTCTATGTAATGTGCCTGCAGCTGGAATTGATGTATACGCTTGTAACAAGAGAGAAAGAAAGTGAGAAGAGACCCGTATAGAAAAGAAGAGAAGGACAGATTGAGAGAGGGGGAGAGATAGAGAGAGAGAGTGAGAGAGAGAGAGAGAGAGAGAGAGAGAGAGAGAGAGAGAGAGAGAGAGAGAGAGAGAGAGAGAGAGAGAGAGAGAGAGAGAGAGATATTTAGGGGTTGCTGAATTTTGAGTAAAGATTAATGAGTACAGTCAGTTCGTTGGTTCACTTTCCTTCTCTCTTGGTACGTAATAATTTATATCATAATATACTGAGTTTAGCCTCTGCTTTTGTTTTCAACTCTACTTTTGTTTAAATTTCATCCAAAAATTTGACATTGTCCTGAAATATTTTAATGAAGTATTCTGGAATTTCTTTCATTATGTAATAACAACACGACGGATATCAAATGTTTGTTTTAAAACGACTTTATAAGAAAAAGAAAGAAAGTGCTTCCGATTATGTTGCTTATGCGATAATATCCGTGTAATAACATATTATCGTGTAGAAAAATTAGTTTTAAAGTAAACCACTTTAGTAGCAGTTATGTGCGTCCTTTGTTGCTTTTACAAATCATAATTCTTTACGTTTATGTTCAATGAAGAGACTCATGATTGTTTCTTCTCTCTAGATACATTACTCCGTATTTAATGTTACGTTTTGGCAATAATAAGACAGGAATAATAAATAAGTCATTATGTTTTGTTATTCACTGATAATAATAATATTATCAATATATTTCAGAAATTTAATTAAGAAAGTTTGTTAGTGGTTATAATCACATACAGAAATATCACTGTTGCACACTACTATAGAAAAATTATTTCGATTAGCTCATCAGATGATTTCCGATCACTTCTGGTCTGACGATGAGCTGTGAAGCTTGAAATCGCTAATCGGAATAATTTTTTCATAGTGGTGTGCAACAGTGATAATTCTGTTTGCAATACATTTCAAACATTAACTACACAGTAACACGTTTTACATTTACTACAAAAATTTATTTTTTTCCTTTTATACTACCTTGAACGTTTTTAGGTATTGGCGAAATGAAATTTTAAAACTAAAATGTTTCAAACGCCTAGATCCTGCTAGCAGATATATGTCGTACGTGATTTACGGTACGTTAATTTGAGGTTTACGGGGAAACAAATTACATTTCTTACAAATTTTAATGACAATTTAATTAAGCACTAAGCGTTACATATATTATCTTTTAGTTCACTGCCTTGCCCATCATTTTACCTTGCCCATCCGGTAAAAGTATGCTCTAAAGTACCCACGGTTTGTCAGGAACTGAGTGGGAGTATACGTTAACCTCTCCGTGATTGCACTTTATCCACGAGCCCAGATTTCCAATCAACCTGGCCCTCTATATTTCAAACGATATGACTATTTAGGTAAGTTATTACGTAGCAGAGAGAAGAGAAGTGGCTCATTTGATATATACTTAAGATAAATATTTCTACTAGTAATTTTATACAAACCACTATGTTGAATTTAGTATTGACGAGCGCTTTCGGCAGTCAAGCCGTCTTCAGGTCATTTACCAACCATTTAGCCATTTAGGTTGGTAAATGACCTGAAGATGGCTTGACTGCCGAAAGCGCTCGTCAATACCAAATACAATATAGTGGTTTGTACAAAATTACTAGTAGAAATATTTGAGACCACTAACATTCCAAAATAACAATAAATTAAGATAAATATTCAGGTGTTTATAAACCAACTAGCTGTCGCCCGCGGCTTTGCACGCAAATATTTGAGTTTTAATAAGTATTTTAATATAATTTTTATTGTCCATGTCTATATGGCGTTCTGCCAGCTTGTACAACAATTCTGTACTCATTAGTCAAACTCTCTCCAAAGCTGTTTTCAACATTTGTACTATTTTAACTTGTACTAAATTATAATGTTGGTGGTGCAACAGCCTTTGGAGATTTAAAAGTGCCTGTTTATAAAATCTTTGGAGAAGTTTATAAAGCACCTGTTAAATAAAAAACGCTAAATACTTTATTTTAAGGGTTACTGTGTTAGAAGCAATCTATAACACATTAAACCTTACGTTTTCGTCAATCATTGGTATTATTTATTTCAGCAGTATACTAAAAATAAAAAACCGTTGTGACCTAACATCACAAATAAGAACAACACGTATTTTCGCTTTCCATTAAGTAACAGGACAATTTACATTTAGTACACTTCTTCTTTTCCACATCGTAATATATCGATAAAATCGCATATTATATAAAACATCGAAAATGTACTGCAGGAATGGATAAATGTACAGTTCCGATGCGCTAGCTTTTGTTTAGTTACTTGTTCCTATGGTAATTCATTCTGATCTCCATTCTGGTGTTGTTGGCATCTTTAGTACTATATTTCATTACTTATTCATTGCATCATCAAAAATACGTATAAACATAATCGTTTAAGACAATTACTATATACATAAAAGTACCTGTATATAAAATTTCAAAATATATCGATAAAACCGCATAATAAGACTCCAGGAACGGATAAAGGTACAGTTTCGATGCTGCTAAATATCATTTCTTTATTTACTTGTTACTATGGTAATTAATTCTGGTCTCCATGGTGTTTTTGACATCTTTATACTCGTCAACAAAAAGGCATAATTAAAAGAGCCTAAATCGTGGAAACGGGACAACATATCAAATTCCAAGTTACACAGTATTTTTCAACTTGTGTCAAAGGTTACCTGTACAAAATTTGGTGGCAGTCGGTGTAACGGTGTGGATTTGTATTCAGTACACATAAATTCTCAGACTTTGAGTTTTATATGTTGTCACCGGACAAAAGGCTTGCCGCATGACAAATGGCGCCAATCGTACACTCTAGTGTTTTGGTGGCCCTAAAAAGGACCGTGTGGCGAGAAGGCTGATGTTGTCGTGCCGCGCTGAGATGTCGAAGAAGAGTACATCTTAAGCTAAAAAGGGAACGTGCAGCAAGACAAGTAAGGCATACGACAGTAATAAATATAAAATAAAATATTACAGCAATTACTAAATCAGTCTACCTACAAATGCAATCATCATTGTAAGTAACACAGAGAGAATGAAGTAACTAGTTTTTTTTTTCTGTTGAGTTACTGAAGGTTTTAAAACAGATTAATAGAAGTAGAAACTCCTCCGTTTTTCTGCAACAGTGTTCGAACTATTGAGAATGTGTTGAAACCTGAAAGGCAGGGACAGGTGATAAATGAGACTATATATCACCCTTTAATTGGTGGTGTCTGTTAGGTACCGACATTTTAAAATCTCATGTCCGACCAACTGAGGCCACAGGTGACATAGAAATTTTCATGAAAGTACATTTCTACCACTGGAGTACTTTTCCAGTCCAACGATCTCCAGTCTCATCAGTGTGAAATTCATTTATCTTTCAACTACCGCTTATAAAACCTAACAATTAGAAATATTTATCAACCAATTATTCTTATTTTAAGAAAATTTATTGTTTCGAAATATTAGACGTATCTGCGGAACGATCCACAGAAACGTAAAGAATATAACAAGAAAGGATTTTTTCTTAAATTTTTATAAAACAGTAACTATTTTTATATTCGTGTATTTATTTGAAACAAGGACCCACAGAAAATAAAACTTAAGGTATTGAATATAATTTTTCAAAAAGTACATGAAGATGCTCTCTTCTTGAAAAAAAATTAAGAAAAATGAAGAAAATTAAAATTCTATGCATTAGAAGGTAAGGGACAATACGAGTGCATAGTGCGACCAATCGAATTTCATGCCAAACAACAGACTACCAGTACCGACATTACTATGACAACCGACTAGTACACAATGAAGGAGATGTGTTCCGGATCAGGTTCAACATGGGCTTCTTGGTGTGAAAATGGTCACGCAGATGTGATCTTTTCATCAAAATATTTTTTACCGTAATATGTCTTTACTTTACCTTTTTTTTTCTGAAACATCCAGTATATATGACCTAGTAACACCATAAGACAACAACTTAAAAGCCAATAAATGTTTTAAAATTATCCCTTGTTCCATTGTAAATGTTATTAGAATCCGTTTCTCCCGTACAATCGTTAAATTAGATGGCTCCATTTTGTACACTGCAAACAAAGAAAATAAAGTTTTTTTATTTTTATGGTTAACGAATAGATTTGTTAGATTACTTAGGAACAAGGCTACAAGTAACAATAGAGCAGATGAAGAAATGGAACATCAATTGATGAAAGCAAGAAGAATTGCTGGATGCATGAATGACCTTATATGTAATATAGGAACCTTATATGGAACCTTATAAGAATATTTATTGTTGTATTAGAGTGTTAATGGTCTCAAATATTTCTATAGTAATTTTTTACAAACCACTATGTTGTCTTTGGTATTGACGAGCGCTTTCGACATCTTCAGGTCATTTACCAACCTTCTACTCCTTAGATTAGTCAATCTATTAATTTATTGTTGTATTAGAGTGTTAGTGGTCTCAAATATTTCTATAGTAATTTTTTTACAAAGCACTATGTTGTCTTTGGTATTGATGAGCGCTTTCGGCAGTCAAACCATCTTCAGGTCATTTACCAACCTTCAACTCCTTAGATTTGTCAATCTATTAATTTATTGTTGTATTAGAGTGTTAGTGGTCTCAAATATTTCTATAGTAATTTTGTACAAACCACTATGTTGTCTTTGGTATTGACGAGCGCTTTCGGCCAAACAATAGTATGTGACAAACATGTAATATAACAGATGTTAATTCTTACATTACAGATAGAAGAAGGACATGGAATGAACATACATCAAGAATGAATAACACAAGGCTAGTGAAAAAGGTTCTTACTCTAACCAAACACCAAGAGGAGCATTGGTCGACCTAGGTGGAGTGAAAGTATGTAGCACCGTAGTCATAGAACAGAACAGAGTCCTAACCAGGAAGTTAAAGAAGACGAAGAAGAAAAATAGCTGTGTAGGTTAGTGTTGTTATCAGGAAGCAAACATTTTCTGCTTTAGCGTATATGGCCTTTACTTTTGTGTATTAACAGCATGGAGCAGATGTTCGCGGTAGGGATTTGCTAAAATCTATTCCTTCAAGAAATCAGTAGTCATATAGGCTTTCTTTAATTTTATTCAGTTAGTGTTTCCCATCGGCCGTTTGATTATCTGAATCGTCCTGATTAAACAATAACCTTAGGCTCTTTACGGATTTGTCATCTTAAGAATATGGTTGGTGTAATGAAATACATTTAAATTGTCTAAACAATTTTTTATTTATATAAATCTGCGTAGTACTTTAATGCTTCTAAAAACTGTTGGTTAATCTATTGTTTTCGTAAATAGTGTTTATTAATTTTTTTGTTAAAAATGATTAAACTGAAAATCCTTGGAAACTAATTAATTTAAATAATTAATTTCTGTATTAAATAAATAAAATTTTTAAGTAATGTAATATAGACATAGTCAATAGAAACACGTTTCTTTTCTGAATATGTTAAAAGTGTTTGTCCTTAAAAGTGTTAGTCGTTAATCCGACTAAAGTGACTTAGATTTTACACCAATTATCTTGTGTATTTAATTAATGTACATTTGAAAAAATCAACGTACATATTGAAATGAAACAATTCTTTTATTTTATAATCTTTCTTAAGTAGATGTACCTTATTTCTGTTTTCTATTGTAATGCTTGTTAAGAAAATGTACCGTTAAAATCATATCAACCATTAAGTGTATCACATGAAGCTGCATTTAGATAATCATATTCTTCTCCTTCTTCTGCACTACAAGGATTAGGCATTTGCCTGTTCCGTCCTCACAAACTTACGACCACCGTTTTCGTGGTCTTCCTATATCTCTTTACCCTCTTGGGTTGTAATTAAGTATTTTCTTGGGTATTCTCCCATTTCCCACTATATTTACGTGTTGTTGCCATCTTTCTTTATGTTCGTTAATTTTTTCATTTATTGCATATACATTTTGTTAATTTCGCACGTCTTCATTTCTTACTAAACCTCTTCTTATGCAGCCTTTGACCCGTCTCAAAAATTTCATTTCTGTTGCCTATATTTTAATATTATTATATTAAAAAAACATATTATTATAGATTAAATATTACGTTTTGTTTAAAATTTGTAGAAAAATATAAAGTATGTCTTAAGAAAATATAAAATCAAACTCTTTATTTTGTTTGTAACTTGAATAAAACTAATTTAAATTTTGTAATAACTGTAATGATTCGGCATGAAAGTTACTGGACGTATGATAACTATAGAGATTTAGTTATCCGCCCTAATGCCAACAAGGGTAATACATCGCACTGTTTAGGAATGGTTAATGTTTCCGGTCCCATATGCACTATATACCTCATAGAGCAATACATTTACCTATACGACAGTTAGTGTCTTTGTTAGACGTTTTAGCGACTTTACAATTTTTCTTACAAAAGCATTTTTGTATACATCATAAACCGTTTTAAAAATAAGGTTTGTTTCTACTGATCGTCGTATGGTACAGCCGAAAACAAAATACAAGACACCAATCGTGTCACTATAAACCATCTTTAATTATCACAATTAACTGTTTGTTATCAAGACGTTATTCAGCAAGATTAGGCTATACTTGTACAAATAATTACAATACTGTCTCTTTTCTTCTTCTTTTCTTTCCCGTCAGCGTTCTTCTTTTGTATCTTTCACCTCTTGTTATCGTTTTAATTTTTGTTGTTCCTGAGTCTGCCCCCTAGCGCTTGGAAAGCTTCCACCATCTGACTTACCGATTAATTACTATTTACTTTAGTCTTGTACAAAGTGTCCAATGTTAACGGCTCTGTTGCACTTCTGACCCACTGTTAGGACGATCTGCGAATCGTCGTATGGTGCAGTGGAAAACAAAATACAAGACACCAATAAAGTCACTAAAATCCAGCTTTAATTATCACAATTAACAGTTTATAATCAACACGTTATTCAACAAGATTATACGTACTCGTACAATAATTCCAGTTATATTGTCCACACCAATAATAATGTCAACTAATAGAGTCGCGCACAATAATCACTTTTTACTAATAACCACTTGAACGCACAGAGTAATAAACTCGAAACTCACTTGAATAAATCGCCACTTAAGCTGAAACTAAGCCTCGCTGAATGCTTATATTTATACCCCGCTGAAATTCCACAGAATAATCCATTATACGCGTCAACACTGCACTAGAACGTAATTGCTTGCGGTGTGTGAACAGAAAGGGACGAACCAGTAACGGTTGTTACGTAAATAAAACGAGATTTTGTGAGAGGAGAGACTTCAATAGTACATAACAACAATATAATATGCTACACTCACTTGTTGCACACACCACTAGTCACTGTGACACCGATTATCCCGTACCCGTTCATCATCCGTCCCTAACTCCACCCCCTTATTTACCTGCCTCTACCGAAGGCGTCCACGTCACTGCAGGTAAACCCATTTTCAACACTACTTCCTACACGCGGGCGAAACCATCAACCCATGTCTATGTTTTCTATCCTTACCGAACCTACCTTTTCACGTTTTATTATATTATAAAATATTTCTTCATTTTCAGAATTTATCTTAATATTCATTAAATTATTCATACCTTTTTCCCTTTCTTTTATAATTTCTAATTCTTCTATGAGCTTTCTTTCCATCGTATTATTAACTACATTTATAATATCAAAATTTTCCAACGGGTTATTAAATTTATGATTTTTTTCTATAAAATGCCTAGCATAAAGAGAATTCGTTGTCCTATTTCCCTCTCCTCTCTTGTGTTCTCCCAATCTACATTCGAATCGGCGGCCCGTCTCATCTTCGTACACTTTTTTACATTCTTCACAACTTAATTTATATAACTCATTCTTCTGCAAAATAGGTATTGTTTCTATATTATTATATTTTATTTTATCAAATATTGTTTTACACCTTTTTATACTTCTGAAAGCACTGTACAATTTTCCTCGTCTGTGTTCCTATATATGTTACTGAGCCCAAATACTTCTTCTCTTCTTTCTGTTCTACGTCTTTTTTCTTTTCAATAATTTCCATCACTTTATCTACTATGCCCATGTCATAATTATTATTCTTCACTATTCTCTTTATCATTTTTAATTTTCTCTCTTTTCTTTCTTTATCTTTCAAACATTTCTGTACTCTATAACAAAATGCGATTAATGCCGCCAATTTATATCTGTATGGGTGATACGATTCTTTCGGAGTAATTATATCCGAATATGTCTCTTTTCTAAATATGTCAAATTCTAGTTTTTGTTATCTTTTATATGTACTCCTATATCCAAATAATTCAAATTCTTATCACCAATTTCTTCCTTGAACTGTATATTTTTTCCTTAGTATTCACTTCTTTTACAAATAATTCTATTTCTTCAATGCTACCTTCCCAAATAACTAAAATATCATCAACATACCTTACCCATAATTTTATATTTCCTTTGTACCTTGTATAACTTAATAACCTTTTTTTCAAAATCATTCATATATATATCAGTCTGTAGAGGTAGGTATATAAGGGATTGGAGTTAGGGACGGATGTGACAGTTACGATCTGATGATGAACGGGTACGTTCGAAAGCGCTAATCGGTGTCACAGTGACTAGTGGTGTGTGCAACAAGTGAGTGTAGCAAAATTATTTAACCACTAATAAAATTTGTAGTATAACAACAATAGTTTTGCAATAGTGCTACACGTATGCCAGTGTGAATACAACCACACGTACACCCAGACATAGTGTAACACAGACATTGTGATCACTATTTTGACGCACCGCAGTGGCACGCGCGCGCGCGTGTGCTGTAAACAGCTCCTCAATGCCTTTGCATCACGCTGACGGATTTGTCAGAACGGACGTTGTACTGACTCTACACAACGTGGGTAAGTGAATTTCATTACATTACATTACATTGCAAATTATTCTAAGTGTTTATTTTACTTTCATGCATAAAATCTGTAATTTAAATCTGGGTGTAAAATTAAGTGAGAGAATCCTCTGTGTGTGCACGAGAGCGCTTGTGAATGTTAAATTATAAACAAATTAAGTTAAATGTTATATACTTCTGCAAGTAAAATATTTAAATTATATTATTGTATTTTCATCTCACGCACGTTTTGAAGAATTATTCTGTATCTTCAGAGGTTTTTATATCATCAACGAATAATCAATTGATTATTACACATATTAACGAATAATCAATTTTTATTTTTATTTAAATTTTATGGAAGTATATTTAAATTAATTTAAATTTAATTTAAGTGTATTTAAATTATTTTAAATTGTATTTAAGTATATTTAAAATAATTTTAATTATATTTAAATTAATTTGATTTATATTAAATACAAATTGGTTATTCGGTATTTCATAATAATTTAAATTGAACTAAAATCGATTGTCCGTTATCTAATATAAAAACTTCTGAGGATACAGAATAAGTCTGTGAAAAGTGCGTGAGGTGAGAATACAATAATATAATTCAAAAATTTTACTTGTAGAAGTATTTATTATTTGAAGAAGTATTCATAATATAGAAACTCTGCAAGAACTATTGATGTGCTACGTAAAATACAAAAATTCAGTTAAGTACAATATTTTTCTCAAAATTTGTTAATACCTTCCTATTTATTGCGCTTGATATATATATATAAATAACTAAATTAGTCAAAACGTTTTGTCAACAATACAGTTTTTAATTTACGTTAGATTCTTTTCGATCCCTTTGCTATGTGTTGCATGTTTCCTTCAGAGATTTCTTGCCGTTAGAACTGACGTATACGCTTGCAAACAGAGCGGGAAGAGAGAAAGAGAAAAATAAAAGGCCGGGGAGAGAGAGAGTGAGTGGGTAGCTGTAAAATTCTTTGTAAAGATTAATGAGTGCAGGCAGTGCCCTGATGTCACGTTCTCTCTGTTACAGTGCGTCATAATTTATGTCATAATATACTGAGTATATACTCAACCCCTGCTCGTGTTTTCTGCTCCACTTTTGTTTTAAATTTATCATAAATTTTGAGAGTGTCCTGAAATATTACAATAATATAGCGTGGAAATTGTTCCACGCTACAACGATGTTACTACGAGTTTGAGTAAATTTGCTTGAAAACACAGTGTACAAATAAATATACCAAGGAAACGCTTTTAATTTGGTTGTTTACGCCCCAGTAGATCAGTATTAACTTTGCACCGAGTATTTCAACACTTATCTTATGTGACCCTATTTTTTAGAAAATTACTGTAATAATCTTTTCCATCTGCTTTGTGATTTTTACTAATAGCTATTGGCCCAACACTAATTACAACTTGATATAACACAACATCCACTTGATATCAGTTGACAAATCGCCCAACTTAAACTGACTTCCAAGTCAATATAAACTGCTTTTTTTTTCTTCGTATCTGCCATCTAAGGACCACATGCCAATTTCAATTCTTTACTCTTTGTTCTTTCCTTTTTTCCAATATTTCTTTATCTTTTCACTGTGTCTCTTCTTCCTGTCTTCAGCCCACTTTGAACCTGCTTTTTTCTCTCTCCTACCCTGGAATCCCTCCATTTTTAACATTTTTGTCCGAAAAACTTCTCCTTCAATTGGTTCTTCTACATGTATATTATTTTTTCTAAATCATTTTGTACTTTTTTAATCTAACTTGATGTTGACTTCTTCCCTCACAGATATTTTATTGTCTACCTATTGTCGTCCATTCTATATAACTGTCCAAAAAAAAAAATAGTCTTCTTTTTCTCATTGGTTCTTTTAAATTTTCTATACTTTGATATATTTCGTCATTACTTCTTAATTTCCAGCCTTCCGAAGTTTATAGTGGGCCTAATAAAACTGCTTTATTTATTATGATAATTATTTTACTAAATGTTCGACTTTCTTTTTACTTTGTTTTATTGAATTTGTAATAGAATCTTCTAATCTTGTCAAATTTCTTTTCAAGGTTAACACAGATTTTTGTATTTCAGATTTGTATTTTGTAAGTCAACTTGTTTGTTCAGCTCACGTCGTAACAGGACAAATTTTCCAGTGGTATCCTCTTGTACGAACGTCTTAACGTCGTTTGCTTTGCCCACCGCACACGGGGAAACAGCTAAGCGGTTCAATAGCAATTCGATATCCCATTCCCGCCACTTCCTATGTAAAGAAGTGGGGACCCACCAACGGAGCAATGTGAAAGCAATCTGTAGGCGACATAGTCGATGTACGTGGTCTGGGCAACTCGGTCAACCTGCAATTTAGGTCGCTACCGCATCGCGTTGCCTATATTGCCTGGAGGCGTTCAATGTTATGTTCGTGGGTGCAGTGGAAAAACACCGTGTTTTATATGATTTTACTCTCACGGAGTATTCAAGATGAAAAGCAGGGGTATAATTTCAGCAAATACAGTGCATGATTGCTTTGACATTCTATAGAATGCTAGAAATTTGGCGTAATTTTCTTGCAGTTCATTGGTTTGCAGTTTACAAACAGCCTGCAGTGCAAATTCTTCTCAATGTAGGGATGAACCCAATACTTCATACGCTTTCTTCTTCGTCGGGATCTTATGTATCGGTGTAAAAGTTCTTCGTCACTCGACTCACTCGTCGTACTGAAAAATGATATAGGACTTCTTCAAAAACTTCTCTCGTTGGAAGACACGATTTGAGACACTTACTACCGCTCCGTGAGAGGATGCCCTGCTGGTCAGTTCACTCACATCGCCTTTATCAATTATATCGCCTGCATTGCCGTCATCGCCTGTTGCCCCGTGTGCGGAGGGCCTTAATTCTTCTTTCTTCCTGCTCTCTGGTGTTTCATTTTCACGCTTACGTTTTCAGTCATGTTGTTTTACTGCTTCTTGTGCTTCCTGTCGGCGCGTTTCCTTTACTCCTTCTGTCCTCGTTCGGCTTCTTGTTGTTCCTTTGTTTGCCGTATCAGTGCATGGAATGATTCTATCATCTGACTGGTATCCACCTTTTTTTGTCAATTACCACTTACACTGCACTGTTTCTACTTTAAAATATTTCTGACACCACGTATTGTACAGTGGGAAAAAAATACAGACACCAATGAAGTCACTATTCACCAGCTTTAAATAATCACAAACAGCAGTTCGTAACCAACAAGTTATTTAACAAGATTATTCTAGTTAAATTTGTTCAAACCCAATAATCATGTCAGTATAAATAATTCCGCCCTAATTTTTATAACACAAAAACCGCTTGATATCACTTGAAAATCGCCCAACATAAACTAACTTCGAAGCGGCAGTTTTTACCGATTTATATCCTGCAGCGTTCCAGACTGACCCGTAATATGCGTCCTTAACAAGCTCTAGAGAAAACTCTAGAGAATACTTGAATGCGGGCTTGGCAGAAGGACACACCTGCTCGGCTGGCAGGGAAATATGTAGAACAACACTCTCCATTGTTCGAGAACATTACATCGTTTCAACAATAAATTAATTATAGTTAATATTACCTCGTGTATCCGGGTACACTGGTGCTCCTCCTTGTAACTTCATTGATTTTAACAACTAATATTAACTATAATTAGTTATATGCAACTTGGAGACCACAACACAATATGTATAATAATAAATTATGCACACGTTTAACGTCTGTCAAAATATGAATAAACAAAGACGTTATTTATCTAGCATTTAAGAATATATTAAAACTGCATTTTACTTGCAGCGGGTAATGATATCTGTCAAGATAAATAGAAAGGCTGTATACGTTAATCACCTACTGACTGCATGTTGGACAAATCAAAAGGGCTAACAAATGTACACTAGTTAAGACACATTATTCGTAATGAACACTCCTTGCTGCTCAACATTTGAAAATTATCACAGAAAGTTAAATTTTTAATTTGTTCCTGTCACCTATATGGAATATTGTCTCTCTGATACTGGATTTGGAAACTGGATTGTGAGGTGATAGAATAAATAAAACTACATAACAGTGTGGTAGAACAATAGAAAAAAGTATATAACATGTTACATAACTGACGAAACATTATGACTATAACTAGTTAAATAATCATGGGGGGAAGCACTGTTCACCACAATTAATCATAGGAAAAACACATTTTGAAAATAATTTATTTGACTTTTCTACTGGCGAATGCGTGGATGGTACCATTCGTGCGTTTTTGACATTCGTGAATTGGTTTAACAGGATGCTATAGAAATCACGCTAGATTTTAAAATAAAATTAAAACCTCTCCAAACAACAACTTATACAAATTTAATACAAATTGTTTTCTAAATGAAGCCAGTTATTTTAAATGTCTCATTGGATTGAGGTTTCCCTCACAAAGATGGACAGGAATGGGGATGTTTGACATTTAACCCTTATCAGCAGTGAAGTGGCTTTTCTCTTAACCACACAATGTCGTGTAGTAAATCCAAGTTAATTTGGAATGACAATATCTGGATTGGCAGTTCTAGTTATGTATAGGTCTACACATGTAAGTATAAGTTGATTTTATTATGCACCACACATACACACGCCTACGCGCGCACACGTATATATAAAACTCTTATAACCCGTGTTTCATATATAAAACTCGTTATTGCGTTTGTAGAGAAGTAAATTTGTTTATCCGCGTTGTTTGACACGTATTTGACTCTCACGAACGCGATAATCCCAGTTGTGATAATCGGTTCGGATGAGTAGACATACAGTACTTTAAACTTAACGTTTTTTGCGAAAAAAAGTAAATTGAGCTCCAACAAAGTCACGTGCTGAATAAAAATAAAGTAATTAAAAATATATAGTTTGGCAACATTGTAATTTTATATTGTTTTATGACGTAAAGGTAAGAAGGAACGCAACACTTTGAAATACTGATAATTTTAAAGTTTACGAGTTGGTAAAAACATGGAATTTCATCTCTAATTTTGAAATATTTGACAGTATATTTCTAAAACGTTTTTTTGTATGTGTTTCTACCGTGCATTTAATTAAAATCTCTGCTTAAATTTATGTAGACATTACCGATCATGCAAAATTCCGAGTAAAATAAAGGAAATTATAAATTTATTTGGCAAATATTTTTAAAAAGGTAGGTGAGGTGTAAATTTATGTAGGATGTCTCAATATAATTACACAGATTTCTATTCCATTAAAACTATCTACCACCACAATCCGAGCATGACTACTCTATTCGTTTAACGCGCGGCAACACATTTCCCCTGGCGTCGTTTTTTATTAAAATTACACACAATCGTTTTTGTATGTGTTTGTATTCCACCTCATACACACTACGCACTCTACCTCTTGAAAGAGTTTGTTATTACCCTATTAAAATTGCTTAAACGGTAATGTAGGTTATAGTAAACACCTATGTTTGGATTTCACGTTAAGATTAACTCACATTTCTAGTCAAATATAATCACGTATTTATTTCAATCAGAACTATTACTGCTATGTGTCTATATAAACTGTAGATATACTATGCATAAGTATATAAAGTGATGCCTAAAACATAGTGATTCGCAGACTAATAATAATATACGTAAATCAACATTTACGTAACCCGGCTCAGCAAGAAGCATAAAGAAAGAGTCAACTAATGACTTTGAAGATATGAACGTATCAAATGAGAAATTTTCCGAAATGGGAAATGGGCAAACAAACTAACAAAGTTATTAAAAATATAATTGCCTATCATCGCATAATGACAGCATATCATATATATAATTTTTATCTACTAAATTAGTTTTGTTATTGATCATTTTTGAACGAGACTTACTAATATGTACGTTATTGAAATCGGTAAAAGATGGAGCTTTGTATAATATACTTATATAGATTTTTCTTACTGACATGTGTTCCTGTTTATATGTTTGCACATTTCATATTTAGTACTCAAAATCAATTCTATTACTCATTTCGGAAACAAAAATTATTTCATACTAAAGCTTTTTGAAATACATTATTTAGATTTTTGTCATTGAAAATAATTTTACAAATTCATAGAGAGTAGGTAAATTTTTTCTTTAGTGTTTTTGTGTATGTGTTTAATGTTGCATTTTATTTTGTTTTTAGTTTTTACTGAGCACCTATCATAAACTGAGTAAACGTTATAGTAATTTTGGTAATTAGAAAGTGGTTTGTGCTTAATTTGATGAAATAAAACATTTTTATTTTACTCACTGTTGTTTCATTTGAATACCGGTAAACTGAAATATTAGTACAACATTTTGAAAATTGTTTAATATCTAATTTACTGTATATTAAGACATAGTATTTAGTTGTTTAAGACGTTTAAAGACATAGGAAAAAGTCGTTTTTGTTTTCCTATTATTTCATCGTGATGGGTCTGTGATAGGTAGTCTGTAGTATGTGGTTTAGGCCTAGTCGTGTAGCGGAAATAGTGCGGTATGGAGGTTTCAGAGGTTAACCGCGATCCCTCCAAACGCGTTTGTCTGAACGATCCGTCTTCTGTGAATTAATCTACAATACAGTCTCTAAAAGGAATGCCAACCCCTAAGCAACATACCCAGACTGTACAATAAGTACAGTCACTGGCTGACAGACTCAATTAATGTTCAATGTACTGTAGTTCTCACTACAGAAGTACAAACAGACTACAAACATTACACAGAAAGACTCCGTAGATTATATAGCCTATAGACGCGTAACCTAATTGGCTTAAGACTCCGTGGATTACATGTAAGATTAAGTAAAAACAGGATGTGTGTTACTGTAGACTTACACATGAAAGTACAAACATAGTTGAATCAGTTATTATGAAAAGGTCATGAGTCACATTTTTTCTAAAAATTATTTTATTAATGTAATATTATTATATCCCTAGACACATCATTTTGTATGACAAAGGCATGGGTTGCATGTCTCTATAGGAAAATATTCCATTTTAAAAATAGAGTTAGGTTGAAGAGGTCATGGGTCCATGGCTGATGAATGTTTTATACAAAATATCATAACGCGACACATGATAATTTCAAAAATAACCTATTAAAACTTCCTGGCTACAATAATATGAAATCTAAAGCAAAAATCAGCTGTTACAGCCTAAAGAATTATCTCTGCTTATAAGTATTCTTTACTATTTTGTTAGCTGTGGTTTGATTACAGTAAATAGAAGGTGATAGGTTTTATAGTTTCATTCATTGTGTATAAGGGAAAAGAATGCTAGTGTTTATGTAGAAATTAAATTGAGCTAAAGAAAATAAATATATGAAATACTACCAGTGCAGTAGGTATTTTACCTCCGCCAACTTTGGGTTAATGCATCCTTAGCTTGTGATTTAAAAAGTGAAAAATATTTTTTTGTATACTATGAAGGGTATAGCTAATAAAAATTCAAATAAAATTTGTGGTTTTAAAATAAATTTCTTAAAAAATATTATGTAAGGAACAACATAAAGAATTGTACATTTTCACCGATGGTTGCCGCGGCCAAAATCAGAATAATACTGCAACAAGATATTTTTTTAGCAATTGTGAGTTCACAAAAGATTTAATAAATGAAGCAGTATTTTCCAGAACTGTTTTGTTGACTAAATAATTGGTAAAAATCATCACAGAAAATATGTTTTGTGGTTTCATAATATATGCCACCTTTGAAGAAAAATACTTTAAACTACTCAAGCTGTTGGTATCAATGTTTTTTTCTTTACAAAATGCACATGAAAATAAGAGCTATCAATGTTAATAAATTAACTGATATCTCAGTTCAGTGTAGTATAAAAACGTCATGAGTCCAAAGAGAACTCATTCGAAAAAAGTTTAAAAGGAAACAAAAAAGGTAAATTAGTGTTTGATTTTGGTCTTAACTTTAATTCAACCATACTTTATTAGAAAAAATTATTAATATTTTTGTTTCATCGTTTGTCTACTAATCAGTTTTTGTCGTTTTCCAAAAATTTGGTTTTACGGGCTCATGATCTTTGTATAATTACTGATTCAGTTATAGTTATTAGACAGAAAAAAACGTAAGTTGCTTATATAATACCTTCTTTCTTCCTATGACAATAAGAATAATTTTCCAATCAGTTATACTGTTATTCTCACTTCATACTTGGAAAAAATTTTAAACTCGGATGCTAATTTCTACAATTCTGATTCTGCTTCTTCCAGTCATACCAAATTTGTAGTTTGTACTGTGTCGTTGGGCCAAGTGTCAGTAATGTATACTAGATAACATTTTAAAAGTGGCATATGACGTAAGTCAAGGTAGGGTGTTATGAAGTACACTGGTCTGCTTTTGTAAGGCATTTTTTAGTCAATTAGTATTAGAATTACTTTTGCAATTCTCAAAAGTAGATTTTAGTAACGAAATCCTTATTAATTAAAAGAGTATCATGTCAACATGATATTCTCCAGAATGTCGATAAAAAAGATATAGAGGTTTTCTTAAAATTGGTAATGATGGATATTACTTATTGTTGTTAGTCTGTAATTACTGTATATTATTAATATTTTTTTATGTTTTAAGGCTTGACAACTATAGCCTTGGCCTTGGGTATCGACCAGATGTGTCTCTCAACATTGTGTGACTGTTACCTATATTCTACCTTACGAATGGCGATGTACATTCGTACACAATTAGCGGGAAAATTCTTTATTTAATGAAGAAAGTTGTGTTAGTGGTTAAAATCACGAACAGAATTATCACTGTTGCACACCACTATATAAAAATTATTCCGATTAGCGCTTCACAGCTCATCGTCAAATCGGAAATGAACACCTCTCTGTGAGATAAGGACATGTTTACCAATATCACAGTAAATAAATTTATTAAGTTAATAAACGATAATAATATGGGAGAATACAGGTATAAAAAGCAATTGATTGAAGTAGTTAAAGAATGTGTAAATCAGAACTATTTTAGGTTTAATAACAAGTTTTAAATACAGAAAAAAGGATTACCTATGGGATATTCATTATCCCCTATTCTTGCAGAAATATACATGAATGATTTTGAAAAGCAATTAATAAGTTCCACTAAGTATAAAGACAATATAAAATTATGGTCTAGATACCTTGACGATGTATTAGTAATTTGGGAAGGAAGCATACAAGAAGTAAATGAGTTTATAAATAAGGTAAATAATAAGGATAAAAACTTACAATTTAAAGAAAAGATAGGAGGTAAGAAAAAAAATTACTTAGATATAAACATAGAAATTAAAGATAATGAGAAACTACAGTTTGGGATATTTAGGAAAGAGTCGTATTCTGATATAATTATACCAAGAGAGTCTTACCACCCATATAGATATAAAATGGCGGCAATCAATTCATTTTGTTACAGAGCTCAGAAGTGTTTAAAAGAGACCGAATCAAAAGATAGGGAGTTAAAACGATAAAGGGAATTGTAAGGAATAATAACTATAACACCAATATAGTGGATAAAATTATGAAAAGTGTTAACATACAAAAAGCTAAAATAGAACCAGAACAAAAGAATTATGCAGGGTCATTGATATACATAGGTTCACATACTAGAAAAATTATAAAATGTTTCAATAAATACGGAGTAGATATAGCTATTAAAAAATGTGAAACGGTATTTGATGAGATAAGGAATAAAAATATAGAAAAAATCCCAGTAATTAAAAAAAGCGGAATTTATAAATTAAAATGTAAAGACTGCAGCAAAGTGTACCTAGGTGAGACAGGACGGAAATTCGTATGCAGGTTGTCTGACCACAAACGTGGAGAAGGTAATAGAACAACGAATTCGTTATATGCAAGACATTTCATAGAAGACAACCATAAGTTTGTTAATCCTTTGGAAGACTACGAAATTGTAAAAGTAGTAAATAACACAGTTGAAAGGAAGCTTAGGGAGGAGTTAGAAATATTGAAAGAAAGAGAAAAAGGGTTAACCAATTTAATTAATACTAAAATTAAATTTGATAATGAAGAAATATTTTATAACATAATTAAAAAGTAAATGATAGAGGACAGATAGGTAAGATTAAGAATTAAGTTGCATAGGACTAATTGGATGTTTTTAAAATAAGGGTGTGTGACTGGCCAACAAGTGTGAATGAGAAAGCCGGTTAGGTTTAAAAGGAATGTACACACACATATACAGCACTCAAACACAAGGAATTTGCTAGAAAAATATGTAACTGTCCAGATGGAGGGACAGGGCTCAGAGGTTGGGAAGGGGCATTTGAATTATAGCCTGTTGTGTGTGAGCAGGGTGGGGTGGGGTGGGGGTGAAGGGTTTGTTTTTACATGTGTTTGTTCATTTCCGATCTGACGATGAGCTGTGAAGCTTGAAAGCGTTAATCGGAATAATTTTTATATAGTGGTGTGCAACAGTGTTAATTCTGTTCGGGAAAATTCTTGTTAGAGCCGATACAGTAACCTTCTGCTTTTAGGAAGGGAAAAGTTTTTATCTATAGTCATGTCTTCATTGCAAGAGTTTATTTCACGTCCATCAGGTAACCTTTTAGTCTTTGTCTGTGTTTAAGTACATCAAAAGCACTACAGTTCCTTTCTTCTTTAGACCTATTGGTTTAATTGTGTTAATTCAAGTACTGTTTTGTTTACCTATAAATTTATTTATCTTTCTCCTTGAACTATAACATTTTCCAACTTTACCTATCCTATACTTGATGCTTAACTCATGGATTTCAATAATCTTACGTCCCTCAGTCCTTGAATCTCAAATGTATCCTTTCGACACTGTATGACTCTCGTTCCCCTTGAATCCCAATTGGTGATTTTTTGTTTTATTCTTCTTAATTTATCCTACGTTTTTTACTCCTTACTTCCCTGCTTTAATTTTTAATTTCGCCATAAACGTTTAAGGCATTTTTTACTACTTCCTAGTATAGTTAATAATCCATGAATGCTACAATTTTTACCGTCATTATTATTGTAATAGCTTTGATATGGGCTGGCACCCATAAGAATACCTGGCTCTTATAACTTCCATGATTGAAATATTAAATAAAATTGCCAGGAAGCCATCTGTCTTCCTTCTGAGTTTTTACTGAATTAACAAAATGTAATTTCTTTTCTCAAAACCGCTACTTTTGTAGTCCATTCTTAATTTATTTAGTTAGATTAACTTATCCAAAATTCTTACTTTCGACCTACAATATACTTATCTTTTTACAGACAAAAGTTTCCTCTGAATCTACAAAACTGTCTCTATTCGAACACTGTGCTTATAGTATTTGTGGGTAATTTTTATTATCCCTATATAGTTCTTTTCCTATATATAAACAATATTTTTATATATTTTTCTTAATCATCAGTGTATACTTTCAAGTTTATGAGTTTAACAATGTCACAGTTATTATACATAAGTAATTCTTTTATAATTCATGCACATTTGTTCATTCTTTCTTAAGCAATGGCTTTCTTAACCATGATTCAAACTACAGATACTTTCCCATTTGCGTACCTGTATCACCGACTTTTAAAACGTGTGTTCAACTCGTGTCTTCAATTATTTATCGTATGATTAAGTAATCACCAGGTACTGGTGCTTTTTAACTTTTATCCTTCCAAAATTTTATTATATTTTCAAAATTTGTTGAGTCTTTCCCTTGTTTCAACACATCCGCTCTAGTCCTGTTCTTTCTAAGCATCCTTGTCCTTATTGTCTTTATGACTATTATAATTAAAAAGATAATTTGGAATAAAAATGTAAAAAGAGTCGTAACCATATTTAATATGTTGTATATCTAACATATGGCTACACCAAATATATGTTGGAGCTGTCAACAACAACTTTTCCCCTATTCAATTATTGAATTTGACAACACATTTTTAATAAAAGTATAATAGTTTTAAAATTAGTGTTACTGATTAAAAAGGAAATTGTAAGTATTGAAGGCGGTAAGGAAATACAGTACGTTTAAGTCATGAAATACTATATTTGTCTAATGCAATTTAATCTTGATACTTGAATAAGACAGAAAATTAATCTCACTGTATTCTGGCGTTTGTCACTGGAAGCACGTTTGCCGTGGATTAAATGTTTATAAAATATATGTTAGAGCTGTCAACACCAACTTTGCGCCATTTGTCAACCAGTGTTCAGCTTTCAGCGGCAGCAGGTTGCATCTGTCTCAGTGATGGATTACATCCAACATGTCTTCCTTACGTGCGTCATCCCAGGTTTGCTTGACAACGTCGATTATCACCGATACTTACAAGCGAGCAGTGACGTACCCCGTAAACAGAATACGTAAGAACACCAATGATTTAATGTAAATTCATTGAGGTTGACACATTGTTACGACTGTTTCACTGATCGTCGCATGGTACAGTGGAAAAGAAAACAGAAGACACCTATGAAATCACCAACAACTAGTTTTAATTATCACAATTAACAGTTTATAATCAACAAGGTGTTCAACAAGATTATACTCGTACAATAATTCAAGTTAATGTGTCAACACAAATAATAATATAAACTATAAAGTATTCCGCACTATAATCACTTTACACTTATAACGACAATTTTAAAGAAATTTATTTTGGAAGTAAATGAATAGTAACAAGGGTCTGCGGACAACTTGAAAATGACATACGCAGGCCCTGTACCATGTGTCGCTCAAGCAACGGGAAGGCAGGGAAGTAGAAGGACAATACCACTGTGGTAGCAGCTGTTCGCTTAAGAGAATTGCGGGTGGCGAGCTGGACATCAGAAAAAACAATTGAGTAGCTAATGTCTCACAGATAAATTACAAAGAAAGGCTGACAGGACGGCATAACGAAGCTACACGAGAAATAATAAGCCACGTGTGTGGAGCTTAACACCAAACGCGGCGTTACATTGTTCACAATGGACAGGAAAGGCTCGGACTGAATAGCGACAATACGGGTGAGCAATTAACAAACTGCGGGACGCAAACTTTTACCAGGATGGTTCACAGCTAAGTAAAGCCTGCAGAGCAGATGTGGCAGCTGGAAGGAATACCTAGAAACGACCATACTGGCGTGAGAATAGTAAGAGGAAGCTGGTAGGCAATGCGAAGATTAGTCACGGGTAAGCAGCGATACACATCTTGAACTAAAAGGCAGATGAGAGGCCATGCAGCAATTAAGAGAACTTTGTCTGAAAGGACCGGACGTAAAGTAAAAAGGTGATGGACAGGCGTTAAATTTGGTCATCCGCCACAGACTATGGGTGGAGCCGACCAGGAACTAGGAGGGCAGGAAATCAAGAAGGCTATCAGAATCCAGAGTTGAGGAAGGCGTTTCTCGAAGAAGAGTTTGCCAGGGAGACGAGATGGAAGAACGAATGAAAACCATGTCAGAAGTCAAACCATGGTGTTAAGAAGGAGTTTTCGCCAGAAATTAATTGAGATCCAATAGAAGCGAAGAAGGTGGGAAGAAGAGTTTGGAGTAGAGAAGATAGTGGGATTCGGGGTATAAACTGGGGTGTTTACCGCGATCGGGTATATGTTTGATGTCTTAAGTAACGGAACTGTCTTGAGTGCCTAAGTCTTACTGAGAGCGGAGTAAAGTTTTAACCTTAGAAAAGTCGGCGTGAAATTATAAGTGAGAACAGTCGAGAATCGGGAAACGGTAATGGAACTTAGTAATTAACAGACCTGTCGGAGTACTACTTGAAATCGACTTAGTTTTGTTGGCTAGAATTAATATACTAACCAAAGACGTAAATAACGGTCGGAAGTTTCGACGCAGTGTAAATGAAAGACATAATGTTGTAATCGAGATAGTTAAAGAGAACCCGAAAGATGAACTAATTGCGGTAATTGAGTGACAGACGAATATAACTGCTAACGCCAGTAAGCATAATCGAATGGCGGGTTAATAAAGTTAGTCCGCGAAAGAGCAGTGCGAACTAATAGAGCATCCAACACTCTGTATAAATTAAATAAACTGGTAACGTATTATGAAAATGTAAATGATACGTAAATATAAACAATTCAGAGAAAGTGGCGTTATCAAATAACATGTGTTGAAGTCAGATATTCCAATAACGAGAATTAACAAAAGAGTTATATATGTGTCGGAGTGCGAGATAATAAGTGATTTGTAAAAGTGTCTTCCACGAGATGATAGTGTCATCAACAAGGACATCAGCGAGCCTGGAGAGAGAGACAGGAATAGCATCGCAGATTTAACTCAGCAGAAATAATGGAATAACTTCCCAACAGTAAAAAATATGCATGCATTACTAATGTTAATTAAAACACTGTCTGTCCGTCTAAAAGACCTCACGAATGATATTTCAAAAAAATAATATCTAGTAGCTATTCATGTTAAATTGGCATGAACAACTTTTAAAAGATAATTTTAGCTATATCCATGCCATTATGAATCCATTTGTTAAGAATACTTTAGTGTAGCATAAAAGGTACAATTATGATTATTGATGTTTAAATGAGTGTAACTCTGAGAAGGAGATTTGTAAGAGAGTGAGTAAATTTTGAAGTAAATAATAAATGATATTATAATGTGCTATTTCATATTGCAAGATAAATGTTGTGTTTCTTTTCAGATATCATGAAAGTGATGTCATTGGTAACAGATATAAATAAATTAAGTTAATATCGTAAAGTTTGGTGTACGTTGTTACTTATTCGAAAGCACCTAAGATAGAATACCAATGCTATTAGTATAGAATAGAATTATGAAAGATTAAGTTAGTATATAGCATCAAAGAAATTAAATCAACGTCATTCAAATCCTACATAATCAATTAACACCATATAAATAAGTGAGGTAACACACACAGTAAAATGGTTATAATTGCCACCACAAGAAAGGTGGGGCAGTTTTATTTATATTTGGAGTACCTAACGAGTGGCAATAATATTGTATGTCACACCTATACACATACAATCAACATAGTATACTATATCATAGTTAATTGACTCAATTAATCAATTAACCATTAATTAATAAACAACCACAAAAGTAAAATTATTATTATATTTGACGCCCATAAAGCCGGGCAACCTAAGTAAAAGTTATATTTGGCGTCCCAAAACACGGGACAGTAAATAACAACCACTATTATAAAAGTAATTGTTATATTTGGCATCCCATCACGGGGCATTATAAAATATAGTTATATTTGACGCCCACACTAGGGAAAAACACAGTAATTGTTATACACTAATACACCACTTGAGACGCACTGTGTAAATTGGCCCACATAAACTGAAAACTAAGAGGCAGGTATCGGCTACTTGTAGTCTTTAGTGTTCCATAATATGCGTCCTTAATAAACATTAAAAAAAATTCTAGAGAATACTTCAGCGCGGCCTTGGCACAAACACCCACTGTTAGACTAGTTGAGAAGCTTGTAGAACGACGAGAACGTTCTGCATTACGAAACACTGCCACAATTGTTGACGCATGATAAGTGTCACGTACGCACACAAACGTTACAGCTGGGCTGTAGAACTTTCTGTATGGCGTAACAACATATACAGATGATTACGGCAGTGACAAGAAAACGAAACAAAAACAAAAACTCTGTTCAGTCACTTGTTATTCATAAAGCTGAAATCACAATAAAGTAATATATATATATATATATATATATATATAAATTTTGTGAAATATATATTTCCTTAAGTAAACCTAAAACAAAGCGAGTCATTGTTTTAGTTTTAACACAGGCCTTCTGGATATGATGACACACACGCTTTACTGACATTTGAAGTACTTCAACGGCATTGTGAGTCACCTAAGTGAAGGAACAAGGCTATTGGTGTTCTCCTAGTAAACGTCCACACGTTCTGCAAAACAATCAGGCTCCGCAGCACCTGAGGTCGAAAATTATTTTAATCAGTGTGTACTGCATTTATAACGAATGTGGGAAGAACATAGAACAAATGACACACACTTTTATAGTAATCGAAATTTAATGTCAATGCTGGTTAGCTCCTCAAGTGGCAGAAAGCGGGATGAACAGATGTTTTTGTCAAGTTGAGGTAAGTGACAAAGTTGTAAGTACTTTAGAACGATTGTGGACACAATGTTACATTGCTGAATGTAATCTGGAAGGAAAGACACTTGAAAGGAAAGTATGACGACCTGAAATGACAGAAATGACTTACTTGTAAAGAAATAATATTTACAAATCCGTTTGTATATTAATCTAACCTAGAAAGACAACAGACGTTTAAGGTAGCAAGTGCCCTGACGATATTAAAATCCACCGAAATAAAACTTGAAAACCATTCTCTTCGCGTATGACCAAGCTATATTCGCCAATTCAGAAGACGATATCCAGCAAGCAATATGCATCTTACATAAAACAGAAAAAGAATAAAACTGTAACATGTCTGAATGAAAGCCAAAAGTAATATGCTTTATTGGAGATGAACTGATTCGGACCAAAATATGCATAGAAAACACATACATAGAACAAGTAAGACATTTCAACTATCTTGGGCGGTACATTACTTATAATCAATGTACAGGTATAGAATATAAAGTGACGAAATTCACAAGAATGTGTGGAACGATTTGGAGAACGTTGAGAAATAAATGTAGAAAAGAAGCTCAAATAAAATGTTATGAAGAAATGGCAATACCTACACTACTGTATGGTCCTTAAACTTGGTTCATAAAGGAAAAAGGTGAATAGAAGATACAAACAGCAGAAATTATATTTCTGAGATCAGTTACAAGGTTTAGTAGACAAAATTGTATGAGAAACAAAGAGTTAAATGAGATTTAGATATTTTTTCAGTTAATGAAAGGATTAAAGACTACAGAAGAAAATGGATTCAGCACATCAATAGAATGTAAGAAAGTAGAATACCAAAGATGGCGGAAGATTACAACCCTAGAGGCAGAAGAAAAGTTGATGGACCTAAGAAAAAGTAAACTGCGGAACAAGAACAGGCCGCTAAAGGCTAAAACCTTTAAGAAGATGATGATGGTAACAATTGTATCTATATAACTTAATGGAATCCAACAGATAGAGGTAGTATTTGGACTCACTGCTGGCACTGATATTGTAATGAATATTTTCGTACGTACCTTATTTTGTCGTATAAGTAGTGGTGGTATAGGATTATAAGTAAATCTATCCATGTTTTACGTACCGAGTCACTTTATGGTTCAATATAAATAAATTACCTTATTTTGGTCCACCTTAGTGACACTAGCTCCTTTTCGTCTAATGACGCGTTTCGGGATGAAATCCCATCTTCAGATATAGAAAATTAATTTAAAAACGTAAATGTATATCACATTTTGTGGTTATGTCATAATTTAAAATGATTAAAATATTTTAAATAAAATATATAAAAACGTAACAAATGAATCGCTCGGAGCACTCGCATGCATGCGCGCTGTACCGCATCTTCCTCACGACTAGCTATTATTCAACCGTTGAATAATAAAAAAAATGTTCGTCCAGGCCGAACAATAATTCAGGTGAGGTTACCCTCGGTTTAATACACTGATCAGTCCCAATACGGAACTAAATGTACAATAATACAAATTTGAACAATTATTTTGGGGTTAGTGTTATTGTATATTCCGTGCTCATACATACGTGTGTAAACAGTAATGCGGTTATAACAGTAATATAATTCAATGTTTGTTTAGATAATTTAGAAGTATGTGACACTCTACTCCCTTTTAATTATCCATTGGTTATTAATTAGACTTCACTGATTGATTCACTTAATTGCCCATATGATTCACTGTTCACTCAAATAACTACACCACTCGAGGTTATGTTGTTTTGTTTACGTTAAATACCTAACCTCTGATTCGTGTTATTTACTTTTAGGTTAAAATTTTGACTCGAAGCGTCTTAGATACTTCCTTGGTTGATGGTAAAAAAATGTTAAACGAATGAATCTCAGATCGATGTGTCGCTCTATTTATAGTGGAAGGCCCGCGTATAGGTTTTCATAATGAGACATAGTTCCTACGGGGTCCACACCTCCTTAACACAATATGTTAATTGGTTAGAAATGACATCATTGTCACGTGACATTACGACATGATGATGTCATTTTAATTTGACTGTTTAACTAAACGTCACTTTCATTGCTGTTGGTCTCCTCTCCTGTATCCTAAATTCACAAGATTTTTACAAATGTTGCGTCTTAGACGCTCTCGATGTAACTTAAGTTAGTCTTAGAACGCTAGTTGTTGAGGTAACTGGTGTGAAATGAAGTAACGAAGTGGACTGTATATGTTTCTAGAGTTAATTATTTATTGAAAATTATTACAAGATAGTTGCATGGCGCGTGCAGCATAGCGCGGCATAATGCCTGATAAGTAAGATAGAATTAAATATTGAAAGACATAATCGTGCGTAAAGGCTGAGATCGCCTAAGTAATTATCGCATGATGATCATGCTAAAATTTAGAAATATTGAAAATAATGTAGCCGCGGCTGGCGAACTGAGGCTAGTTGCCCGTCCGGAGTCTTGCAAATAACTAACTTTGACTGTTGCTAGTTTGAATCAAGCCGGCAGCAGATAGCGGGGAGAGAAATGACGTCACTGCACGCGACTGCAATGAGGATATTACAGTACAAAGTTTAAACAAGTACAAAGTTTGACCATACTGCCCGCACAAAATCGGGGCGATTTTGCAACTTAATTCATTGTGTGAATAGTGCATCACTAATTATTATCAAATGTTATATACAAAGACAATATACAATATACTTGAAAGCTTTATACATTAAATTGACCCTTTTTTTTAAGTAAATCATCTCTGACATAATAATCTGTAAACAACAAAATTAATTAAAGCTATCAGAAAAGCTCAAAGGCAAAACAAAAAAAAATTCTGTGCTAAAATATGTACAAAATAAAAACTCATGAGAAAAATAAAAGTGCTTATATAACTAACATGATTTTCCTTGAAGCATTAACATATGTCCAGTAAATAAATACATTTGATTTTTAACAAAACGTACGTAACGACCTTACACTTAATTTGTATAAAAGAAAAACATCTTCAAAAACTGATTCAATATAGTAATACAATAATAAAAAACATAAAAATTTACATGCATAGTATTCGAACAATGATACCAAAGATTCAATAGTACATAACAATATGATTAACATACCCAATTGATGTAAAAATACATAATATGATTGTATGAGTACACATAATACATATTGATTGACATAATAATTAACAGTACATAATAGTATAATAATGAAAACTTCAATAACAAATAATAACATGATAGTGATACATAGTAATACAATAGGCATGATAATAACATAATAAAAACAACAAATAGAAAGCATGATAAAGGTTCGATACAATGATGCATGTCGAATGAACGCTCATGCAATTAGTCTGAGGCCACTGGAAGTGGACATAATTTGTGAATGGGCCGACGTAGGATACCGTTTGGGGTGCGAACATCCGCGACGCGCACTATTGAATTCTGACCCGAATAGACATTAGTGACTACCCCGCGGAGCCAAATTTTTTGACGTGATGCGCCATTTGTTGCGTTGTTGCAACTGGTGCAAATAATCCTTCGACCACCTGTTCCATATAGACTGGGTGAATCTTTGGAGCAGCTGCCATCTTCCCAGACGACCAATATTGACTTTGGAATAGTCAGGTTCCGGGAGTGCAGTGAGCGGAGAACCAACCAGGAAGTGCGCTGGAGTTAAAGGTTCAGGGTCCCTAGAGTCACTGGAGATGGCGAACAAGGGGCGTGAGTTAAGGCAGGACTCTATTTGAATTAAAATAGTGTAATACTCCTCAAACGTAAGAATGGTTCCGCCGACAACGCGCCGCAAATGAAACTTGACGCTCTTGACTCCACTTTCCCACAGGCCACCAAAATGAGGTACTGAGGGGGGAATAAAGGACCATTTGATGCCTTGGGCAGTGTTAAAATCCTGGGAGGTGTGTTCAAATCCATTGGATTGAAAACGTTTGTATAATTCGTGAAGTGTACTACTAGCACGGCGAAAATTTGTACCATTGTCGGAGAATATCTGATCGGGGATACCTCTACGAGCTACAAACCGTGTTAAGGCTGCTATGAAGGAGTCTGAGGTAAGATCTGAGACTAGTTCAAGGTGAATGGCCTTAGTGACCATGCATATAAATAGAGCAATATAAGCCTTTGACGTCGATTTGGATCGCTGACCGCCGTGACGTATAAATACGGGACCGGCATAGTCGACTCCGGATTGAGAAAATGGCTTAGCAGGCGTAACCCGGGAAGGGGGTAATTGTCCTAATAATTGGCTTGCGCCCCTAGCACGGAATTGAAAACAAGTGATACATTTGTGTATTACTGAACGTATATAAGATTTATCATTAATTATCCAATATTTCTGCCGTAAACAGTACTGAGTCAATTGCACCCCAGCGTGTAGTAGACGAAGATGCTCGCCCTCTATGATTAAATTGCTGAGATAAGAATGCGGGTGGAGAATGATTTGGTGTTTACTATCATAGGTAAGCTGGGAGTGCTGAAGGCGTCCTCCCACGCGTAATATCCCCGCATTGTCCAGAAAGGGGTTAAGTGAAAGAATTTGACTATTATTAGGGATACAGCGTTGTGCCTCGAGTTCCTTGATTTCGATGCTAAAGTGCTATTGCTGGGGCTGGCGAATAAAAACCAAAAGTGTACCATGTAACTCATGGGAAGGTAAAAAGGAAGTGTCTCTATCAGCTATGGGGAGCCTAGAGTTCCGAATGAATCGACGGCAATACGAAAATACACGAAGGAGTTTTGAAAGCGAAGAGTAGTTTTCAAAATAACTAGACGTAGATGAAGCGACAAACAATGAGGTTTGGACCTGCTTACATTGTTCTTCCTCAAGATCTGGATGATTGCAGGGTGAACGTGCATCGAAAGCACTGATGGGCCATGATGATGACTCATGGGACAACCAGGATTGACCATACCACCATTGTGGGTGACCGTGTAAAAACCGAGGGAGACAACCACGCGATAGAATGTCGGCAGGGTTGTCAGGTGACGAGACATGATGCCAGTACCCTTCGCAGTGACACGCTGAGGTGGGGACACAACAAATCTACCATTATTGTTTCGGAAAGTGTTAGCGACAAAATGACTTTCGCATTCCAAGTCCTCAACCGAGGGAGCACGAGCAGCAACGTCCTCTAATTGCCAGAAGTCCTTTAATTGCGAGGAAATGGCATTATTGTCTTCGCATGCTATGAATGATGAGACAGGTTTGTCATATCGACATTAAAAGGCAAGTTACCCGCGAGAATGAATCCCAAATTTGTCTCGTGTATTATGGGAAAATGTGGGCTACGGATAAATTTGACAGGTTCAATTAATTGTAAATAATACTGGGCACTAAGCAATATGTCGTTTTGCGAAGAAAAGTTCAGTTGCGGGTCAGCTAGGAATATGCCCTTTGGCAAATGTAGGGATGAGATATCAAACGATTCCGCAGGAAGATTATTCGTGATACTGGGAAGCACAGCGCAATGTACGTTCAAACTAAAATTCTTATAACGGGAATGCAACCTTACCCTAGTACTGAAGTCAGCTTGAGATAAGGAATTGTTTATACCGGTGATGGGTAATTGAGATTTAGTTAGTTTTAGACCCATGCGACGTGCGAAACTCATGGTGCAGAAGTTAGCTTGCGATCCTGAGTCCAATAAAACCCTTACTGGGTGCTTCCTACCGGCATGGTCAGTTGTCATGCAGACAGCGGTGGATAATAAGATAGATTTGTTCGTTTGTAGTTTCAGTGAAAACTGATTGTTCCTACACGAAGCGTTATTGCCTGATATATGGATCATTTTGTGGTGGCGCTTAGCGCATGTCCTGCAAGTAAATTTGGAAGGACAGTGTGCGAGATCATGGCAGGACGTATGCAATTTAAGCAGAGTTTATGTTTAATTAAAATATTTTTTCGTTCAAGGGGAGACATAGCCACGAATTGTGGGCATTCAGAAAGGCGGTGTTTACCACGACACAGCTGACAGATGTTGTGGCTGATATGAGAATGTAATGTCGACCAAGTAATATCAACCGGTTTAATAGCTTTGCGATAGGGAGTCTTATCGCTAACATATATTCTGCTTACTGAGCTAGTCGCGCCGCCGACGTTTTGCATTAATTGGCTTCTATTATTTAAGAATTTAATAAAATTATTGAAATTAGGAAATCGCTCGTCGGACAGGCTTTCTTTCCAGAGCCGACATGTCTGATTATCGAGTTTTTGCGTTAAGTATTGAACGAAAATGATTTCAAAGGTATTTGCCGGTAATTTTAATGAATTTAAAGCATTTATATTCGCGGTGATCTCGTCAATGAATTTGGAAATGCCAACCATGGACTCGTGTTAAATGGACTTCACGCCCAAGACATTCCCTATGTGATAGGATGAGACAATTAATTTGCTGTCATACCTGGCCCTTAATAGCTCAATGGCTACTGCATAATTTTCAAGGGTGATTGGATGAGATTTTATTACATTTAACGCTTCTTCCCTTAATGACGAGTGTAAATAATGTAATTTCTGAATGTCCGTCATGTCAGTTTTGACGTGTACTAGTTCCACAAACATATTATAATAATGTTGCCAATCAATAATGCTGCCTGAGAAGCAGGGCAATATAATTGGCTCTAACTGTGTAGGGGGGTTTTTTATTGGCATAACTTCAGCTTGAATCAATGGCTTCTTGTTCACCTCCTCTACTTGCTCCAATAAATGGTGTAACTTGCACTCAATATTACAGAGATCATTCTCTGTTTGAACTCTGTCACTGACTGATGTGAAATCGGAATCATCAGCCTCAATTTGAGTCTGAATTTCGTCATACTTCGCGGACAATTCCATCAAATGGCGGAGTTCAATTTTTAAGGCATGGTGATCGCTTGTGTCCGGATCGAAATTGTCAGCGAAAGTATTTACACGGGATATAGAAGCTTTAATTTAGCCCAGTTTCTTAATTAGCGCCTTCACATCAGCCATGACTAAATGCAAATGTGATTCGAAAACGATAGTTAAATATAGAGCAGGTAAACAATTGTTGTAATTTGAATAATTTGCTAAATTCTGATATGATGCGGGAGCCAGTGATCGGTGTACACCTTAATATATTACTTACTATAATAGGGGCTTATTTCCTTTTTTAACAAATAGTTATGAAAGTTATTGAAAATGTGAATTATTCAAAATGACAATATACATATAGTCTTATCACATCACTTAAGTTTCTTAATGCATTGTTGTACAGCTGGTAATTGGTAATTAATTAAACTGGTAATTAACAACCGAGCGTTTTAGTTAACCACTGACTGACTACTTAAGGTGACCGTCTGATGCAAACACTGGTGAAGAAGTGTTCTTACTGTGATTCACACACAAAGACTGCTGGCAAGCTGTTGCGTAATACGTCTAGTTGGGCAGGCTACAGGCTTCAGACATAAACATAAATATAAATAGTCTGCCATAACATTGTATGTTACAATGGGGCACCTCACTGGTGAATGCTGACTGCTTTCCAATTAAAACTGAATTAAATCTTTACTGTCTCTGACACACTGTAACGTTTTTTACCACGTTACAAATCCAGGGAACCCATCTTAATTGACACCTGCCAATTACATGGGCTGCCTACGTTGTAACGAACTGTTATTAAACTCAACATAATTGAACAAATTACTTAAGCTAATTATTAGGAGACAAGGGAAGGTATTTCACTGATTTATGCACTCATTTTCATGTGTAATAAGATGACTACTCTTTATTAACAACTGATATGAAAAGATCCCATGACATAATTAATTAGATTAAAATATTTAAATGGTTTTCTGAAAAACTAGGGATCATAATGATTATGTACTTTTTTTACCTCGGATCCGAGTTTACTTTAAATATATCTATAGCAAAGACTTCTGAGTATTTTTAAGTTCATCTAGATGCTTGCAAGACTTCATTTACCATTTGAAGAATGGTATTATTAACTAAAGTGATTATAATTTACATTTACATATAATGCGTTACAACGTATGATATTCAATATTACAGTAAACTCTTAGTTGGTCTCATTTATAGTTTAAAGGAAATTATAGTCTTTGAAAAGTCTCTTTTCTCTGTAAGTTATGTCTCAAATATAATTAACTCTCGATAGGCAAGCTATCGAGTCACCTTTACAATAAGTCGTGGTGACCTCGTCCTGGGGTGTCTCTCTTGGGAATTCTTGAAGTCGGCGTTGTCATCTGAGTCGTGTCTTCGGCGAGTACTAGATAGCTGGTTCACTGCGGAGATTGAAGTTTTTCTTGTTAAAGTGGGTGTAGATCCACGTAGGTCCTCGTCAGCGTCTTATCCCTCGTATATGTCCACATGTGAAGTTTAAGCAGTGCAGTTCACATCTTCATATGTATAGTTGTACTTGAATTTACCTCTTGAGGGGAGACGTCATCTTGCTTACTACTTGTTAGTTTTTTTTTTGTAACTTATTACATTTTTTTTATAACACAACTTTCTACAATTCACATATTACACTCGCTCGCCACGTTTAGCAGTGGTAGCTAACATTTAAAAAGAAATTTAACCAGTGCATTTTGGTGGAGCTCTCGCTCGTAGTTCTATACGCTCTGACGGCAGCATTGGGACTCTCTACTCGATTCGACTGGCACATTAGAACGGAGCGGGGCGAGTACTCCGCGATAATATAGTTCCTATTTTTATTTAAATTGACATTCTTATTACAAAAAACAATACATTAATTATACATATATAATTTAAGTGAATTATTTTAACTACTACTCGTGCCTTCAAATTACTAATTACAAACATTATAATTTTTATATTTTCATAAGTTACAGACGACTCGCTATGCACGTTGTGTCCGGAATTAACAGGTCACCGCATGATGACTAGCAAAAGGGTTAACTGTGATATTAATAGCTTTATACAATTCGAATTTTTATTAATGCTTTAGTTATATTTTCCATTTACATCTCATACTTATTCTGAGTTAGTACAGGGGCTTTAGGTTTAATAGTGCGATTTAAAAATACTTAATGGCTAGTAAATTAATTTTTTATTTATTTAAGATGCTATTTTCAATTAAATCGTCACAACACAATTCTGTACCGTTACAATACCCCCCCATGAGAGGTTTTTGCCGAAGCATAAAAACTCTCATTGCCTAAAACCTAAGAGGATCAGTGAAGATATGGCGCCGCAACCCCCCTTAAATCCTTATTAAAATCATGTACACTTACCCCCCTAATTCCGGTGACTGTGGCCGCATCCATCCGGCCTTACTGGACTTCTCTGTACGAGATCCCAACACCATAAGCTCGGACAGATACCCGCCACAGTATCACCTGACTCTGTAACATCCAATTAAAAAATTAACAAAAAGGCCTTCCATCATACCATATCCACGACTGATTTGTTTCCTCTTTCCTCTTAGCTAATGTGGCATTATGAGGGATGTGTATGTCTTTTATTTTTGTTACTAGGTCTGTGTTGTTTTTTACTGCAATGTCGTTGTCTAGTTGTGTGTGTTATCAGATAATTTTGTCTAGATATTTTGCGAGTTTGTATGCAGGAGCATTGCGGTAATTGATAATCATTTTTTAGTTTTTGATGTTTTTTTTTTAGTTTTTGAAAAAAATTGTTATTTTCTTATCATAATCATTCATATGAATACCCTTTAGTTAAAAATTGTTGCATTTAATTTATAGTTTTTGAAACATTGAATGTTTTCAATTGACACCTTTGTGACTCTACGGGTATATACGTTGTAAAAAGTACATACTACAGAAATAGCAAATATTGTACAACTTATTACAAGTAAATAGATTTTCTCACTTAGGTAACACAAAATTTAACAAAACAGTTATTGTTTTTGTTGACAGAAGGTGACACATTACATTTGGAACATTGAAGTCTTCTCCTCTCCTTGCATCCTTCCAATTGCACCTCTGTTCCCTTCCCTCAATGTTAATTGGTCAGTAAAAATGGACGTTGTATCTGGCATATGAAACTAGACTAATTTCCTTCTTGGAAGTTTTTGGGTTTTCCGAGTTTTCATATTCATCATATTCTTGGCTGACTGACCGCGGACGGCCTCTTTTCTTGGCAGCGGATCTTTTTTTTCCATCAGAATCAGTGCTTTAGCAATGCTTTTACTGAATTTCAGTAGATGGATCTTTCATGTTTTTCTATAGCTATGATAATATAATAAATTCTTTGTAACTTCATAATATGACGGAAGACAGTTTTTTTATATTTATGCGTAGTTAGTACCCACTAGTTATAGTGGTGTCAAATAACAACATAGAAATTCAAAAAAATCTTAATTGTGATCTACAGGAAATATTTTAAAACTGTCACATTTATGTGTTATTTACACTTTTATAGGCAGTTGTGTTGCTTATTTTGTGTCAGACTTAAATAAAATCAACCTTAAAATATAATTAAAAGCACCGTATCTCAAAATTAACTCGCAACACACGGAACAACATGGGAACCATGACGACATCATCGCCAAATCAAAACAATTTGAAGCTGCTTGTGACAAAAGTTAGACACACCCGATCCTGCTGACGACTGAGACAAACAAGATCGACTTATACAGAATCACAGAACGGCGGGCCCTGCGCCTGATCTACCGCCGTTCTCCCCTCACCAAAACCCCGATTACGACTTTATATGCTCTAAACAAACACTTCCCAGAACTGCACACATTCCTACACAAACTAAACTGGAAGTACGCAACTACAGCAAACACTAGAACAACATTACAAACCCTCCTCACCCCCCCACCAATAATAGACCTACCCAAAATTCCCGGCGATCACACTTCATTCTGAACCGTCTTCTGACTCTTGCGGACGAACCCCCGCCCAGGATACCACGTTGAAGACCACGTAACAGAAGGGTCCCAGGACCCGTCTAGGGTTCACCTCTAGCATAAGTCAAAAAAAAAAAAAAACCTGTCCTCCTGCATCTTCCTACTTCTTCAACGTCGCAATCAATAAATAAATAAAAACAAACAACCCTCCACTGGTAGACCAATTATAACCCAACAACCAGATCCTTAATCCGCCCCCGCCCTTGACGCCACTACGACGCTTCTCACCAACTTTAGCGTCAATTGCTGCACGACACTAGCATTATAGTCCATAAGTTTGACACTGATCACCCCATCACACCCTCTCCTAGAGGCTACACACACCTGAACACCAACATCCTCCTACACGCTGGTACCACCACCTTCTCATCGGCCGGTCACCGCTGGCGTACGCAACCCTCCCACAATTCCATACCCACACGGCTGAAGGGAGCTTGCTCCAAAACAGCCAGAGAGGACCAATTGTTCCTCTCAAAAAAAAAAAAACAGTAAGTGTGTACACGCGGAAGAAATGAAACTTCTTTGGGTTATATCCATTATTTTTTGTTTATCCATTATTATTATTATTTTTAACTGTATACTTAAAATTTAATAGGATGGGAGAGGTATCAGTATAAGAAAAATTTCATTTTTAGTAAATTAAAAATATTTTATTATATATATTTACAGAAATTATTATTATTATTATTAATCTATTTCGTTAATATTTAGTGATATTTCATCATACACTTTTGTAACCAAATGCTTATGGTAACTAAAATAAGAAATGTATGTTTTACATTCAATATTATCCAGAAACCTTGTGAATACTGCATCCATTGTCGTATTCGATTTTGTCGTAGATATTTTTTTATCATTTTGTATAGACAGGTTTAAATTATCTTCTAAAAATTCAACCAGTTTTATAGATTTGTCTAATGCAAAATTGACATTGAAATCTCCACTTAAAATCATAGGTATTTTATGATAATCTTTACGAAGTATGGCGGCACCTTGTGAAGTATACTATAATAATGAACGATGGAGAAAATCAATAATATCATCTAATGTTTTATTAGGAGAAATGTACACTGCTACAATCACAACTTTTTGCCCATTTTCCATTTTACATTCAGCCATACACAAATCGCCAACTGTAGATGCCATTGAACCATAGACATCAGTCTGAGTAACGGAAAAATCCATGGATGGAGTTATAATGTTAATAATATTGTCAGAATTTTGAAATATCCCGACACCTCCCGCTCTAATATTTGGTCTTTTATATTTCACAATGCAGTTGAAATTAAGAACAGATACGTCATCTTATCAGCTAGCCAAGTTTCTGATAAACGTATGACATTTGAATTTTTCACAACTATATCTTTTAGATCAACAGCATGAGCTGTAAGACTTTGGCAATTAAAAGTGAATATTGATAAAAGTGACTTTTCTGTTATTGATGAAATTAACTAAATTTTCATTTATAGCTTCTAGTTTGTTTAGTGAAAGTCGTTTAAATTCCTCTTGCAAATCAATTGTTGATGATGATCGCCTTCGGCCATGGTAGAACTTCTTCGTCTTCGGCATCTTCTCGTTGTTCTGTGTCGTAATATGTAATCCTTCAATACTCGTCACACGTGATAAAGCAGCGTATAATAATGATTGAGAATGACGTCGATCGTATTCATAAACAATTTTTAACATATGTCATTAAATTATGTAGGACTAGGTAGATTATTTTTTACATATCGTTAACTTAAAATATTCGTAACAATAATTATATATAACTGTACATTTCCTCATTTTGGTATACTACTAAACACATATACACACACATGCATGCATATAACGCATAACGCATAACGCGTAACGCGTAACGAACATTTTTCCTACCGTGCCCAAAGAAGTTTCATGCATATAACGCATAACGCATAACGCGTAACGGGTAACGCGTAACGAAAATTTTTCCTACCGTGCCAAAAGAAGTTTCACTTCAGAAAGTTAGAACTACGATGTCGTCACATGCCACCAAAATAACGAAAAGAATACAGCGCTCGTTTGCACGCAGTCGTCGACTAAACACACTGGTGTCAATTGACCGAAAGGGTTTAAATTATCTCCGGGTACGTGTGAAATGGGCCTAAGTGTCAAACGTCTTCCAGGGCTGGGCGCATAGTGTGCCGTGGGACGAATATGGAGCGTCCAACTTTGCCGTCGAAAGACATTCGGACCCTGGTGTCGTCGGTTGTCTGTGCCTTCAGCATTGAAATGTGTTGTCCACCTTCAGCGACACCATACGTCCGACGTTGAAAACTTATTTGAGAGTATTTCTGTCAACTGTTCATGTTTCTACTGTAGTGGAGAGAAACCTCCCTACCAAAACAATCCACTTGTTTGGTCCCAGTGTTGGAGACAACGTTCGACACTTAGTGTGTTTGGCCATGAAATACAAGTGTCCAGCTTGAGGCAATTTGGGACCACTGTTTGATCCAACATTGTATAGCCCTTATAAGCCTTAACAAACAGCGAATGAAACGTTTTGTTTTTTTGGTCCATCGAGCGTCAGTCAGTGTTTCCACAGCAATCACGTGTACACATTGTATTGGTGTAAACAGAAATTAACATGCGTGCTGTTTATTAGGTACAAGTTCAGCAGTACTTTGTTAGTTATTCTTTTATCGTTATGCACAACATGCTGGTGATACATTCGACAACACATTTTGAGATACTGGTGGATGAAGGATGTTATGTAAAACAAGGGGGGGAGAAAAGTTACGCAATAAGGCAAAGGAAAATGTGAAATAATGCATATATTCCACAGTGCGAGGAAAGCTGAGAGAGCCTCAATACCATTTAAGGGCACTCGTAACCGGCAAATTGACCAAAGTATCTTCAATATATTTGAGCAATATGATAAAAAAAAATGTATATCCTAGGAAACGTTCTCTCAAAAGTGCTTATAATGTTACCACTTTTTACAAATCTGTAATTCCTTTATCCCAGTAATCATAGAGATATGCAGTTTTTACCACTGGAAAAGGAATTTCAATAAACATTCACTGCCAATGTCTGTAACGTCTGTCATAAAGCCAATATTTGCTGATATGAGTTATCCTAATTTGTTATAAAAATGCCCTCATGTAAATCTTACACAGTATGCAAACAAGTCCCTGAACCATTTGATTTGGAACAGTTTGCCAAAAAATATATTTGTTGGACTGGATACTTTGGTTTTGGGTGTACATGATGCTGTGATGATGTTTAATTAAGGTAATATAAGTAAATGTCAAGTCTTGTAAAAATAAGGGTTTAACAAGTATCAAATATGGTTAAGGTAATGAAAAAAAATTGACTTGCAAGTAATCCTTGAGGCAGAGACAACAGTAGATGAATTTATGAAAAAGGTTAGACAGTCAATTAGAAATTTGAATAGAAAACTAGAGGATCAAATGGACTTAAATAAAGACCCCGAGTATGGAGCTGGACTATTTTAAATAAGGTAAAACAATAAAAAATCTGTTTTAAAACTTTAAATGCGTTTTTCTGAAAATCGATTTTTTTTTAGATAAGTGACCGATTATTTCAGAAATTTCAAAAACCAAGTCAAGCTGATTTTTTTTTTTTTTTGTCTATTAGTTTAATGAAGATATAACTACACTACTAAAGCTATACAGTTGCACTGAAAAATAAAAACGTAGAAAGTTATAAGTATGCTTTTTGTATGCTAATTTTTAGAGTAAAACATAAGAATTATTTAAAAAATCATGAAATTGAGATATCTTTATAATTGTAGTAGTGTTTGTAGTGTATAAAGTGCTTACCAACATGCTAAAATTTCAGACCTATATCTTTTACAGCTTCTGAGATAATGAATCTTTAATTTGGTGAATTTAACATGGTAAGCATACCCGGTTGCGAGTACCCTAATGGGACAAAAATGTATCATTCAGGACAACAATGGTGCATAAGGAAGGACAACATTAGACCTAGTGGTAACTTACGGAAGCGAGATCTGAGCATTGAGAAGACACTGCTGGCAGTACAGATGGAAGGTCTTCGAAGAAGTGTTCATTGTTTTGGTTATAACGGGTGCCCAACGAGAAAATCACAAAAGGAATGGAGCCGACTGATAAGCCTAGTCAGAGCAGAGGTCAGAAGTCTCAAACGATTTGGAAACCTGTTGAAAAAGCAAAAAAGATTGTTCTCGTGGATGTCGACAGGAAGAAAGGTAACATCCTCGTGAATCAGTTATGAGGAAAATTACACTGATAGCGGCTTATGACAGAGAAAGTTGGTTAGATATCTGTTTATTGCGTTATTAATTTAAGCAGTACATAATAACGTGTATATATCATTTACGAATGAATGTAAAACAAAGCGTGGGTAGGTACTGTGATACCCGCGGTCCACTGTACATTTCCTGTATTCACGTTGTGCCATCGTCATCACTCTGGTCGAGAACAGGTACCGTCGAGGCACATCGTCGGCGGTCGACACACGCCTGTCACAATCGGTACTCCTATAATGGCTGTGTATTCTTTCTCCGTACAATCGGCCCCTTCGTCTGCAAAACAATAAAATTATAAGCTTATTGTCAAATGAACTCATCGTAAATCTCATGTTATGCCTTTAAAGACACGGATCAGCAGATGGGATAATCTATATATATATATATATATATATATATATATATATATATATATAACTCAAAATCTGAGGATTTATGGGTACTGAACACAAATCCACACCGTTACACCGACTGCCGCCAAATTTTAATCAGGTAACCTTTGAAAATTTTGCCCCGTTCGCACGATTTAGGCCCTTTTAATTATGCCTTTACGTTGACGCGTATAAAGATTTCAACAACACCATGGAAACCAGAATTAATTACCATAGTAACAAGTAAATAAACAAATACTATTTAGCGGCATCAGAACTGTACCTTTATCTGTTCCTGCAGTTTTTAATGTTTTTAATAAGCGATTGTATCGATATATTTTGTAATTTTGTATACATATAAGTCTATATATTTTGTAATTGTCTTAAACGATTATAAAATTTATGTTTACAAGTATTTCTGATGATGCAGTGAATAAGTAATGAAATATATTAAATGCTACTACTAAAGATGTAAAAACACCATGGAGACCAGAATTAGCTACCATAGTAACAAGTATATAAACAAAAGCTATTTAGCGACATCGGAACTGTACATTTATCCATTCCTGCAGTACATTTTCGTTGTTTTATATAATATGCGATTGTATCGATATATTACGATGTGGAATAGAAGAAGTGTACTAATTGTAAATTGTCCTATTACTTAATGCACAGCAAAAATACGTGTTGTTTTCATTTGTGAGTTTAGGTGACAACGGTTTTTGGTTTTTAGTTTAATGCTGAAATAAATAAAAGCCATGGTTGACGAAAACATAACGTTTAATGTGTTATATAATGCTTCTAACACAGTAACACTTAAAATAAAGAATTTAACGTTTTTGATTTAACAGATACTTTTTAAATATCTCCAAAGGTTTTATAAACAGGTAGTTTTAAATCTCCAAAAGCAAACATAATAATTTAGTACAAGTGTTGAAAGTAACTTTGGAGAGAATTTGACTAATGAGTACAAAATAGTTATACGAGCTGACAGAACGCCATATAGACATAGGCAATAAAAATTATATTAAAATACTTATTCAAAGGCAAATATTAGCGTGCGAAGCCGCGGGTAACAGCTAGTATTAAAATAAGATAATCCAAGTGGACAGTAATGTGGTAATTTTCACATTCATAGGTTGGCTAATCTGTACTTTCTGAAATTGCGCTTATCATGTTTATTCAACGACACAGTTCGACCGAACTCGGCAGGCGGCAGACATCATAACGTTTGCTCGCTTGTTCTGTCATTTATCATTTTCTTGTCGTCAGACAATTCATGTAGGCTTTAGGCCCTACAACAGTATATTGTATACTACAGTATACATTAGCAATACATTGCTAATTCTTAGTTTCATGTAGCCTGAGTGCCGCGTACTCGCGCCTCAAGTCTTGCGACAATTATCTAGGCCTTAGGCCTCAACATTTTTATTGTAGTTGTAGTGTCGCACATTTGCGCCTCATCTACCATGTAGCTTTCTTAAAGACTCGGTTCATTCAAATTAAAATCTCTTCAGACTTAGCCAATCTCAACACTATTATTTAACATTTTTATTTGATCCACTCGGACCGGATCTCAACATTTTTTTGGTCGTCCGTTCCTGGATTCGTCATTTACTTTCTGCAACTTAATAGCGGTTTTCATCATTTTCTGCCCCAATTTCTGGCCATCACGGGCGATTCAGCATATTCGCTGATCCGACCGTGTCGGGACTTACTCAGCATTTCTTTCATCGCCATTGAGCCTCGTGACGACATCACTGCAAGACCAGCCATGTGCTAGCGTCCACACTCCAGTTTAAGCAGTCATCTCTCCGGTCTGTGTGTTTGCCATCTTCTCCACGGCCTCGACGCTCCAGGACATCGCATACCAGGTACCACATCATTAACAGATGCGTACAATGGCTGAAGAAGGCCTCAAAGTGTTGGTCAGAAAGAGAGGCGGCTTAAAGTCTGCCATAGCGCAAATTAATTCCGCTATCATTAACTTTGATAAAAACACAAACACAAAACCTTTTTTAACGGTTAGACTCGAAAGTCTACAAAGTTTGGAAACAAAATACGATGAGGTACAGTCCGAAATTGAACTCATTTCTAAAGACATAAACGCTGCTCAAGAAGACCGAATTGAGGTTGAAGAGCTGTTATATTCAACAGAAGCCAATATCTTGCAATTGATAGAAACCTTCAACGTTCAGACTGTATCTTCCGTATTAACAAGCAATATGCAATTAAAACCGATAAGTCTGCCCTGCTTCACAGGCAATATCTTAGAAGGGCAGCACTTTTATTCAATATTTCTGGACTTGGTACACGCCAGATCTGATTTAACGTCAGTGCAGAAATTACATTATTTGTATTCGTCTCTGAAAAATGAGCCGCTAGATTTAATTAAGGCATTACCTATTTGTAACGAAAACTATTCGATAGCGTTGAGTTTGCTGTCCGCTAGATATGACAACAAATTCATACTAGCTAAGGATTATATTCAAAATTTGCTTGAAGTAAAGTCAACAATTAAGGACTCTGTCCAAAGTTTGGCCGAATTCATAAATACAATAACGTCTTCCGTTAATTCACTGGCGGCCATGCAACTGTCAGTGGATTCATTCGAGCTTACCACTGTACAATTATTGTCAGCAAAACTGGACCATACCACGTTTAAATTATGGAAGGAGTCTATAGACCTCGATAATCTTCCTAACTTTCAAAGCTTCACTCAGTTTTTAAACGCACGTAGACAGTTGCTAGAAAATACACTGCCTATCGATGCCGGACAGCAGCTCAACGAGTCAACTTTAAGATTCAATAAATCTGACAAACATAAATCACGAAACTCTGCTGGCAGCACTGCATTTAAAAGTTATCACTCAGCTTCAAACAATTATTTATGCTTATGCTGTAAATCTAGTCATCCAATTTACATGTGTGACAAATTTCGTGCATTAAGCACATCAGAACGAGGGCAATTTATATTAAATCATAAACTCTGTACAAATTGTTTAAGACCAGATCATTTTTCATTTAATTGTAAGATCAAACAATCATGTAAGGTCTGCTCAAAACGACACCATACATTGTTACACATAAATAATGTGTCAAAACCAGTTTCTGCCAGCAGCAGCAACTATTGCTCACTCAAATTACAATCTACAAACAATGTTCTCTTATCAACAGCAATTGTGCTTGTCATCGACCGGGCTCGCAACAGACAACTCGCAAGAGTTCTATTGGATGCGGGGTCAAAAATAAATTTTTGTACGGAATCATTTGCTAAGAAATTACGGCTTAACTTGACTAAATCTAACATACCGATTACAGGTATAAATAATACCGCGTGTTGTGCCACTAATTTGGCGTCTATACGCATTATTTCCCGCTATCAAAGATTTAGCTTCGAGGCGAAATGTGCGGTCTTATCTGCATTAACCCATAAACTGCCAGCACAATCTTTCGACATAAATCAATTTAATGTCCCATATAAAGTTTTCCTCGCCGATCCACATTTCAACATATCAGTTGATATCGACATACTTTTAGGAGCCCAAATTTATTTAGATTTAATTTTAGCCAACATATATGTACGCGGTTCTCATTTCCCTATTATACAAGAAACAAAGTTAGGCTACATTCTAGCAGAAAATCTGCCCAAACACTGCCGTTATAAGGGTCCTGCTGTTTCGTTCCTGGCTAAGAACAACGACAGTCAAAAAATCTGGCGTCTCTCGAGAAATTTTGGGAGACCGAAACTATCCCTGATAATGAACCCATTAGTAACGATTCAGCTAGTGAGGAGCATTTTATTAAGTCTACTCATCGCAATGAGGAGGGTAGGTTCGTTGTTTCGCTGCCATTTAAGTCTGACAATCTCCAGTTGAGTGAGTCCTCGCCTAGCGCTGAAGCGAAATTCTTGAGCTTAGAACGCAGGTTCATGCGTGATTCTAAGCTTGCGCGCGAATACGCAAACTTTATTCAGGAGTATAAGGATCTTGGCCACATGACGCTTGTCGACGATTGCTCTATCATTTACGGGGTTTCAAATACCTACTATTTGCCTCACCATGCCGTCTTTAAACATTCTAGTTCTACGAAAAAACTTCGCGTCGTTTTTGACGGCTCGTCCAAAACTACCAATGGCCTTTCTCTCAATGATGTTTTGTTGGTAGGCCCAAACGTCCAACAAGACCTTTTTACTATTCTTTTGCGATTTCGTATGCACAACTATGTTCTCATCGCCGATATCGAGAAGATGTATCGGCAAATTCTGGTATCTGATAAGGATTGTCATTATCAACGTATTCTGTGGCGTAACTCTCCACTCGAACAGTTTAAACATTTTGTATTGCGAACTGTAACATACGGTACTGCTAGTGCTTCGTTTTTGGCTACTCGCTGTCTTAATCAGATTGGTAAGGATCATGAAGCTTCTTTCCCTGACGCTGCGTCAGCTATAATTAATGATTTCTATGTCTATGATTTGTTAACCGGTGCAGACACCATTTCTGATCTGACCAAGTTGAAATCTGACTTAGGTACGTTGCTGAGTCAATACGGCCTCACTCTGCATAAATGGGCATCAAATGAAACCAATGTGGTCGCAGATCATGATAATTTATCACTCCCTTTAAACAAACAAGGTAATGTGCGTACCTTGGGCATTCTCTGGAATAACACTACAGATTCATTTTTGTTTGACATCAAATTATTCCCAGTTGAATCAAGCATCTCTAAGAGGAAAATCCTATCGATTATCGCAGGTATATACGACCCACTCGGACTCGTCGGTCCCATTGTTTTCCTGTACAAACAGTATATGCAGCAACTCTGGCTGTGCAATCTTGGTTGGGATGAGCCAATCCCCGGGCAATTACACTTGCATTGGCATTCATTATGCGATAAATTATGTCTGATCGGTAAAATTATCGTCCCACGTTCTATTCGCTGCAAGTCTAAAGCAAAGATAGTTGAATTACATGGGTTTTAGGATGCTTCTGAAAGGGGATGTGGGTGTTGTGTTTACATTAGAGTCATTTATCAAGATTCATCGGCCTCTTGTCACCTTCTGTGTTCTAAATATTGCGTCGCTCCCCTACGACAGGAGTCATTACCTCGCATTGAACTCTGCGCTTGCTTGTTGTTATCGCGACTCTTATTCAAGGTCGCCCCTGCTCTTCATTCCTTTATCAATAGTGTTCACCTGTATTCTGACTCCATGGTGTCCCTTTACTGGATTCATGCCCAGTCTTCTAGATGGAAGACCTACGTCGCTAATCGTGTTGCCGAGATTCAGCGTCTTACTGAAGCCTACACATGGCATCACATCAATTCACAACATAATCCTGCTGACATTATTTCTAGGGGATGTCAACCCGACGTTTTGCTCGATTGTTCGCTTTGGTGGCATGGTCCCGCTTGTTTGTCTCAATCTTCCGAGTCCAATCTTTTTCCACCCTTTTTACCTTCTAATCTGTCGTCTCCTGAATTCACTGCGGAGGAGAAACAAACCCCCAAACTTTATCTAATGTTTACCTTAGCCATTGATCTTTCAAGGGACTTTTCTTCGTTGCACCGTCTGACTCCCGTATACGCTTACTGCTTTCGATTCATCAAAAATATTAGACTCTCCAGGGCTGAGAAAATGTCGGGCGCTCTTACCCCCGTTGAAATTCATTCCACTCTTAATTTTTTCATAAAACAATCTCAGTCGATCCACTTCGCTGCTGAGCTTAATTGTCTTCGTAATGGGTCTTCTGTTTCTATCAGGAGTAAGTTGTCTTCTCTGGACCCGTTTCTTGATGAGTCTGGTGTCATACGTGTCGGCGGACGCTTACAGCAGTCGCAACTACCTTATGACAATAAGCATCCTATTGTCTTGCATCCATCGGCTCATATCACTCGCCTTATTATTGAACGCGAACACATTCTTCTACTCCACGCTGGTGCTCAACTCGTGCATCACTCACTTCGTCAACGTTGGTGGATCATTAACGCCAAGATAGTCATTCGCTGCATCATTCGTAGATGCGTCAAGTGTCTCAGGTTTAGTGCCAAACATCAGGTTCAGAGGCTTGGTATTTTGCCATCTCCTAGAGTCACTCCTTCGCGGCCGTTTCTATTCTGCGCAGTTGATTATGGTGGTCTCTTCATGATTTGTCATGGCGGGCAGAAATCTAGGACTCTGTCAAAAGCGTACGTGTCTTTGTTCATCTGCTTAGCAACCAGGGCCATTCATTTGGAATTGGTTTCCGACCTTACGGCCAACGCGTTTATAGCTGCCTTACGTCGTTTCATGGCCCGTAGGGGCATACCCAGCCAGTTATATTCTGATAATGGCACGAACTTTAGGAAGGCCCGCAATGTTTTGCATGACCTTTACAATCTTTGGCATAATAAGGATGCCACCTTATCAATTCAATACTTTACGACCTTTCATGGTATTACATGGTCATTTATTCCGCCCTCGTCACCTCATTTTGGTGGTCTGTGGGAGAGCGGTATAAAGAGTTTAAAGTATCATTTGGGCCGCGTGGTCGGCAAGTCTATACTCACCTTCGAGGAGTTTACGACGGTTTTGTCTCAGATAGAGGCATGTCTAAACTCACGTCCATTATTCGCCGTTTCATCGGATGTAAATGATCCGGTGCCACTTACACCTGGCCATTTTTTGATTTGCGCACCATTAACGGCGATACCTGATCCTGACTTATCTCACGTTCCCATCTCTCGTCTTGGACGTTGGCAACTTCTCCAGAAGTTTCTCCAAGTCATTTGGAAGGCTTGGTCTCGCGACTACTTACGTCAATTACAGCAACGTCACAAATGGAAATTCGCCAAGGACAACGTTTCCATTGGTGACCTGGTTATACTGATTGAGGATAACTTACCTCCATTAGCGTGGAAATTTGGTGTAATTACCGCCACATTTCCCGGCCCAGACAACTTAATTAGAGTTGTTGACGTTCGCACGCCTACTGGCACCTATCGCAGACCAATTCATAAATTATGTTTGGTCCCTACGAGGGACGAACAGTAAAAAAAAGGAGTTTATTTTCCTTGTATATACTTGTCAATAACACATAAATCAGATGTTCTAAGAAGATTTTGTTAGTTATAAGCACCTTTGTTTTTAGCATAAGCTTTAATTTGTATATTTGTGATTCAGAAACTGTTTGTTTTACTCAAGCAAGTGTTAGTTTATGTAATATGCAAAGCTTTAATAATTTTTTGTATTTTCGTGTATGCAACATTTGATTTATGCCTCATGTCTTTGCTTACTATTGTTTTTATGTAAAATTTTGGTTATAATATTCGCATGGTCTGCAGCTACACAAACCATGTATGCATTTTCTTGCACATTTGTCAATATGTGTGATATTTTGTTACTCTATGAATTTATTTCTCGCAATTGTTCAACACATGTATTACATTTTGTATAACCACATTTGTTGTACTTGTCACTTATTGTGCCTTGTATTCATGTATTTGTAATTATCTAAACCGATTTCTATTGTACTTATTATGTATAATTTGTATCTATGTAAAACACATTGTTTTGTCCGCATCTACTGTCTATAACTATACGCCACGCCTATATTTTTATATTGTATTTTGTATTTTGTGATCACGTATTGCACAATTATTATTCATGCTTTAATTATGACATACATGTCATTACACTTTGTGCTTACAATCATTCAACTATGTATAGCTTGTTTTCACATAACAATTTATTGTACATTCCTGAAACTTCACGTATAGCATGCATCGTGCAAACTATAAAGCATCATGCTAAATTTATGTCTTTACATGTATAATTTTAATAATTTTGTTTCTTCATTGCATTCAATACTATTGTATAGGTCTACTGGTCTTAACTGGTTCAAGATAACCATTACGACTTGAATAAATGTTACAATTTATCGGGCCCATCATGTGATGAGTCACCGATTATTCATCATTAAACATTGTCAAACTATGTATTTTATCATGTCTTATATTGTTTAATATTGTATACATACAATATATATTGGCAATACATTGCTAATTTTTGCATTTATACTCATGTATAATTCAGGTTGCAAGCCGACCTTGGCCTGCTCAACTCTTATCATCACTCAAGCTTATCTCTATACAGTTAGTGTCATAACTGTTATCTAACATTTCAATCTCAAAGTTCAATGCAATTTATTGAGATTGACTTTATTATCAAGAACACTGTGTTTTCCTACAATAAGTTATTAAAATGTATTAAAAAATCTTTTGATTTTTTGCGGGCAGTTATGGACAGTAATGTGGTAATTTTCGCATTCATAGGTTGGCTAATCTGTACTTTATGAAATTGCGCTTATCATGTTTATTCAACGACACAGTTCGACCGAGCTCGGCAGGCGGCAGACATCATAACGTTTGCTCGCTTGTTCTGTCATTTATCATTTTTCTTGTCGTCAGACAATTCATGTAGGCTTTAGGCCCTACAACAGTATATTGTATACTACAGTATACATTAGCAATACATTGCTAATTCTTAGTTTCATGTAGCTTGAGTGCCGCGTACTCGCGCCTCAAGTCTTACGACAATTCTTACGACAATTATCTAGGCCTTAGGCCTCAACATTTTTATTGTAGTTATAGTGTCGCACATTTGCGCCTCATCTACCATGTAGCTTTCTTAACGACTCGGTTCATTCAAATTAAAATCTCTTCAGACTTAGCCAATCTCAACACTTTGATTTAAGTGTACAACAGAAACTTAATAAATGTATTAAATACAGTCCACTATCGTCATTATTCAGCATCCTGGCAATAACACCACAAGCATTATTCTTCCTAACCGAACATTTTTCGGTACACACGTGCCGACATTAACATTTTTATTTGGTCCACTCGGACCGGATCTCAACATTTTTTTGGTCGTCCGTTCCTGGATTCGTCATTTACTTTCTGCAACTTAAAAGCGGTTTTCATCATTTTTCTGCCCCAAATTTCTGGCCATCACGGGCGATTCAGCATATTCGCTGATCCGACCGTGTCGGGACTTACTCAGCATTTCTTTCATCGCCATTGAGCCTCGTGACGACATCACTGCAAGACCAGCCATGTGCTAGCGTCTACACTCCAGTTTAAGCAGTCATCTCTCCGGTCTGTGTGTTTGCCATCTTCTCCACGGCCTCGACGCTCCAGGACATCGCATACCAGGTACCACATCATTAACAGGTTACGTATAATGGCTGAAGAAGGCCTCAAAGTGTTGGTCAGAAAGAGAGGTGGCTTAAAGTCTGCCAAAGTGCGAATTAATTCGGCTATCATTAACTTTGATATAAACACAAATACAAACCATGTAGCTATCTTAACGACTCGTTCATTCAAAATTAAATGTGATCAGACATAGCCAACGTTAGCGCTCTGATTTAAGTGTACAACAGAAACTTAATAAATTTATTAAATACAGTCCACTATCGTCATTATTCAGCATCCTGGCAATAGCACCGCAAGCATTATTCTTCCTAAACTAACATTTTTCGGTACACACGTGCCGACAATAACATTTTTATTTGGTCCACTCGGACCGGATCTCAACACCAAGTATGTGCTTACACTGATGATGTTGTCACAAGACAACGACTGCCTAAGCTTTACAAGGAGCAAAATCGAAAATCCACTGAAATGGGAATGAATGTAAATGTCAGAAAAACTAAATACACGTTAATTCCAGCAGTAGAAAGAAGAATAAATCTGTATAATTTATGCTTAGAGGGTATTTTATTTTATGCGGATAATAAGTTCAGATACCTGGGTAACATGGTAGATAATGAAGAGTCCATAAACACGACGATATATGACAAGATACAAATAGGATATAGGGCATATTATGCTAACAATAGACTCTTGAGAAACAAACTCATTAGTTGTAACTCAAAAATGAAAATATTTAAGTGAGACGTGTACATTAGCAAAATATCGGTATGGAGGACCATATATGACATCCATGTTCTAAGATTTATATTTAAAATCATTTTCGAAATGAAATACAGTATGTCCACAGAATTACTTCTTTCTTCAGCCTTAACCACAGTACCGTGGTCACTAACGTATACCACCTCAGGTTAGCGCACTCGATTTTCACTGATGATGGCACTCGATAGCACTGCCGAAACGTGTGGTTTTGTAGAAAACATTGGACCACGCCAAACAGCCCGAGCAGGAATTTTAACAAGAAACTATATCTTTGTTGCCGATAACGTAGTACCCGTGACATATAAATAAAAATTATCCTCTCCCCCTTCAACTATCATTTTAATTTATAGAAAATTACACCCACCCCCTTCAACTAGCCTATTTATTTATAACATTTCATATACATTTCTACAGTGGATTATTATGATCTTCTTTTCTGGATACACTATTTATCAAAATTAAGTACGTTACTTTTGTTAAAACGTAAAACGTAGCAGGTAAACTACCCCTTCCCCTTAACTAATCTTTACCAAAATCAATAGGCCTTGAGTTCTCTATAACTCAGGGACGTATGAAAAAAAATATTTGATTCTGTTTTAATGGGCGGGAGTTATCGTTCGTCATAGAAAACTCTACTCTTGTTAAAACATAAAACGTTGCTGGTAAACTACCCCTTTCTCTTAACCGATCTTCACCAAAATCAATAGACCTTGAGTCCTCTATAATGTAGAGGGATGTGTGCAAAAACTTATTTGATTCTATTTGAATGTGCGGGAGTTATCGTTCGTCATAGAAATATCGGTATGGAGAACCATACATGACTTCCATATTCAAAGATTTATATTTAAAATCATTTTCAAAATGAAATATTACCATAGACACTACTTCTTTCTACTTACTGCTTCAGCCTTAACCACAGTACTGTGGTCACTAACATATACCACCTCACGTTATCGCACTCGATTTTCACTGATGATGGAAGTCGATGGCATTGCCGAAACGTCTGGTTTTGTAGAAAACATTGGACTACGGTCAAATATCCCGGGAAGGAATTTTAACAAAAACTACTTCTTTGTTGCCGATAAGGTTGTACACATATATATAAAAAATATGCATAAAATTAATGGCTTGTATAAGTTAATGATTGATCTCCATTAAGTAGTGCTCAAGTTTCCAAAGTTTTAATATTATGATGTCCGTAATTAAAACATCAGAGCAGGTTTAGTGTGTATGAGGGTACACCGTGGATAAAAATTTTCAACTTTTCCTATTGAGCGTTGCTTAGAATAAAGCTGCGAATCTACAGTGTACGTTTCACAGAACAAACACGCGGAAAAGAAGGAGCGCTCCGAAGTCACTCATGGACCCTCAGCACCTTGCAGAGGGTTCATTCCCTAAAGACGAAAAGTCTGTCTATGAATCGATCCTCTGTAAACACGTGCAGTTACACTGCCCAGCGATCCACAGGAAGCAAATCGCTATCCACACTGGACACTTTTTCGGCTTGCATGCGTTATGTTGGTATGGGTTCGGCACTTTCCATTTAAAAACCGTGCAAATGTAAGAAAATGAACATGAATGAGGCCAGAAATAACGCGAATTGTGTGTGTGTGTGTGTGTGTGTGTGTGTGTGTGTGTGTGTGTGTGTGTGTGTGTGTGTGTGTGTGTGTGTGTGTGTGTGTGTGTGTGTGTGTGTGTGTGTGTGTGTGTGTGTGTGTGTCTTCCCTGCCTTTTTATTGCGATAGTCATAATAATAAAATGGAAACGTAGACAGTACATAACTGAGATATGCTTGCCTGCCACGCATGATATATTTTCTCTTATACATGATTTACATTAAAATTAAAAAATTATAATTTTATTGCCTGGCAACAAAATTATTTTATTTTTAACAATTACCATTGTTTGAAAAAGTTTAAATGAATTTTCAAGTACTTTACTGTTGTTAAAACGTAAAAGGTTGCCGGTAAATTACCCCTTCCCCTTAACCGATCTTCACCAAAATCAAAAGGCCTTGAGTCCTCTACAATTCAGTGGCGTATGCAAAACATTATTTGATTCTGTTTTAATATGCGGCAGTTATCGTTCGTCATAGAAAATTACCCTTGATAAAAAACGTTGCAGGTAAACTACCCCTTTCCCTTAACCGATCTTCATCAAAAACAACAGGTCTTGAGTACTCTACAAATCACGTCTGTATGCAAAAAATTATTTTATTCTGTTTGAATTTGCGGCTGTTATCGTTTGCCATAGACAATACCCTTGATAAAAAAACGCCGCCAGTAAACTACCCCTTTCCCTTAACCGATCTTCACCAACTACAATAAGTCTTGAGAACTCTGCAATTTAGGGCTGTATGCAAATAATCTTTTGATTCCGTTTGAATTTGCGGCTGTTATCGTTTGCCATAGAAAATACCCTTGTTAAAACATAAAACGTTGCCGGTAAACTACCCCTTTCCCTTAACCGATCTTCACCAAAAACAGTAGGTCTTGAGAACTCCATAATTCAGGGCTGTATGCGAAACATTATTTGATTCTGTTTGAATTTGCGGCTGTTATCGTTTGCCAAAAAAAAAATTACCCTTGATAAAAAAAAATCGTTGCTGGTAAACTACCCCTTTCCCTCAACCGATCTTCACCAAAAACAACAGATTGTGAGTACTCTACAAATCAGGACTGTATGCAAAAAATTATTTGATTCTGTTTGAATTTGCGGCTGTTATCGTTTGCCATAGAAAAAATCTATAGACAGACAGACACACAGATAGACACACAGACAGACACACAGACAGACAGACAGACACTCACTCAGACACTTTTAGAAAAACGACTTTTTTTCATGTTTTGAGTGTAGTACAATCAGAATCTGCAATAATCTCGGACACGATTTTTTTTGCCATCACCATACTTCCATTTCCTTAAGGAATATGGAAGTAAAAATTACCCTTGTTAAAACATAAAACGTTGCAGGTAAACTACTCCTTCCCTTTAACCGATCTTCACCAAAATCAATAGACCTTGTATCTTCTACAATTCAGGGATGCATGCAAAACATTATTTGATTCTGTTTGAATTTGTGGCTGTTATCGTTTGCCATAGAAAAAATTCTACACACAGACACACAGGCACACGGAAGACACACAGACACACACACGAACACTTTTCGAAAAATGACTTTTCTTCATTTTTTGAGGGTAGTACAATCAGAATCAGCCCTTATCTCGAACACGATTTTTTTCACCATCACCATACTTCCATTTCCTTATGGAACGTGGAAGTAAAAAGGAACAAGGAACACTAACAAGGTTTGAAATAAAAATTGGAAAGATTGTACGACGTGTTTATATGTGGCGAAGGAAGCTGATTAATGGAGAATAAAATATATCGAGGAGCTATTGAAGCATGAAGACATTGTAAGATTCGTAAAGATTCGACGATTACAACGGCTAGGTCACCTATTGGATAAAACGCTAAAGAAAATCGTAAGGGCACTTGTGTATAAAAGCAGAAATATGGGTCGACCTAGGGCGAGATGGTTGGATGACGTGCTAGAAGACCTCAGAAGAATGGATGTGATGGGTTACAATGAGATGGCAATGGATATGAGACTTTAGAAAAGATTGGTGTTGGAAGCCAGGGCTCACGTTGCGCTAAAGTACTAAAGAAGAAGAACTTAATGTCTGCAACACTAAGACATTAAGGATGAGGGAATCGGATGGGTCGCCAAAGATGGCAAAGAAGCAGACGCAAAACTCAGATGGAGAAAAGGAGTTGAAGTCAATCTGAGGAAGTAAGATATTCAACAGTGAATGATGTTTTGGTTTGGAACCATGACCAACGGACTAACCGGGAGAAGGATTCCCATAGACTTCAATGAACAGTTTCAATGTGATCTGTTTCAATGAAATAGATTTCAAAAGTGGATTCAGTTGTAGAATGTAGTCCTTTATATGTTCATTGTATCTTTGTTTAAAGTTGCGTTCTGTCTGTCCTAAGTAGAATCTGTTGCATAATGAGTAGTTCAGTTTGCAAATGTCAGCAAAATCAAATTTGTTTATCTGTTTTTCTGAAGAAGAAAAACTCTCATATTGTTTTTAATAATAACAACAGAAATTGCAGTTTTCTCCGGTTATAGGAAATCTTTAAGGGAATAACTCAGAACCCGTGTTATAAAAGTTGTGAAATAAGAGTGTAAAGTTATCCGGAGCCTGTATTCGACATTTATTCAAAGTACCAACACATACTGAGGAGAGATATTAAAAAGTTATTAAAAAACTAAAACACAATTTATTGGCTTTAGAAATACATTATTGGTTTATAAACTGTTAATATTCCAAATTAGTCCGAGTAAGGTACAATGATACAAAGGGTACGGTTAAGGTAGAAACAAGGATTTTTGAAGAAATAGAAATGGAACATTTGACATGGCTCGGGCATGTAATGCGCTTGTCAGAAGAAACGTAGAATGGGTTCCACTGGAGAATCAAAAACAGCAAGGCCTAGCCGAGGATTCAAACGAGGTAACAGAATACAGATGGTTGCATCGAAGACAGTGCAATTCTGAACACTTCACGTTGTTTTTGGTCGGACAGCACACCATCGCAGCACACGGAGCCCATGTCAGTACAGCAGTAAGGTGGCATGGATCAACTACTGAGAAAGCCACGGAGCCGTACTTCATACACTGACCACAGAATTGATCGCCTAGAAATAATATACCAAACACCCGAGGCCTATCGACCAATTCAACGCGAGCTTTGTTTGTGTTTTTTTTCATTTTGCGTGTTCTGTTCATTGTTGCTGGCTTGCTCAGCAATGCGCATGTCTGATGAAATTCTAAACGAGTTATAGAATGGGTTCTACTGGAGAATAAAAAAACTGCAATACCTAGCCGAGGAGCTGGAGTAGAGACAATTGCAGCGAAGACAGTGCAACCCATTTGGTCCCATCTCCCACGTCAGTACGGCTGTAAACTTCCATGGTCAATTGCAGCTGTACTTTACACACTGACCACCTAGGAACAACACGCTGGACTTACAGACCAAGGTCCACTATCGACCAAGCCAGCTCGAGTCTACGCTTTGGCGGATGAAATACTACGTAGCTGTTACATTTAACGTCCTTGTGCTGCAAACAAGTGACCAAGCAGTACTCGAGGCTGTGACTCGGGCAGCGAGTGCAAACGCGAATACAAACCCGTACACCCTGAACTCCATCTATACGTTTATCTAGAAAGCAAAATAGCTTTTAAAAATGGAGGAGGAGGCAGAGGAGAAAAAGAAGAGAAAACATATAGTAAGAAATCATACCTAAATACGGTCTGCAGGCATCGCAACAGCCACAGAATCCACCGTTGGGTACCACAATGCCGTCACACGGCGCCAAAGCTGAACACATGGCCGATTTGCATATATCTTCAGTGCAGACAATTGCTGTGGTACTTCGTATCGAGCACACAGTACAATACAGAAGAGTCGCTACGAGAAGTCCTTTGTAGTTCTGCATCTACAAAACATAAATGAATTAATTCACGTTAATTTAAACTGCACATTATATTTTATTATTGAAAGACCGACTCGGTTCCGCAGTTTTACTCAACCCATTGGCATTCTTTTGTCTCTCTGTCTATCTGTTTGGGGTATGTTTCACAAAAACGTTTGGACGCATCAACCGATATTTGTAAAGCTTGATTCATGTAAAATCCCCCATACTTCCTTACCCTACGGAACCCTACTGTTTTTGAGATTGATCTCTCCAAGAATAGGGGGGCGAGTGGCAAAAATGTACTGGATTAAAATTCTAAAAAAAATCGCTAAAGCCCGCATGGAATATCAAATTAAAGGGGATTTAAGCACAATCAGAATACAATATTTATTTTTGAACATTTTAAACCTTTTTAACGTTAGGGGCTAAAACGTAGGTTGACATTTTCATATAGATCAACTAATATCCGTAGGCTATATAGTGTCATTTTTAAAAAAATTTTAAATTTTCGAACCCAGGGTCTAAATACTTATCAAACTTTTTTTTTAATAATGAAAATCTATCAGAGTGTCAGGCTAAATAGAATTCTAACCCATATCCGAATGAATCAAATTGTTATGATAATTCTATGACTGTGATGTACAATTGTTATATTACTAAAGAAATAGTAGTGAAATCGGGATTTAGTAATTTTCCCTGAATCCACTTTTCAATCTATTTCATTGAAACAGATCACATTGAAACTGTTCATTGAATTCTATAGGAACCCTTCTCCCGGTTAGTCAGTTGGTCATGGTTCCAAACCAAAACATCATTCAGTGTTGAATATCTAACTTCCTCAGATTGTCTTCAACTTCTTTCCTCCGTCTCAGTTTTGAGTGTGTTTCTTTGCCCTCTTTGGCGCCCCATCTGATCGCTCACCTGTTTGCAGACATTAAGTCCTCCTTCATCAACTCTACAGCTCAACGTGAGCGCTGGCTTCCAACACCAATCTTCTCCAAAATCTCCTATCCGTTGCCATCTGTTTGTAACCCCTCACATCC